>CM044442.1:120403882-120477815 GCA_024363595.1 Xenopus borealis | reverse complement strand
ATGAATAAACAAGAAAATTCTTAACACTTTGCAGAAGCCTTTGAAGTGAGTGTGCCTTTGATTCACCCAACAATCAGCCTGTGCATTGAGAAAGTAAGTCAAGGAAATAGACAAGATGACAAAGCATAGACACTACCTTATAAAGATTGTAATATTTTGCCTTGAACAGAGATTAAAGTGATACTGCCACTAAAAACTACTTTTCAAAATATGAATGTACAGTAAAAGTTACCTATAGGTCATATTGACCTGACAATTCTGCTTTTGTCAGTAATTATTAATTTAAGTTCCTAAATCTGACTGTCTTGTCAACCTGTCCATTCGCAGCCTGACAGTTATAGTTCCTAATGCCAACAGACTCCTGCTGCACAAATATGGCAGCCCCTTCATAGAGGAACATTAGGAATCAGATAGGTAATGTAAACGTATTGGGCAAATACTTTTATGGCAGAATTATAAAAAGTGTGCAAAGACAATGCTATGATGTAAAAAATGGTTTAATGTGTGGTGTCAGTATCTCTTTTAGATTTGGTAGTGGTTCAGAACAACATCTTGAAAGTAGGAGTATTGTTTACCTGTTTCTGGGTCAATGCTAAAATCCGGCCTTGTTCCTTCTCTGTGCATAATGCCATACGTCACTTCTCCATTTAGACCTGTGTCAGCATCCAGGGCCTCCACTTGTAAGACAAAGGTGCCAGGTGGCTGGTTTTCTAGAACTGATGTGACTTCACTGTACTGAGCACACTGAGCAAAAAGTAAAATTTGTATAAAGGACATGTCAGGGCTTTTATAAGTAGCTTGGTGACATTAAGGAAACGTTAAACTTTATATTAACCTTTAGAAAGATTTAGATCTTCCATTCTGACTTCCAAACTGCTGGAAGGGGACTTAAGCTCTACCAACCAGATAACCAGGGCCGGAACTAGGGGTAGACAGAGAAGACACCTGCCTAGGGTGCAACCATGAAGGGGTGCACTTTTCAGGGGGAATTTAATTTTTTTCCCCTTTTTAACAGTGTTTTTATTTGGCTTTAGTTAACAAAGTATATGTTATTTTGAAGGGTGAGCCTCCCACCTGTCCAACCCAATCTGGTCTGTGAAGTGACAATTTAAATTGTTACTCTTAAGTGCTTTTTGAGACAACACTCCCCCCACTGGTGGTGGGATAAGCAGCAGGACTCTGGTATAGCTTGCACCGAATATATTTTCTAGGTGATTTATGGAGTATATGGCTGCTCGCACAAGGGGAAAAAAAGGTATTGCCATTCAAAGGGAGAATTCTGAGGGGGGGGTTGGGACGAGTGTAAATTTTTAAAAATCAAGGCTGTGCATCTGACTTTAAAACTATTCTACAGTCAGTGCAAAATGGTGAAATTTTTCTTCATGCAAGCTTTTCTTTATTTAGCTGTCTCTTGCTTTAACATTTTTCCACATTGATCCATAATAACAAAAGGACATGGGAAAAAGGCTTATTACATCATTATTAAATTGTTGCAACTATCTGTGGAGAACAGAACCCATTGCACGTCATGTACAAAGTGCTAGGGTGCTCTTGCTCTTGCCAATTCTACTCTGATGCATGAGAACCAAAAGCTGCAGTATGTTTGGCTTGACTACATGTAGGTGGTTTTATCATGTCCAGACATGCAATATCTATCTTGAAGTTGGGTAAGAGTGATGAGAGTGCCTGTACTGTGACTGTCATAGCACACCTAACCCCAACAAACATTGCTCAGTGTGACAGGGTGCCAAAAAAGCTTGACCCAGACCTGCGGATAACATACATTTCATGCATGAAAGTTACAGACTAATTGTACATTTTCTTGGACTACTGCTATGCAAATCATAATGGTGAGCTTCCCTTTTAAAGAAAATGGCATACTGACTTAAGAACCAAACATCTCAAAAAGCAAATGTCAATGTATTGTGTGACAGAAAGAAAAACGATGGGGAAATTTGATGCATATATTTATATACATCAAAGCACTAAGTAAAGTTTTGGTAGGGTATATCATTTAGAAGAATTAGAACAATATATTACAAAGGACTCTAAAGTTCCTATAGAGGAAGGACACAAAATATGTCAAGAAATAACTCTTTACCATAAGAGAATTAAATTTGGATACTCCTTTGGCTTAGAGGCTTATACTCCAAGTTATTTATCATATCTCATGAAGAGTACCTCGGACATGCTCCAAATAATTAACCAAACTTCATGTCCAATGTTTTATTGATGGGTGCCCTGCCAAATCATAGCTTTTTGATGTACTCATGGACTATTTTAGACGAAACAAGGATTGGAGAGGATGTCCCGCCAGCAGTAGTTAAAAAATCAAAGCTATTTTTCAAGTTATAATAAAAACAGTGAACAGGAGTTTTTGAGGAACATACTTCTCATTCTATGACATGTATGGTCATCTGATGCCTTTCATGCCTCGTTCTTGGCACTTCATCAGAGAGAACCTCTGATGAAGTGCCAGAACGAGGCATGAAACACATTAGGTGACCATACACGTCATAGAATGATAATTATGTTCCTCAAAAACTCCTGTTCACTGTTTTTGTTGGAGTGAGCAGTTTGAGTGGACCGGAGGCCAGTATGTGGAGGTGCCTGCAGAAGTAGGAGGTGTGCCCCATTTTGAGGGAGAAAGCAGGATACAGACATGTAAGTTCTTTTGTACTATTTAAGAAGACCATAGGTCTTTTATTGGCCTCAGTTGTCACTGGAAATGTTTATGTTAATTTAAAACTAGACAAACCAAGTTAAGAAGTTTAATGAATGATTATTTAGGTGTTATCACTAAGCATTCAGAGATAACTTTTAAACGGAAAGAAAAATTGTCAGAAGACAGTTTTGTATTGTGATCCCTTCAAAGTGCATATCTCTTCATCTAAGATTGAACCAGAAATCCTTCTCTCTATAAAGTGAACTCAAGGAAGATCTTCAAGGTTAAGGAGAAGAACATATGAGATCAGCTCACCTCACTAAAGAAAGGCTTGTTGTTATTCACATCATTTATCCCAACGATAACCTGAGTGAAACTATGCAGAGATGAAGGTCCTCCTGAGGCATTATCATCAACGGCTGACACGTTGAGCAAATACTGAGGTTTTATTAACTTTGGTTGAGGAGTCTTACGGAGTTTTATGATACCTAAAGTTGAGATCCATTGTTTAAAAAAAATATTTTCAGCTATACACACAGTTAGATATATATTAAAGGACAAGGAAAATCTAAAACTGAATATGGCTAGAAATGCTGTATTTTGCATACTAAACATAAACATGAACTTTGCAAAGAAAATTTGTGACCAAAGTTTCTGATGTTTCCCCTTGTTCTCCCACCCAAACTTCAAAAATAGGGCAGCGCTAATGAAAGCTCAGGGGAAGAATAAGATGGAAAAAAAAAAAAAATAGAAATATAGTGTAGTATTTACTGACAAAGTTGTAGTTCCACAATCTCATATGGTCCCAAACGACCTTTAGTATAATTAACCTCTTACACTTCACCACATGCAAATGGTTTAGGTGGGTACTTACAGATGTTCAGAATTATTTGTGCATATATAGAGTATGAAGCCTTTAGGTAATCTCTCAGGAGTTGAAGATAAGCGCATATAGTGTAAAAACTTCTTTATTTTACAACAATTGTTTAAACTCACATTTACCTGGTTAAAACAGGCATAACATCTACTTCCGTTTTAGTCTGGGTTGTTTGCAAGTGTCCTTGAATTTTGGATTTCTAGCATAAACATGAACTTACTGCACCACAAGCCTAACCAAACAAATGATTTATGCTTTCAAAGTTGGCCACAGGGGGCTGTCATCTTGTAACTTTGTTATACATCTTTGCAAGACCAAGACTGTGCACATGCTCAGTGTGATCTGGGCTGCTTAGGGATCATTATAAATTATCAAAACAGGGAAATAAACAAAACTGCTTGAGTTCTGCATGGCTGGGATGTAAGGCAGGGGCTCCCCCTGCTGTTCATAAGTATGAGTTTCCCTACCAGCAGTTAGGGACCGTCTGACAATTCCTATCCACAGAAGAATCCACATGAAAACCTGACCGTAAAACTTCTGCAGTCAAAATCACAGTCTTCAGGATATGCAGGTTTTAATTCTAAAAGGGAACTTTAAACTGAACGGGAAAGGAAGATCTATGAATTCAAATGTATGGAGTTATTTAACACATTAAGACAGGGCCTTAATTTAGGGTCAGGTTTCATGTCACACTAGGTGACCTGACTGAATCCAGACCCCTGGACAGTTTACGACCCACCCTAATTCATTGTATTATCTCTACAATTGATCTCTATCTATCTGTAACTTCCTAATTTATTACCCATGAATACCTTTCACTGATCTAATAGTATATATGTTGTGTCCTTCTAGCCCTCATTTGTATTTTGCCTGATGAAGGGGCCTTGGTGCTCTGAAAGCTTGCAATGTATTTTTATTATTAGCCAATATAGGTATAAATTCTACAATACTTTTTGTATTTTGTTTTTTTTTTATTTGGTATTTTTGCTACTGGCTAACACGGTACCACAGTTTTCGCCCTTTTTAAGCAAAGTAACCTGCAAATTATTGCATGGAGTGGTACCTTTCTGGCTGTCCAACTCAAAGTTACCCTCTTCATTCCCTCCAACAATCAGGTAGGTCACACCATCGCCATCAGGATCTTTGGCATGCACAGTTGCCACCAACATATTAGAACCTGCATCTTCTGAGAGGAAAGTGTTGTAACTACAACAACAACATAGTAACATAGTAAGTTAAACTGAAATAAGACACACGTCCATCAAGTTCACCCTTTTAACGTTTTTTAAACTGTCTAACTGATAATTGATACATTTCAAGGGTCAAACAAGAGGACAGTAACATTATGAACCCCCCCATAAAAGTTTTTTGTAATATTGAAAATAAGTAACTGATAGGGAAACAGTTAGGTAGCAGGAACATCTAATGCAGGGGTGTCCAAAAGGTAGATTGGGATCTACCAGTAGACCTGTCAAAAAACAGCTTGACTAAATTACCCTTCTATCTTATTCTTTTCATTATATATTATATATTTATTCTATATATTACTATTATATATTTTTCTGTTAAGGTTACATAAGAAATATTTAATAGTTGTTTTTTTTCAAATATAGTAATATAAATTCTCTTAAATATCAATATAATATTTAAGTATTTTCCATGGAACAGAATGCTAACAATGTTTTTATGTAGCTCATAATGGGACAACATCACTAAAAGTAGACACTGCATTAGTAAAGTATGGGCACTCATGATCTAATGCCTATTAGTGGCTTGGATTACTTCTTGGACACGCATAAGAGCAGTGGCACACAAGGAGATTAGTTGCCTGATATAAATCTCCTCTTCTGTGGGTGACTTATCTCATTCAGGTGCTTCCTCATATGAAGTGTTTCGTTTTCCAAAGTTTTCTTATGAGGCAACTTCTGGCATCTTTTGAAAAATTAAGCATTTGGAGGAGATCAGTTACCCACCATAGAAGAGATTTATTGTGGCTGGACAAATGTCTTTGTGTGCCATGATCCTAGTATCCAAAGCAGTAGTGATCTCACATTTATAGTCAATTTCACATTCCTTATAGACTACAAATGTGTTTTTCTTATTAAACTGAATCTTTGCCACTAAAGTGGGAAATTATAATGAAGGCAATGCAAGCATTTATGTAACACTATACTAAATGCCCCCATACAAGTATTCTGTTTGAGATCAGTACAAATGTACAGTATTGTAATTTCAAAACAAAATGACATTTACATTCTTACACTGTCTGAGAAAAAATGGGCGCCTCGTCATTAACATTGGCCATCCGGAGACGCACAGAAGCAGTTCCTGTCAGAGGGGGCTGCCCACTGTCCACGGCCACCACCACAAATTCATATATGTGGTTGGCACGTTCATAGTTCAGACGCTGGCTGGAATGGATGACACCTTGAGATGTGACGGTAAATTCCAAACTCTGTGTATAATAGGAAATCTCAGCGTTGGATCCAGAATCACAATCCTCTGCTAGAACTGTGAGAGAATTCTGCATTAATAGCAAACAATGATGTGCCTCCCTGCTTACTACTTATTATCCATCTATATGGCTATATATCAATACTAGACACTGATGGACATGATATTTACCAGGTTAAGCTCAAGGAGAAATAGAAATGTTGGAGGAAACTGAATTGGAGAAGAAGATTATGTTGAGAACATGGGATGCCCAGAAGGAAAGGGGTGAGCTTTAAAGGCATCCTGTCATGGAAAAAAAAAATTTTTTTTAACATGCATCAGTGCTGTTCCAGAAGAATTCTGCATTGAAATCAATTTCTCAAAAGAGCAAACAGATTTTTTTATATTTCATTTTGAAATCTGACATGGGGCTAGACATTTTGTCAATTTCCCAGCTGCCCCAAATCATGTGACTTGTGCTCTGATAAACTTCAATCACTCTTTACTGCTGTACTGCAAGTTGGAGTGATATCACCCCTCCCTTTCCCCCACCCAGCAGCCTAACAACAAAACAATGGGAAGGTAACCAGATAACAGCTCCCTAACACAAGATAACAGCTGCCTGGTAGATCTAAGAACAGCACTCAATAGTAAAATCCATGTCCCACTGCGTACTATTCAGTTACATTGAGAAGGAAAAACAACAGCCTGCCAGAAAGCAGTTCCCTCCTAAAGTGCTGGCACAAGTCACATGACCGGGGCAGCTGGGAAATTGACAAAATGTCTAGCCCCATGTCAGATTTCAAAACTGAATATAAAAAAATCTGTTTGCTCTTTTGAAAAATGGATTTCAGCGCAGAAGTTGACTGGAGCAGCATTATTAACTGATGCGTGTTTTTTTTTTTTTTTTTAAAAAACATGTTTTCCCATTACAGTTTCCCTTTAAACAAACTCACAAAGCCAAGACCACAAGAGAAGGTTAGCGCAAAAGAAATGGTCAAGGGTGGGAATCTACATGGCTATATATCACTACTAGACATTGATTGACATGATATTTACCAGGTTAAGCTCAAGGAGAAATAGAAACATTGGTGGAAACTGAAGTTGAGAAGAAGGATATGGTGAGAGTATGGGATACCCATGAGGGAAGGGGTAGTTTAGGGAAATCCAAGACCACGAGAGAAGGTTAGCGCAAAAGACATGGGCAAGGTTGGGCATGTGGGTGTCAGAGATGCTAACCTTTAGTTAGGTCAGTACAACTGGATATTTGTTACATTTTTGTGAAAAATCTTTCCATTTTGTTTTCTTTTTGCCTCCAGTACTCCTGCCATTGGCATCACTCCATCAGCATTTGTCTGCTCCAATCTCTGCCCTGGTACTTAGGTATAGCAAGCATTCAGTAACCCACTCAGGGTGTGGGATAAACCATTTTTTTGCACAGGAGCAACATTTTAATTACAGGCTCCCTTTAGTGCAGCAGATGTGCAAATGACAGTAATGGAAAAATTTGGAGCAACAAAGTCCCATGGTAATGTGTAATTAAGAAAAAGACAGCTGGCAGGGAGAAAACAGGCAGAGAAAGACACACTACCTTGTAGCAATGATGTGCCCACAGGAATTGTTTCTAAAATATTGTCCCGGCTGTAGATAGACTGTAGGAATTCTGGGGAGCAATCATTGTCATCTGTGATATGAACCATTACCTACAGGGAGAAAACAGTGAGACTAATGTGCCACTACTTATAGGCTATACAGTGGGTCCAGTTTGATGCATTATTTTCATTCTATTATCTGGAATGCTTGGAACCTAGGACTTTCTGTAGCTTTCTGGATAACAGGTTTACAGATAAAGTATCCCATACCCGTGTGAAAAACAGCTCATCTTCCCCAAAGTTTGAGAGTCTAAATCATTTTTTGTGTACTCATTAAATACGTTTTGGCACCAAAACTAATATCTGGACATACTATGGGGCACATTTACCATAGTCTGGCAAATTGTGGCATAACTATGAGTTACTGGAACCCACAGCAGCATCATTTTAAGGCCCACTGACTTTTGGAAATAAGATTTTTTCATTAACATCTACTGAAATGTCTTATCAGTCTCACTGGGCCCCTATACAGTAAGAATTGGTGCTACCTATACCTCTAGGGCCCAACAGCAGTTGCAAGTTCTGCTTCCTCTATAGTTACACCTAGGTTTGCCACCTTTTGTTAATTTTTTTACCGGCCGGTGGGGGGGGGGGCAAAAGGGGTGGCGTGTGATGTCAAAAAGGGGCGTGACAATGCCGTTTTAGGGGCGTGGCAACAAAGCATAGCCTTCAAGAAGGAGACAAAAGGTAAGTTTATAGGGGATTGGGGGCTGGCCAATGGGTCTTTTTAAGGGTATTACAAATTTACCGGCAGCTACATTGCCGGTAAATTTGTAATACCGGCTCCGGCCTTGGCAGGAGTTTTACCACCTAGGCCGGTAAAATACCGGCTGGGTGGCAACCCTAGTTACACCCCTTCCAACAAAGGATACAAATCTTACTCTTTTGCCTGAAAATGACGCTTAATTATGCACATAAAATGTATATCGGAAGATGGTAAGAGGGCACATAAAAACCTTTTTCGTATGGATGCTGCTGGACTAGTGCCATCCATAGTATACAGAATAAAAGATAGAAAATTTTGTAAATGAGTTGTATAAAATAAAGGAAAACCCATGGAGACTATAAGAGAGAGCAATTACTGTACCTCAGTGACACTGCTAAGTCCACTGTCCATCTCCAGAGCTTTCACTAGTAAGTGATAGAGGTGATGTTCACTCTCATAATCCACTGCATGTGTCAGGCTCAGCTCCCCAATCTCCTGTTGAATTGCAAACAGACCGCTGGGGTTCATCAGCAAGGAGTAAGAAATCCTCTTGCTTTGGAAAGACACGGCTTCAACAACAGCTATTCTGTAAGGGACACGGACAATGAAACTGATTAAGTTTACATTTTGATTTTGAAAGTCTGAACACTAAGGTAGGGAAGCCATGATGGATGGGAGTGATGTCTACCTTCCTACCTAGAAGGTTATAAGGCCACCCAAGGAAAAACTTGTGCTTTATTAAAAGAGTAAGAAAAAGAGCTTGCAATTTTTGCCAACCTTTAATCCATGAGACCTGCAAACCATGTTTTTGTACCTGCATTATCCTCAACCTCACCCACTACCTCCCAACCGCCAGAAGAAACAGTGTTATTATCATTGTTGGACCAGTGTAGACAAAGTCTATATTACAAACTTCTCACTATTGGATCAACTCCACCAACTTAATTTTTGTGGGTGCCCACGGGTCCCTGGCCCTCTGTAGGACTCTAGTCCGATGTTATTGGAAAAGGAGAAGCAAGACAATCATACTACAACTACAAAAAATGCTGATTGTGAAGACTGTCCATTCCCTACCCACTGAGTATAAGTACAATGTCTGTGGAATCACATTCCGGGATTTTTGGAGGGACTTACTTCTCACCCATGGAAGTACTTTCTGGAACAAAAAGACTGTAAGTCAGATTAGTAAACTGAGGGGGCCGAGATCCCACCAGGATGGAGATAGAGGCATATGGACTTTTCTTTCCATGCTTATCAATAGCCTGTACTGTCAGGGCATGTTCCTTATTCCAAGTCAGAGTTAAACCTGTTGTTCGTATAACCCCTGTATCCTTATCAACTTCAAACCTCTGGTCAGCACCTAAAGAAATACAAAATAAATGATGCAAACAAGTAGGCATATACTGTATAGCCATCTGCTATTTTCTCATTGAGAATGTGAACAAAATAACTGCCTACCTACCCAGAAAAAAAGAACTATATACACATATGAAGAAGGGCAAAATGAAGGGGCCACTCTGGTCAGCCTGCTCTGGGAAAAATACCCCAGTTAACCAGGCCTTTCGGCTTGTGCAATCATTAAGGAAATCCCACAAGAAAAAAACCTCAACCTTTCATAAATAAGAAATAATAATGAGGTATTTTTCCGCAAGCAGACTTGAGCATTCATAAATGCCCCCTGGTACACAAGAGCACTTAGATGTCTCCTTCTGCCCCCATAAATATGGCACTGTCTAATGCAGGCAGAATTGTATTCGAAGGAATAGCCACAGGTCTATGAAACGGTGCCTGTGCTAGTTCTTTATTCAATTATTTATTATCAGTCCCTTCCCAGAGACTATTATCCACTGCTACTATAGACACCATCTCTCCCTACTATACCTGCTATCCCACAGTCACACTCCCTTCCCAGAGACTATTATACCACTGCTACTATAGGCACTTTCCAATGTACTCTGAAGTTGCTTACCTTCCATTAGGTAGTAAGATATTCCATAACTGGAACTTTCATCATTGTAGTAATGAGCTAACAGCTGGTATACAGGTGTGCCTTTTGGTGCCACAACATCAACACAAGCCAAGTAAGGAAATGGATACATTGCCCACTCTAAGCTCTCCTCTCTTGGAACAACAATTGTTATATGGCATAAATACCAGTCGCTGTCTGAAAAATAAACCAAACTATATTTAGTTTAAGAAAATATCACAAAACAAACAATTGAAGTTACAATATATAATACAGGTATGGAATCCGTTATCTGGAAACTCGTTTTTTTATTTTATCCAAATAATCCTAATTTTAAAAGTGATTTCATTTTTCTCTGAAATTTTAAAACAGTATCTTGTACACAATTAAAAAATATCTAATTAATCATTATTTGAAGCAGAACTAACCTATCAAGTTTATTTAATGTTTATATCAGTGATGCGCATGTCGGCCCGATACCCGCGGGTTTACCCACAGGTCAGACGGGTTCAGGCCAACTTTGTAGCCCCATTTGAGGGTGATTGGGCCACTTTACACTGCCGGCTTCTTTTTGTTTTTATAGATGCGTGCCCCTTTTGTAACGTCATTAGTGGGGCAGGCACGGGTCTATAACAGGAACCTGGAAGTCGGCTGCGGGCAGGTGCGGGCTGAGGGAGGGCAGGTTAAGGTAGGGTTGGATTTTTCCCAACCCGCACATCACTAATTTATATGATTTTCTAGTAGAATTAAACCTCACTGTTTTGGCAACCTGACTGTCCCTTCTCAACATGTCAGAGTTTCTAATGCTAAAGGACCTGGCTGGTATTTTACCGGCCTGACCAGTAAAAATCATGGATGACCCCAATGTTATTAATAGGGAAAAAATCTTTCCAAAAAAGGTGGCGACTCTACTCATAGTGGAACATGGGAGATCAGATGGGTAATGTAAAAGCATCTGCAAATACTTTTAAGCAAAACGATAGATAAAATGCAAAGACAATGTTATGATAGATGTAAAGAAAGTTTTCATTTCTGGTGTCCATATCTCTTTAAGGTATGAAGATTCAAAATATGGAAAGATATGTTATCCGGAAAGCCTTAGGTCCCACACCTGTTATGCCTCTTCTTGAAAACTGGATTCGGTTCTTATTGGGTTTAGTCATCAGTTCCTAACAAGCATTTCCGGGCCTAGGGTGCAATATTTTAGGGACGACGTGCTACACAGCCACATTCTATTCTATTGAGCACAAGGGACGTGCAACACAACACATACAGGCGTGTGCTCAAGGGGGCTCCATTCAATATCAGCACAGAGATTTCATCACTGGTTGTTCCTAGAAAACAACAGGAAGGTCCCCCAAAGTGCCTATAACTAGATGGATCTGGATTACAGGTTTTGACAGACAGGCAGATTCGGGGAGATTTACTCACTTGGCGATTAATCGCCTCTTCTGCGAGACGACAATCTCCCTGAACTGCCAGCTCCCTGCCCGCCGCCTGCATGAATGAAGAAACGCCAGCGCCAATGCACTCGCGGCGCTTCGATTTCCGAAATCTCAAGTTGCCTCAAACTGTCAGCCTGCTCCGTTAGGAGCAATGGTTGGGATCCCAGTCTGAAAGTCTGTTAGAGATATAGAGTATACAAGGCGATATATAAATTGGGGATAAGCCAAGGATGTTTCATCTGCAGCTTTGCCGCTCTAGTTATTTCAATATATCTGAACCCTTTCTATGAGCTAAAGGGGACCTTGAACAAATGTTCAACCACAAATAAGGGACCTGATTTATTGCTGAAGTGCTTTTATAAAAGAACCTATAGAAACGCAGATCAAAGCATCGAATTATCTAACTGCAATGACATCAGCTGCAGTATCTGCGAACTTGACAGATGTAACCATAATATGCAGCCTTTATGTCAGGACATACAATTGTTAGACATCCCAGTGACATATGGAAGCCCAAATGTGAATAGGGACTAATAATGGAAGAGGGACCTAGAAAATCCTTTTTCAAAATCCCTGCTAATCCTATAAAGCTTGAGAAGTCCAAAGCCTTTGTATATGAATATTTGCCCTCCCTTGCCAAGTGACTGCTGCCCCTTTCAGGAGAGAGCTGGGCCACACTGTGTTATGGAAGGTCCCAGGATTTATCAGTTTAACATGAGGGATATTTAGGATCTATCTTGATCTCCAAAGCAAGGCCAGGCTTTTTTTCTGGCGTCCACCAAGGCTTTACCTCACCCTGCTTATTGGATTTCCAGGCTAGGATATCATTGAAGGACTAATTAAAATTAAGCTTCAGTACTTCACATGGACAAAAGGCACTTTGAAAGCTTCCTTGTGTGTCTCTGTCAACAATAGTGATTTCTGAGCCTCAACTCCATTGATGTTGGAAGGACCCTGACACTTTGATTGAAAGTCACTAGCCCATTTTATTAGTTGCAATTACTTGTATCTCCTTCCTGCTTTAATATTTGTGAAGTCATTGCTTTAAACTCATTTTCAGTTGGGTCCAGAACCTTGGCTTTTTATCAGCTTTGCTCATACATTGGAAGCCAAGATGATCTTTCTTTTTATTTTAGATTTTGTTACCTTTTATTTTTTTAAAGATTTTATTTAGCATTTGTATTCTTCTTCTTCTTCTTATCATTATTATTATTATTATTATTATTAATAATAATAATAATAATGATAATAATAAATATAATAATAATAAGTAATAAAGGGGTGAAAAAGAAGTAGTAAAGGAAGGTGAGCTGGAGAGAAAGACTGTGCTAGGTATTCCATTTAGTATCTGGTACTCAGTTAGGTCACATCATTTACCTCCAGCCATATTAACCAAATGGCCTCAGATTTAGCGGGCCATCCACAGGCTTGGTACACAAGGTAGGGAGTTATTTATGAGCTTCTTCCAAAAGTTCAGCCCAGGGGCAACAGTAGACTTCCAGTGTAGCAATATCACTTCTTTGTGTAGTAAAATAGATTTAAATACTATAGTAGAGGGGACTATTTGCGGGGGGGGGGGGCAAAACAAAGTTTCCACAATACCCATGGGGACAGAGGTTGAGTAACAATACATTGGTAAGAACTAAGGCCATTTCAGCTCAGTTCAGCACTACTTGCCAGAATCCCTGTTTCAATGGACATTCTCAGAAGACATGGAAGAAGGTGCCCACAACATTGAGGCACTTGGGACACTGGACAGAGACTCCAGGATATATGCTGGCTCTTCGTGGGTTGAGCTATACAATAATTTGGTCTGTATGCATCCAGTGTCAGATCCAGTGTCAGACTGGGCCTGTGGGACACCGAGACCCACTGCCTTCCACATACTGTGGGCAGTCCCCACTCCTGATCACGGCACAGAGAAGGTAAAATATGCATAGGTGGGCATTTGAGGAGCGAAGGCAGATTGACATCAGGTTTTATTGTGTCTGGGGTGGGATGGGCCCTCAGGTGGCAGCCCCAGTGGGCCCCACACATACCTGTCCTACATTGTATGTATCTATCTCTAGGAGATATAGCTCAGATACTAAGGCTAGGACATCTGTCTACATTTCCTCTAGTATATCCACACAACACTGGTAGCAAACTTTTTGACTGCATTAGTGTAGTATACTGTACATATGGGTTAAGACTTTTGCCAAGTCAGGTCGATGGAAGTATAATCCCAGATTCAATTCAGTAACCCCTAGCTGGAATTGGGACCAGTAGGCATGTTTCAGGTATCTGAGCAACATAGCTGGGAGTTGGGAATTCGATTTGGAGCACATTCAAATTTTTTCACTCCCCGTGCATGCTCTTGCACTGTGTTGTTTCTTATCATGTGCTGATATTCTCCTTTACGTCAGGGGGAGACTGATCGGAGGAGCTGGTCTGGGCTGGCAGGGGGCCCACCAGGTTTTTACCAAGGGTCCCGCGGACCCAGCCCAACCCTGCATACAGTATATAGATCCATTTAGACCAGACAGGTTGTTTGTTTTCTGCAATGTTGAGTGTTGTATGTGGAAGGACCACTGTTCTAATAGGTTGGGAAGATAGCCCTGTATGTTAGCTTAGAGATTTCCTCTAAAGAACCCACAATAGTGATTTCAAGTACCAGTGCCCAATCGTCTAGCCATTAAACACCAGAGCCCATGAACCAACTGACTAGCAGGAAAGTACCTCTCAAAAAAGCCACCGATGGAAGAGATTGGCATGTGTTAAGAGCCAGTCTGTGAACTATTTTCTAGAGAAGACTACTATAATCCAACTTTTTCAAAATGATTTCCTTTTTCTCTGTAATAATAAAACAGTAGCTTGTACTTGATCCCAACTAAGATATAATTAATCCTTATTGGAAGCAAAACCAGCCTATTTTGGTTTATTTAATGTTTACATGATTTTCTAGTAGACTTAAGGTGTAAAGATCCAAATTCCAAAAAGATCCGTTATCCGGAAAGCCCCAGGTCACAAGCATTCTGGATAATATGTCCCATACCTGTAGAAAGTTTATGAAACTTAAAGGGGAACTATCGTGAAAAGGAAAATTTAATACAAGCTTCATCATGCTGAAGTTAGGAAAAATCTGCAATGTTTCTGAAATAATTCCGTTTATATTGACTATTTCTCTCTCAGCATCTGTTTCTCTTCATTCTGTCTTCATGTAGCAGTTGGGTGTCAGATGAATGATCTAATAATATATCTTAAAGGGAGGGGCTCCCTTTCCAAACAGATGTATTAGAGCTCACTCAATACAAACACAAACAAAAAACAAAATAACTGTCTTTTGGACAAATCCTGCATGTAGAGAGACAGATTTTCTGGTGATTTTAATTAGGGATGCACCGAATCCAGGATTCGGTTCGGTATTCGCCCAGGATTCTGCCTTTTTCAACAGGGTTCGGCCGAATCTTTTTGCCTGGCCAAACCAGGCCTTTCCTCTCACTAATTTGTTTATGCAGATTAGGATTTGGATTTGGTTCTGTATTCGGACGAATTTTTCACAATGGATTCGGGGTTTGGCCTAATCCAAAATAGGGGATTTGGTGCATTCCTAATTTTAATAGAGTGAGCTCTAATACATCTTCTAGGCAAAAGCAGCCCCCCCTATAAAATATATTGGATTATTCATCTGACACCCAACTCCTGAATGAAGAGAGAATGAAGACAAACAGATGCTGAGATAGGAATAGTGAAGATAAACTTGATTATTTCAGACACGGTACAAAATATTTAATTAGTTGCATTTAGAAATTGACTTATTTCACTATGATGAAACATATTAAATATTAAAGTTTCGCAATAGTTCCCCTTCTGCGCTTGGATACCTTTGTAACTATTTAAGATAAACAAAGAAACATTTGTGACTTTTTAGGATAAGCAGGTCTCTTGGGAGAACTGAGACTATCATTCACCTTCATTAGCAAAACTATGATAACACATAAAAACCACAGAAATGTGTTCAAAGTTTCATAACCTACCAAATTTTGTAAAATTGACATGGTTATTAGGGGGTGTGGTCATAAAATGGGTACAGCCACAAAATTGTTGCCACGCACAGCCTGGCACAGATCTTTACCCTTTTTGGTTTTTCAAATGTTAGTGACTTAGTGACTACCTGGTGCAGCATTTTATGTAAATTGAAATGAATGAGAAGAGAGCAGCACTGTTTAATGGCATTGGTGGACCCTAGAGTTTATAAATTCAACACAGTAGTCCCTGATTCCCAGGATAGTTGTTAGCTGGCAATCTGAGAAAATTTGCAACTGGTTTTCATTTTTTATTATTTAAGTTTACCCAAGAAAACATTCATTGATTTGAATAAGAGACTGGAATATGAATAGGACAGGCCTGAATAGAAAGATGAGTAATAAAATTTAGCAATAACAATACATTTTTAAGCCATGCAGAGCGTTTGTTTTTTAGATGGGGTCAGTGACCACATATTTAAAAAGCTGGAAATAGTCAGAAGAAGACAAATAATTTAAATAAATATAATAAATAAATAATGACCAACTGAAAAGCTGCTTACAGTTGGTCATTCTATAACAATCATATTTTCTGATGTTAGTCAAGCAAAATAAACTTCACTTACACTATAAAAATTTATTAAATCTTGTTTTTATTTAGTCTTGGAATTCAAAATCACAGCGAGCTGGCAGCTGCCATTTTGTAGACACTGTTATTAAGGGTTCTTACACACAAGCGTCTGAACTGCGTTCCCCTGCATTCCGGTTTTATGCGTTCAGCCGCAGGGAAGCACAGGAGTAGACACATTCAGCTTTTTCAATGGGGCTGTACTCACACAGGCGCATGTAGGCACAGAACGCAGGTTGGGACACAAAATGCAGCATTTTTCCTGCGTTCAGAGCCTACATGAGCCTGTGTGAGTACAGCCCCATTGAAAAAAACTGAATGTGTCTACTCCTGTGCAGGCCTGGATTTGTGAAAAGGCCACCTAGGCCCGGGCCTAGGGTGGCAGGATTTTAGGGGGCGGCCCGCTGCCTAGCCACAGTCACATTGGTTTAGAAACACTGGGATATGCAGGAGATACAATAGTTTTTTAAATTTCCCATGCACCAATCCTCATTGCTCCGGTCCTGATGATGAAAATTTGGGCAGAGTATGGGGGCGACAAAAGGCAGTGGGCCTAGGGGCACCCGCTATGTAAATGCGGCCCTGCTCCTGTGCTCCCCTGCAGCTGAACGCATAAAACCGGAATGCAGCGGCGCGCAGCTTCAGACACTCGTAGGGTTGCCACCTTTTCTTGAAAAAAATACCGGCCTTCCTATATATTTAGCTTTTTCTCCTATTAATAACATTGGGATCAATCATCAAAAATACCGGCCAGGTGGCAACCCTAGACACTCGTGTGTAAGAGCCCTAAGACAAGCTTTGCATCATGCCAGAATCTCGTTTATGTGCAAGAATGGGAGACCTGACACCCTTTTACATACTCTTGCTACACAAATGGATGGTTAGGAGGGAATGGGAATGTGGGGAGTGCGGTGAGATCTAGAAAGGAAAGTGAAAGCAATTGCCTGCCCCGCCCCAGAGGAGGAGCAAGCAATGTATGAATGACAGCTGAGACTTTTAAACAAGTTTTAACAGGTATGGATGTTTTAATAAACAAAAAGGATTTGAGTTTCATGTTTAATTTGAATAGGACTTTTATTATAAGGCTTTTTATGTGTGGGTGACAGGTCCCTTTAAGCTGTGTGAGATGCGTTGCTCCCTAGGATCCTGATGTCCTGATTTCACATTTTCGAATGAGCTGTAACCTTGAGAAGCATTGTACTGTGATAGACTGTCCCTAGGGCAGAGTGCCCATCAATACACTGTCATTACAGCTAGAGGTCCATTGAGCAGTGCCAGAGACCCGGATTCCATGTGCAAAAGCCTCAGTGGAGTAAACCTTCCAATTAAAGAGGCTAAGACAATTTTCAAAATACATTTGGCTGTTTTACCATTCTAAAGGTCGATAATGTCGTACAATACCGGTGTGTGTATGGCGTAATATTGGTCGGCTCGTCAATTTGGCTGGCGGGAAAATTTTTGATCTGACTCCTTTGAAGGGACCTGAACATCGGCCATTGTTACTGCTGAATCATTACATACAGGTAGAATTCTATTGTTTCTATTGTATCTGACTACTCATACGTGTGTATTGCAACGAACGATCTTTCTTGGAAACATCTTTTCCAGGAAAGATCGTAATTGCAATGTCTGTGGCCACCTTAACACTGGAGCATCATGATGGATCCATATATAAGCACTGAGCAACTGGCCCTGTCTCCCAGCTCTCCAACACTGGTTTGTTAGTCAGCTGCATTCTCCATACATTATCCATACTTCTTACACTGGTGCTTGCTGGACGCTGGTCATATAATTATGTATATATTATCCGTACTTCCTACTTGTCAAATACTGTACCTCCGACCATCAACTTGCTGGTTATACCAATACTAAACCCTATTCTTTCCTTGATAATTATGCTCATATTCCCTAGTGCTACTTACCAGTCCTAGCCATTCTTCCAATGACTCTCTTATATACTTACTCCCTACTATATGCTGCTCACTAGTCACCTATCACTGGCTTGTTAGTCTTATTCTTCCAACCAGGTCCGGACTGAGAATTAAAATAACTAAGTAAGCGTTATCAGATAGGTCTATATAAATATACCAGTAAACCCTCAAAGTAGTGCTGCTCTGAGTCCTCTGTCAAAAGAAACACAACATTTCTTTCCTTCTATTGTGTCACATGGGCTTCTGTATCAGACTTCCTGTTTCCATCTTAAACCTCCAGGGCTAGGGCTTGAGCATGCTCAGTTTGCTCCTCTCTCTCGCTCTCTCTCTCTCACTCCCCCTCCCTTTTCCTCCCTCCCTCCTGAGTGAGCCGGGAAAGACTAAGGCAGGAAAATATGTCACACTAATCTAATATGGTAGCTACTATCCTAAACAAACAGAGAGAGCTTCTAGAGCTGTTTACTCAGGTAAGGTAAATATTGTAGCTTGCACTATTGTAGCTAATCTATTGGTAATAAACTGCTTCAGTAGCTTTCCTTCTCCTTTAAAGGGCAAGGAAAGGCAAAGAAATAAAATCCCATTTTACTTTCTTTAATAAAAAAGAAATCTATCTCCAATATACTTTAATTAAAAAATGTGTACTGTATGCAGTGAAATTCTCCCTTCTTTTAGTGCTGAGGATAGGAATTGTCAGACGGTCCCTAACTTCTGGCAGGGAAACAATCATACTTATGAACAGCAGGGGGAGCTCCCGCCTTACTTACAGCCATGCAGAACTCAAACAGCTTTGTTTTTTGATCATTTATGACCATCCCTAAGCAGCACAGACCACACTGAGCATGTGCAGGGCCAGAGGCAGGCAAATATTTTTAACAAAGTTACAAGATGGCAGCTCCTTGTGGCCAACTTTGAAAGCATAAATAATTTGTTTGATTGGGCTTGTGGTGCAATAAGTTCATGTTTATGTTTAGTATACAAAATACAGCAATTCTACCCTTATTCTATTTTACACTTTCCTTGTCCTTTAAGTTAACTATTAGTATGTAATACAATAGCATTCTGAGCAACTTTTCTTTTGGTCTTCATTATTTATATGTTTATAGTTTTTTAATTCTTTTCCTTCTACTGAGTATTCTTCATTGACCCCATCTAAAAAACAAATGCTCTGTAAAGGCTACAATTGTCGTGTCATTGCTACTTTTTATTATTCATATTTCTGTTCAGGCCTCTTCTGTTCATATTCCAGTCTTTTATTAAAACCACTGCACGGTTGCTAAGGTAACTCGGACCCTAGCAATCAGACTGCTGAAATTGCAAACTGGAGAGCTGCTGAACAAAAAGCTAAATAATTCAGAAAACCACAAATGAAAACCTGTTGCAAGTTGTCTCAGAATATCACAATCTACATCATACAAAAAATTAGCGAACAACCCCCTTTAAAACAGCCTCATAATTCTTACTGTATATACTTAATCATAGTCCTACGCCCTAATGTGGCTTGATGAGCTGCTAGTCATATCAACAATCCTTACCATTTATTTGCCAGGCGCAAATTCGTGGCGAATTCCTGCGATTCGCCAACGTCGAATAAATTCGCAAAACGCCAGCGAAAATTCGCCTGCTGAAAATGCGCATTAAGATTAAAAATCCACATTTTGCAATGCAATATTGTTCCTTAAACAGTTATTGCATTGCGACTTTTAATTACGCATTGCGAATTTTAATTGCGCACTCTTAAGAAGTGCTTGAAGGTGTCGTAATCTTTAGGAGCAAACATAACGACTTTTTCAGTAAGAAGTTTTATTACATTGACTGCGCATTGGCACAAGCTGTAAAATTCGCATACTCTCTTCCACTGTCGGAAGTGGTCGGTAAAAAAAGTTTCCGGTTTCGCAAAAGCTATATTAAGTTTGCGCAAAGCAAAAATTGTTCACACAGAGGCATAACTTTTCGCATTGCGAATACTTTTTGCCTTACCGACTTATATTATATTCCCCTGTAAGGGTGAAGCCACACAGAGAGCTACTAGTAACAGCTACTTGTCACGGCTACAAAATGGTGATTATTGGCTTTGTTAAGATGCTAGTGGGCAGGGCTGGAACTAGGGGTAGGCAGAAGGGGCACCTGCTTACGGCGCAAAAATGTAGGGGTGCTGGGCAGGTGACTGTTCAAGGGACTTCTGCTTAGCCCTAGTCCGGCTGCACTCCTTTCTGAAGCTCTAGCGTACCTCCCTTCCACATCCACTGCCGCATTCCTTGCTCTTCCACTTCCCCTCTCCTATGGTGCTGCCTGTGCCTAGTTTGGCTGCACTCCCCTCTGCCCTTTCGCATTGCACTTCTGCATCCCTGCTTCCCCTCTCCTATGGCGCATGCATGCTCCTGCATACACGGGGGCGGGGTTAACCGACCGGGTTTCATAGGGCGCCCGGCCTGGTCCTGCTACTGGGGAATGTAATATGTGTTGTTAGCGCAAAAAAACCTTTGCAGACCCCAATGACTTTCTCGCAAAGTTTGAGAATATTCACAAAATTTTGCTATCGATTTTTTCGTGACAAAATATTTAATGAAACTCCAGAGCAGCTCGTGAGGCAATTTTGAGCGACCTAGAAAAACACAGAGCCGCGTGTTAGAGTCCTGCGCGGGTCCATTTTTTGGAACCCGACCCGTACCCGCAACCCGAACCCGCAACCCGCATTTTTACCCGCTTGGACCCGCGACCCGAACCGTACCCGCAACCCGTGATCTGCAACCCGGACCCGCGACCCGCTGACCATCAAGAATCAGGAAGTGCTGTCATCATAAACAGGAAGTGACATCATCGGAAGTAGCCAGGATCAGAAAAAAAAGGAGTAAACCGGATGTGACATCATCAGTAGTGGAAATGCTCAGAAAAAGGAGTAAAAATCCCTATAGCGAGGATCCGCGACCCGACCCTCAACCCGCCAACCTGCAGGACCACCGGCCTGCTTCTATACCCGCACCCAGAAATTCTACGAGCAACCCGCAGGGTACCACGGGATTTTGCGGGTAACCCGCGGGTACCCGACCCGCTGCAGGACTCTACCGCGTGTGAATAGGCGCAGTGACTTTACATTTTAGTGGGCGCGATACATGGGTAAGCAATTGAGGGAGAATAGTCGCCCCCAAAGAAGCAGCGAATCTTCCCATGTGGACTAGCCCTGAAGGACCAGTAACATTTTTGTACTGAACAAATAGAAAACACCAAGACACATTAAGGGTCAAATTTATAAAGTCTTTATTAAGAAATAACTTGCTGATACTGTGCTTGCGCTCCTCTTCAGAGCATTCCGGCGCCTGATTTCTCTTCCTTGCCTTCTATAAGCGATAGATAAGGAGGAGATATCAAACGCGGCACAATGGATCGTTGCCGGATCGCCTTTTCTGAAGAGGAACGGGAAGCGCAGTCCAGTGTGGACTAGCCCTTAACTGTTCTAAATTGCTACATTTAGTGGATACATTTCTTATGTTTGTACCTGCTGAGTTTCATTAAAGGCAGTTGTTAGAATTGATACAATAGTTGCTAATATTCCACAGATACTGCTGAAAAATGTATCCGCTAAGGATGCACGGAATCCAGGATTCAGCCAAGATTCTGTCTTTTTCAGCAGGATTCAGCCAAATCCAAGAGCCTGGCCAATCCAAATCCAAAGGAAGTGAAATATTTTTAACTGCACACAGTTCTCTTTTCCCCTCATTTGCCTCATTTCTATATGCAAACGAGGATTCAGATTCAGTTTGGTATTCGGCCAAATCTTTTACAAAGGATTTGAGATTCAAATCCTAAAATACTGGATCCCCCCAGAATAACAGCCAAAGTACAGGTGCCCAGGAGTGAGTGGGCCCATACATCACCCAACCATGTGCATTCCTACACCATAGCTGTACCTAGGGTTGCCACCCAGCCGGTATTCTACTGGCCTAGCCGGTAAAACACCAGCCAAGGCCGGAGCCGGTATTACAAATTTACCGGCAATGTAGCTGCCGGTAAATTTGTAATACCCCTTAAAAAGGCCCTTGCCTTGCCTGAAATCCAAAAAAAAAGTACCTTTTTCGCGTCTTCAGCCGATCGCGGCAGTGGCTCCACCCCTTTTTGCATCACGGCCCGCCCCCTTTGCGTCACGGCCCACCCCGTTTAAGTCACGACCCGCCCCTTTTTGGTAGGGACAGCTACAAAAGTTTCGGGAACACAGAATTAATAGGTACCTGCCAAACGCCGACTTATGATTGCGCTCTAGGCAGGTGCCTCTTCTGCCTACCCCTAGTTCTGGTCCTGAGTTGGAGTGATATCACTCCCTCCCTTCCCCCCCCCAGCAGCCTAACAACAGATGGCAAGGTAACCAGATAACAGCTCCCTAACACAAGATAACAGCTGCCTGGTAGATCCAAGAAGAGCACTCAATAGTAAAATCCAGGTCCCACTGAGACACATTCAGTTACATTGAGTAGGAGAAACAACAGCCTGCCAGAAAGCAGTTCCCTCCTAAAGTGCTGGCTCTTTCTGAAAGCACATGACCAGGCAAAATGACCTGAGATGCACCTACACACCAATATTACAACTAAAAAAAGAAACACTTGCTGGTTTAGGAATGACATTTTATATTGTAGAGTGAATTATTGCAGTGTAAACATTGTAATTTATAAATAAAAAAATACATAATAAAAACCATGAAAGAATCCCTTTAAAATAGTGAATATGTGGGCTCCAATAGGATTGTTATCATCTATTATTTATCTATATATCCCCAAAGCCTGACAGTTAGAAAGTAAAATTGACAAATATGGAGTTTCTAGTTGGACAATATCCATAGTAGAGTTGTATACAGAGGTATATAGTGGTATATAGATGGAGATAGATGGATGCAGAGGTATATATAGATGTATAAAGTTGGATATTGATTGATGTAGATATATAGAGGTGTATGGATGGATATAGATGCATATAGATATATATAGATGGTTATAGATGTATATAGATGTATATAGATGGATATAGATGTATATAGAGGTATATAGATGGATACACATGTATAAAGATGTATATAGATGGATATAGATGTATACAGATGTATATAGAGGTATATGGATGGATACACATGTATAAAGATGTATATAGATGGATATAGATGTATACAGATGTATATAGAGGTATATAGACGAATATAGATGGATACAGATGTATAAAGAGGTATATAGATGGATATAGATGTATATAGATGTATATAGAGGTATATAGACGTATATAGATGGATACAGATGTATAAAGAGGTATATAGATGGATATAGATGTATATAGATGTATATAGAGGTATATAGACGTATATAGATGTATGCAGATGTATATAGAGGTATATAGATGGATATAGATGTATACAGATGTATATAGACGTATATTGAAGGATACAGATGTATAAAGAGGTATATAGACGTATATAGATGGATACAGATGTATAAAGAGGTATATAGATGTATACAGATGTATATAGAGGTATATGGACGTATATAGATGTATACAGATGTATATAGAGGTATATAGATGTATACAGATGTATAAAGAGGTATATAGATGTATACAGATGTATAAAGAGGTATATAGATGTATACAGATGTATAAAGAGGTATATAGATGTATACAGATGTATAAAGAGGTATATAGATGTATACAGATGTATATAGATGTATACAGATGTATATAGAGGTATATAGATGGATACAGATGTATAAAGAGGTATATAGATGTATACAGATGTATAAAGAGGTATATAGATGTATACAGATGTATAAAGAGGTATATAGATGTATACAGATGTATATCGTTGGATATAGATGATATAGAGGAGATTTGGGCAGAATGGCATGACTTACCTTTCTCCAGGTCGTGCACTTTCACCTGTACCTCTGTCTGTCCTCCCTGCAGCCGGTGGGTCAGGTACAGGCGCCCGGAGCCGCTCTCTATCCGCACAGGGGGGTCGGGGGGCCAGCTAATCTCAAACCACTTTCCACGGTATCTCTTATCCGGCACAATGAACATGGTCTCTCCAAGGGCTCCGACCGCGGGTACCCGGACAGTGTATGAGCAGGAGACTGCTGAGGGCGCCGGGGAGCGGGCAGAGCGGCGGGACAGCGGGTAACGGGGCAAACTGGAAGGGGCAACTACTGGGGATGGGGCGGGACTTGCCCCCGGGCTTATAGCAGTAAGTTTTCGGAACTTTGCTGAGTTTTCCACTGGCCGGGTATCTATTGGTAACGTGGGGGTAATCCGGGAAAAACTGACACTGGTAATGGGCGCGATGTTGTGCGATTTACCCCCAGCAACTCCCTGCTGCCCCGAGGTGACAGGCTCTGTCCTTCTGTCCTCCCCAGGCTTTAGCGTGCCCACTGGATCCCTCCTGCACCCCGGGGCCCGGGCACTAGAGGAACAGGTGACAAGTTCTCTGCTGGTGGAATCCATTGCGTTATTAACCTTTCCCGGCGCTAACATCTGCGCCTGGCACGCTGCTACCGCGAGGAGCACAAACAAGGCACGAGCCAGGAGGCAGGGATTCTCCATGTTTCCTCTAGCAGCACCCATCCCTGCACCCTTACTTGCACCCATCCTTGCACCCTTACTTGCACCCATCCCTGCACCCTTACTTGCACCCATCCTTGCACCCTTACTTGCACCCATTCCTGCACCCTTACTTGCACCCATCCTTGTACCCTTACCTGCACCCAAGCTACAAAACTCAGTAGCACACACTGGCTGCAACTTCTACTGATACATCAATCTGTGATCATGTGCGACTCCTACTGTGATGTGTGCGACTCCCCCCTCCCCCCATGAACCCACACAGAGAACTACCCAACCCTCCCAGCAATTCAGCCTCAGGACTAGTGTCAGTTTGGTTCCCTGGATGCTGCCTACATACACTACATACACTACATACACTACATACACTACATACACTACATACACTACATACACTACATACACTAGAATGGATGCCACTATATCATTCATTTGGAAGTCTGATGTTTTGAAGTCTATTAGGCACCTGTCTAGTGCTTCCAGGTTCTGCTTCTGTATGGAAATGAAAGCAGAACAGGCAGTAACACTTTCAGCACTTCCCTCTTGTCACTAATATATTCCTGTATATTAGGAACCTACTGTATCTAGTGCTACAAGTCCCTATTCCTGTAGGGAAAATGAAAGCAACGCAGGCAGAAACCCTTCAACCACTTTCTAATTATCTCTGTTCATGTATATTAGGCACCTACAGTTTTGTTACAAATCACTATTTCTGTAGGGGAAATGAAAACAGTACAAGCAGTAACCCTTCCAACAATTTCCTCTGGTCTCTGTCCCTGATTATTAAAGGGATACTGTCATGGGAAAACTGTTTTTTTTTTTTCAAAACACATCAGTTAATAGTGCTGCTCCAGCAGAATTCTGTACTGAAATCCATTTTCCAAAAGAGCAAATAGATTTTTATATATTCAACATGGGGCTAGACATATTGTCAGTTTTCCAGCTGCCACAGTCATGTGACTTGTGCTCTTATAAACTTCAGTCACTCTTTACTACTGTTCTGCAAGTTGGAGTGATATCACCCCTCCCTTTCCCCCACCCAGCAGCCTAACAACAGAACAATGGGAAGGTAACCAGACAGCAGCTCCCTAACACAAGATAACAGCTGCCTGGTAGATCTAAGGATTTTTAATCCTGCCCGATCGACATCTGGCCGACTTTAGGCCAGATATCGATCGGGAAAGCCCGTCGGAGGGCCCCCCACACGGGCCGATAAGCTGCCGACACTGTCTGTAAGCAGCTTTTATCTGTCCGTGTATGGCCACCTTTACATTAAGTAGGAGAAACAACATCCTGCCAGAGAGCAGTTCCATCCTAAAGTGTAGGCACAAGTCACATGACTGGGGACAGCTGGGAAACTGACAATATGTCTAGCCCCATGCCAGATTTCAAAATTGAATATAAAAAAAAATTTTGCTCTTTTGAGAATTGGATTTCAGCATAGAATTCTGCTGGAGCAGCACTATTAACTGATGTGTTTTGAAAAAAAAACATGTTTTCCCATGACGGTATGCCTTTAATATTCAGGGACAAGAGGAAAATTTTGGAAGGGTTACTGTCTGTCCTGCTACAAATCCTCATTCCTGTAGGGGAAATGGAAGCAGAGCAGCCAGTAATAGGGATGGCGCGAACCGCCGCAAAAAAGTTTGCGGACGCATTCGCGAACTTGCGACAAACGCGCGAACAGTTCGCGACCGTCGCGAACCCCATAGACTTCAATGGGAAGGCGAACTTTAAAAGCTAAAAAAGACATTTCTGGCCAGAAAAATTATTTTAAAGTTGTTTAAAGGGTGCAACGACCTGGACAGTGGCATGCCAGAGGGGGATAAAGGGAAAAGAAAAATCCATTATTTTCTTATGTCAAAAGTGTTACAAAGTATCTTACCTGCACCTGTTAGCTGTTCTGGACGCTGTTCTGGACTCTCTGCCAAAAGCCAAGTTCAAATCTTTGCTTCTTTTTCTGGCTGTTCAGTGAGGGTCTTTCCAGTGAAAGAGGGTCCTCCAAAAAGAGGGTCTTTCCAGTACAAATGAGGGACAGAGGGTTGAGCTCGCAAAAGAGGGACAGTTGGGACTCGGGAGGTATGCACATTTTTTTTTTTTTTAGTCCAGGGGGTGTGTGGGGGTGGTCCAGGGAAATCTTCCTGATTGGCTGCCATGTATCTGCTGGTCTGGGGTGAGAGGGCAAAAAAATGCGGCAAAAAAAAAAGCGCCAAATTGACGCGAACCCAAAATGCGAACGTCGCGCGACGTACGCGAACTTCCGGCGAGCGCGAACAGCGGATGTTCGCGCAAGTTCGCCGGCGAACTGTTCGCGCCATCCCTAGCCAGTAACCCTTCAAACACTTTCCAATTGTCTCTGTTCCTGTATATTAGGCACTTGCCTTAGTAGCACTGGACAGACAACCGTCATTTGATTTGAGTTATGTTGGTCCCGGGCACAAATTTAAGAGCAGCACTGAATAGACTGGAGGCACAGGACTGTCCCAGGTAGCTGGCACCATGCCACCCAGTAATTGGGGGTAATAACAGGCTCCACGATTCCCTCCATTACCAGCAACTCCATCTGATCTATTAAAAGTAAATGACATTCTCAGTTACCAAATAGAAGCAGATTAGGCAAGAATCCCAGGAGTCACAGAGCTCAGGTCTAATATTTGGGATTATGTTGTTGAAGGATGGCATTCATTCACGGATAGGGATAAAAACTGTAACTAATGAAGGGGTAATGCAGAGCCGGGGGATTGGCTCTATAGAAACCAGAGAGAATTTGAATATTACCAACACAGAACAATCATTTAATATTTTAACTGGTTTTACAGTTGTTTCTGAAGTTGCAATCGAAAGCAGTCTGTCCTTTCCAGCTTGAATGACTACTGAAAAAAATGTAGCAGAAAAAACACCAGTTCCCACAATGCCTTGTATCATTGTATGCCTCTTTTTTCTCCTTTTGAGATCTGTTAATAAGCCAGGTGTTGTAGGAAATTGAGTTTTGGCTGGAGCAGAATGAATAGAATATTTGAAAGTTGTTTAGAATTACATTTTAATTATCTTAAATTAACCAAAAGTAATATTTTCCCATGTATATTTTTAATGCTTCGGGGGCATTCCCTTTAAACCATTACACCAGAAGGTAGAAAAGGATTTTTTAAAACTTTTTTAATAAACTCTTTACTTCCCATTTAGGTATGTATATGTATATATATATCTATATATATATATACACACACACACACAAAAAAAAAAAAAAAAATATATATATATATATATATATATATGCTTAGTAAGTAAATGTTTATGCCAAGGCTATCGTAAAACTACTTCTCAAAATCTTCTACCTACAGCTAGCTGAAAGAAGTTCATCACTGATTGGTTGCTAATAGTTATTGCCCAGATACAAATTTACCCAGTGTTGATAAATGAGGCCCAAGCTGTCTTTCATACAGCCATGCTGATTTAAATCTAAAAGGGCCATTCTCCTGTACACAATCTGGAATGCGATCAAATAACTTGCCCACCACAGGTATCAGACTTACAGGTCTATAATTGCCAGGCTAAGAGTGTGACCCCTTTTTAAAAAAAAAAAAATTGGGTAATACATCAGCTTTCCTCTAATGTTAGGACAGATCAATGTAAAAAACTTTAGTATTATAGCACTGGCATATATGCATTGGGCTACAATCCTGCAGGTTACCCGCAAAAAAAGAAGTCACCCTGCGGAATTAGGGTGGGATTTTCAGGTGTGGGTATAGTTGCGGGTCTGCGGGTCTCATCTAAATGTCTTATCTTATGTTTATTTTTTACTCCTTTTTAAAGTTTTACAAAACTTGATTCTGTCCCCACCCACTTACAACAATGGCACTTCCACATCGCTTCCTGTTTGATGTGGTCACCGGGTTGTGGATAAGACAGTTGCGGGTCTGGGTCAGGTAGCGGATCAAAGTGGGTAAATATACGGTGGTTCGAGTCACGGACAGCGGGTTCGGGTAGGGTCTGGGTCTTAGAAATTGGTTCCGCACAGGTCTCTACATTGGGCTTTGCAGAGACAGTTCATTGTTCCAGCTAATCTTTGTTCTGCTTGTACTCTTAACTTTCTTATATGATTTTGGAGCTTGTTTATGAGCTCTGGTGATCTATAAATGAACCTTCTAGTGTCCTGCACATGAACACTGCCCATATTCCAGCCTGGGAACCTGAGAATATTTCCATTCTCTCTGGGGCATCTGACTGTATTATTCTACATGCTACTTTTCTATAGGCCTTCAGATTGCCAAAGCTTCCTTTTTGTATTAAGAGAACTGCTATTTCTAATATTTTCCCAATAACAGGCTATATGAACAGAACACGTTCTTGGCCTAAAAAATATATTATGTTTCATTTTTAACAGCTTTTTTTAAATAAAACATTGACCCGACACTGTGCATGAAACCAACACAAGACAAAATGATGAGGAGCCCGTTGGCAGTGCAGGTATTGTTGCCACTTTGTCTATTTATCTTTTTTCCCTATTAATAACATTGGGATCAACCATCATTTTTACCGGCCAGGCCAGTAAAATACCAGCCAGGTGGGCAACCCTAGAAGCAGGGACTAGCAGCTTGTGCATTACTCTACAGCTGGAAGATGGGGCGGTTACAATAGGAAATGAAACAGGCCAAATGTAGGAAGAGAATTCATAAACTCAGTAATAAAGAAATGGCAAATAGGAAATAAGGCCAAAGTACTTTCCTCCAAACTGCAGCCCACTGGCTGTTGTACTACAATTACTAGCACGCAAGTTGTTTTTTACAAATAGGGAGGTGTGAAGATAACAAGGCAATAGTTTATTAAATAACCAAATATTTGTGACTTTTTCCAGAAAACTTTTTTTGCAGTGTGTGAATATTAAAGGGATCTTGTCATGGGAATTTTTTTTTTTCCAAAACGCATCAGTTAATAGTGCTGTTCCAGAAGAATTCTGCACTGAAATCCATTTCTCAAAAGAGCAAACAGATTTTTTTATATTTCATTTTGAAATCTGACATGGGGCTAGACATATTGTCAATTTCCCAGCTGCCCCTGGTCATGTGACTTGTGCTCTGATAAACTTCAATCACTCTTTACTGCTGTACTGCAAGTTGGAGTGATATCACCTAGTGATGGCGAATAAATTCGCGAAACGCCAGCAAAAATTCGCCAGCATAAACGAATTGCGTCGAAAATGACGCGACTGAAACGACGCGAGCCGAAAATGACGCGACGCACGCCGAAAATGACGCGACGCGCGTCTCGTTTCCCGAATTTTTTCGGCAATTCGCGAATTTCGCTGGAAATTCAAGAATTTTTCGGCGAAGCGAAACGGGTGAGATTCTCCCATCACTAATATCACCCCCTCCCTTTCCCCTACTCATCAGCCTAACAAAAGAACAATGAGAAGGTAACCAGATAACAGCTCCCTGACAATAAAAATACCTAACATTATAGTTTTGTTTGAGATTAGTTTTGAAAGTGATGTATTAAATGGATAAAGGACCCGGAGGGGCCCGAAACGTTGCCGATTTTGGTGAATGCATATGGGCTAATAAATCACCTTTTTTCACTTTAAGCAACAAAGTGTTGCTTTGGTGTGCTTCCTGATTCTTGCCTAGACTGTTCTCTGTCCCCGAGCAAGGAGGGGGACTTGCAGTTGAGCACCCACCACTCACAAAGTGGCAAGTCTGCAGGTCGAGCGCTTCACTATCGTGCATTAAAGGGATACTGTCTTTTTTTAAAATGTTTTTTTAAAAACACAACAGTTAATAGTGCTATTCAAGCAGAATTATGCATTGAAATCCATTTCTCAAAAGAGCAAACAGATTTTTTTATATTTCATTTTGAAATCTGACATGGGGCTAGACATATTGTCAATTTCCCAGCTGCCCCAAGTCAGGTGACATACTATTCAGTTACATTGAGAAGGAAAAACAACAGCCTGCCAGAAAGCAGTTCCCTCCGAAAGTGCTGGCACACGTCACATGACCAGGGGCAGCTAGGAAATTGACAAAATGGCTAGCCCCATGTCAGATTTCAAAAATGAAATATAAAAAAATCTTTTTGCTCTTTGGAGAAATGATTTCAGTACAGAATTCTGCTGGAGCAGCACTTTTAACTGATGTGTTTTTAAAAAAACATGTTTTCCCATGACAGTTTCTCTTTAAGCATATTACCAAATAACAGTGTCTAATTACTCATTCTTCTGAGCAGAGAATCGTCGACAGATGCATCCTGTTTCAGTAAATTAAAGGGGTAGTTCACTTTTACGTTAACTTTTAGTACCTTGTAGAATGTCCTATTCCAAGTAACTCTGCAACTGGCCTTCATTGTTTGTTTGGTTCTTAATTATTTGCCTTTCTCTTCTGCCTCTTTGCAGCTAATGAGGGTTCCAAAGCCTGGCTGCCAATAAAATATTGTCTTCTATTCTGTCCCTCTCTTATTTCAGTCTCTAATCTAAATGGTTACCTTGTTAAATGTAATATGTGTCCCCTTTAAAGGGATACTGTCTTGGGAAATAGTGCTGCTCCAGCAAAATTCTGCACTGAAATTCATTTTTCAACAGATTTTTTTTTTGTTATATTCAATTTTGAAATCTGACATGGGGCTAGAAATATCGTTAGTTTCCCAGCTGCCCCCAGTCATGTGACTTAATTTACTGCTGTGGATAGGAATTGTCAGACCGTCCCTAAATGCTGTGCAGGGAAACAATCATATTTATGAACAGCAGAGCGACTGTGTAGAGATTTCTATTGGATTTAATTTTTTCCTTTACATCCCCTTTACTGTTTGCAACTCCAGCTGCAGGGACAAAGATCATGGAGCCAGATTTAAACAGATAAACTGGGATTCTATTTGGAGGATTATTTTGCTGCAGCCACTGGTTCTGCAGAGTTGGAGAAAGTTTGTATCAAACAATACAAAAACTATAAAATCCACATTAGATTACATGACAACACAGGACCCAGTGCAGTCTGTATATTCTGATTATTAATCAGTCTTGCTGTATCGATTTCTGGCAGATATTATATGATGTTCTGTTCATTTATGACAATCCCTAAACAGCCCAGATCACACTGAGCATGTGCACAGTCTTGGTCCTGCAAAGATGTATAACAAAGTTACAAGATGGCAGCCCCCCGTGGCCAACTTTGAAAGCATAAATCATTTGTTTGATTAGGCTTGTGCTGCAGTAAGTTCATGTTTATGTTTACTATACAAAATACAGCATTTCTAGCCTTATTCTATTTTACACTTTCCTTGTCCTTTAATTATATCTTAGTTGGGATCATGTACAAGGTTCTTTTTTTTATTACAGAGAAAATGGAAATTATTTTTTAAAATGTGGATTATTTGGATAAAAAGGAACCTATGGGAAACTGCCTTTATGTAGTCAAGAACTTTACAATACCTGTATCTATCCTACTAATTATCTCAGGTTTCTGCCACTCACACGGTTAACTATGGGGGGGGGGTGCAGAGTTTTGTAGCTAATCATTTTACATTCATCATTTAGGAGTGAAAATATTTGCAAAATAGAAATGATGGCAGCAAACAGAAGTAACATTTATTCATTGTATAAAAACAGGTCTGCTAAGGTAAATGGGGGTGGAAGTGTCTTTTAACTGCAAAAAATAGACAGAATATTGTTTTGCACGATACAATAATACGAAATGGAAGACTGTACATACCCTCATCAGGTCTACAGTAACATCACTAACAGCTGAACACTTTGGTTGACAAAGAAACAAACTATCCAGGCACAGAAGTCAATGCATTGTGGAGACACAATTCATAAAAATATAGAGTTTAGACACACACAAACACAAAACAGAAGTCAAATGCTAAATACAAGGCACCGTGAGATACAGCAAAAGTCTTATTTTGGAAAAGAATAATCTGCCTTCAGGAAGGATTCAAACATTATAAATTATTTTAATATGCATTATTGTTACCAAGAAAGAGTTGATCCCTAAGGACAGGAGCTTTTCAGATGTAAAGGGCTACACTTCCCAGCATCCTCAGTCAGATACCATGAGTGGTATTTCCATGAGCTGCAAGTCTATGGTGGCCATTTCAGGACATCCTGTGGCCACCAGACAATAAGGCTGCAAGTTGGATATTATATACACAGGGTCAGATTTCAGTAGCAGCGCCCCAAGGACACATGGTCCTAGTGCCGGGTCACGCGGTCCTAGCACTGATCTAGCCATCTACCCAGTGCTCCTCAGCAAACGGCTGGGCAGCATGCCGTCCCTAATAACTCAACACCCTAGGCCTGGGCTTTTGTTGCCTTGTCACAAATCCAGGCCTGCATCTACAGGACCCCTGACATGATTGATACATCCATCATGCGGATAATTTGCTATGGACTTAAAGGAGAAAAAAAAGCTACCAAGGCAATTTATTGCAAATAGATTAGCCACAACAGTGCAAGCTAGAACATCATTTTTATTCTTTAAAATGCTTTACCATACCTGAGTAAACAGCTCTAGACACTGTAGGTTAGTTTGGGAGAGCCACTGCCATATTAGTTTGCTGTGACATCACTTCCTGCCCGAATCTCTCCCTGCTCACTCATAGCTCTGGGCTCAGATTACAGCAAGGAGGGAGAGAGAAGCAAACTGAGCATGCTCAAGCCCTAGCCCTGGAGGTTTAAGCTGAAAACAGGAAGTCTGATACAGAAGCCCATGTGTACAAAATAAAAGGAAAGCAAATCAGTGTTTCTTTTGACAGATGGCTCAGAGCAGCATTACTTTGAGGGTTTACTGGTATATTTATATAGACCTTTCTGATAAAGCTTACTTAGTTTTAACCTTTCCGTCTTCTTTAAAGCATCACAACTGTTAAAATCATCAATATTTTCTCCTTTAACAAAAATAATAACGTAAGATTATAAAAATTTGCGTTGCTACACAAATACTTCAAATATTAAAATATATAAACTGACTTGTTGAAGATAACTGCAATGGTGGCAGTTTGGCATTGCCCAGCACTACCATATCAGTGCCTAAAATCATATTGTTTCCTAAACATCTTATTTTCATTAAAAAAAAAAAAAGGCAAACCCTACAGGTCTGGAAAGATCAGAATAAAAAAGGTTCAAGAAATAAAATCCATAGAAGAAAATAAAAGAATAAAAAAAGCTAAAACTAGTTGCATGTTGCGTAAGCCAGACGGGTGCCATCTCTGAACTGGGCTTCTGCTGGTTCTTGACTCTTCCAATTGGCTGCAGTTATTAATCACTGGTATGCTGTGGGCAATGCTCACATATAAACATGATCATGACACCTTTGTTTGTCTGAACCCATGGAATTATTCCTTTAGAGGACATCGCACCTTTACTTAGCAAAGTCATCCATTTGTGAGGATATCCAAGTTGCTCTAGAAGGTCAATTGAACAGAAGTAAAGGTCTCTGATCAGTACTGGAACGATATCAAAGTGTTGATCTTGTATACAAAATAGGACCTGTTCCAGAATACTCTTGTGAAATAGTTGATGTATGGAGAATAGTTCATTTTAATTTCATGGCAAAATCGGCCGTACTTAGAGTAGGCATAGACATCCCCATCTTCGTTAATCACCTGTGAGAAGAGAAATTCCATTCCTTTATTGTACTATTTATTAACAAAGTTCAGAGAGAGAATTCACTACTAAATCTGTCCATAGACCAACATCTACGGACAATTTTAAAGAGGAACAATCGTGAAAATGAAAATTTTATATAAGCTTCATCGTACTGAAAAGTTTTCTAAATACAGTTGATTAGAAATTCTGTACTGTTTCTGAAATAATCAAGTTCATCTTCTCTATCCCTCTCTCAGCATCTGTTTCTCTTCATTCTCTCTACATGCAGCAGTTGGGTGTCAGACATTCATTGACAGTTAGATCCAATATATCTTATAGGGGGGCTCCTGTTGCCTAGAAGATGTATTAGAGCTCACTCTATTAAACTCACCAGACATCATGTCTCTCTACATGCAGGATTTGTGCAAAAGGCAGTTATTTTGTTAGATTTTGTTTGTACTGGAATCTGTTATTTGAGTGAGCTCTTATACTTACGCTAGGAAAGGAAGACAGACCCCCTATAAGATATATTGGATCTAACTGTCAATGAATATCTGACACCCAGTTCCTGCATGAAGAGAGAATGAAGAGAAACAGATGCTGAGAGAGGGATAGTGAAGATAAACTTGATTGTTTCAGAAACCATGCAGAATATTTAATTGATTTAGAAAGTTTCTTATTTCAGTATGAGAACGCTTATATTACATTTTTAATCCGCAACAGTTCCCCTTTAAACAAGTGGCAGTTTTCAATGCCAGTTTCCAGGAGGCTTTTTTTTTTTCAACCTAATACTTTTTTACTTTACTTGCTTTATCCACAATGTGACACACTATCAACTCACCCAATGAAACTAGAGGGGCAACACTGTAAAATGACATTATCTGATGGTGGGGCAGTGAAACGAAATAAAACACCATAGATTTTGACACTGCTCAATATGTTGGTGCTCTAAATATACATGTTATTAATAATAATAATAATAATAATAATAACAACCACAAACTAATGAACTGCCTACCTGCATGTATAAATCCTACCCATAATCTACAAACGACCAGCTTTTATGGGTTAACCCGTGGATAACCAACCCGCTGCAGAACTTCTAATGAGAGAGCTATATATGCTGTTTAGGAGAGTAACATATATTTTTTTGGTGGTACCATTATGGGATTAGTTATCTGGAAACTCATTACCCAAAAAACTCCAAATTACGGAAAGCCTGTCTCCCATAGACTCCATTATAATCAAATAATTCAGATTTTTAAAAATGATTTCCTTTTTCTCTGCAGTAATAAAATAGTAGCTTGTACTTGATCCCAACTAAGATATAATTAATCCTTATTGGAAGCAAAACCAGCCTATTGGATTTATTTAATGTTTACATGATTTTTTTTTAGTAGACTGAAAGGGGAATTCAACAGCTCCGGCACTAACCCCCTCCCCCCTGTTGGCCCCCCTCCCTTCAATCAGTTCCCCAATTCAACCAGCGAACTTCATGAACTTTCAGCGCATGCGCAGTAGTACAGACTGGCAAATGCATCCTACTGCACATTTGCTTCCAAGCGCCGATGGAAGAAGGAAGAAAATGTTGCTGGAGGGGGTCTACCCTATGTAGACCCCCTTCCTCTATCCCCCCCAGCCTACCTGCCCCCCCCCCCGGGCAAATGCCCCTAATTTTTTACTTACCCCTTGGTGCAGAGTCTGTCCTTGGGAGTTCACTGCAGCCATCTTCTTTTCTTCGTTAAACTTCGGAAACAGACTGGCGTTTTGGGCCCATGCGCAGTTGGAGTAATATTCTGTTCCCAAACAACTGTGCATGCACCGAAACTCTGCTCTGATTCTGATAGAGACCGAAGAAAAGAAGATGGCGCCCATGAACTCCCGAAGACAGAATCTGCACAGAGGTGTAAGTAAAAAATTAGGGGCATTTGCGGGGGGTACCAGGTAGGCTGGGGGGTGGGGAGGAGGAAGGGGGTTCTATGTAGGGTAGGTGTTTTTTAGGTAACGGGTTGAAGAACAAATAACGGAAAGATCCCTCATGCGGGAAAACCCCAGGTTCCAAGCATTCTGGATAACTGGTCCTATACCTGTAATAGAAAACAATGTTTTTCCCTACTCACATGGTCGTTGGCAATATCCAGAAGATCTTTCACTCTGCAGCCCTTCATCCCTCCAACTTCATTGCAGATGGCATCTTCAATCACCACATAGCTGGCTTTATAGGAGGTGAGGATCTTATAGATGTCTTCTGCTGAGCGCATGCTATAGATCTGGTAGAGCTACATAAACACATGGCAGATTCGGGGAGATTAGACACCCAGTGACAAATCTCCTCTTCTTCCGGGCGACAATCTCCTTGTGAGGCAACTTCGAGCGACTTCAGAAAATGAAGAGCTTCTAGTGCCATCCCGCTGGCGAGACATTACATTCTAGGCAGTTCGGGGAGATTGTCGCCCCGGAGGAAGAGGAGATTTGTCGCCGGGCGACTAATAGAAACTCGCAGATGTAAATGTACTAATGATGTGTCAAAGGGAAAATAGCCCCCGGGTGAAAGCTTGTATTTGTTTTAGGGATTGTAATGACACTGGCACACAGAAAGGATGTAGGCAGTACAAACACTGTCATTTGGGAGGGGGAAATGTGAGCAACTTATATACATGGTAGGAAAATGTAGGCTTTACATGTCCTTTAAGAAAAGCATTGACATCGCGAAACATTGACATCGCTAAAGGTGGCCATACACGGGCCTATAAAAGCAGTGTATGGGGCCCTCCGATGGGATTCCCAATTGACAACTGGGGGAAAGTCGGGCAGATGTCGATCTGACGGGACTAAAATCCCGTCGGATCGTGCGCGCATCTGTCCGTTGATGCGGTCCTGCGATCCGACCGCCCATATCTACTCCGTTCTGATCCGCTTGTTGGACCTAGGGCCCACAATCAGATCAGCCTGATATCGCCTACCTCAAGGTGGGCAAATCGGGGAGAGATTCACTTGTTTGGCAACATTGCCAAACAAGCAGATCTCTCCATGTATGGCCACCCTAAGTCTTTATTAATTATTTACCTAAACTCCGCTTCTCCTCCTCTTCAGAAAAGGCAACGATCCATCATGCGGCGCTCGATTTCTACTCCTTGGCTATCTCCTATAAGGAACCAGGGATGAGAAATCGAGCGCCACACTATGGATCATCGCCCTGTTGCCTTTTCTGAAGAGTAGTTTTGGTAAGTTATTTATTAATAAAGACTTAGCGATTTTTAATTTGTTTTTGGGGTTTTTTTTCATTGTCATCTAACAAATTAAAAAAAAAATTTTTTTTGTTACTGGTCCTTTAACATCGACAAATGGGTCACTGGAGTTCTCCTATTGGCTTCTACATGAACTGGGCAGGTTCTAGATGGCAAATAGGCAAATTCGAATTGTTTCAGGGGTCAAAATTCAAATTTAAATTCAAAATTGAGTTTGGATTTTTCCCAATTCAAATTTAAGAGTTTTGACCAAAATTAAAAAATTCAAACTTACTATTTGACCCTTAATAAGTCTGCCCCTAAATGTCTATATTATATTCCACATGTAACCATTTGCTACCAACCAAAAGCTTATATATATATATATATATATATATATATATATATATATATATATATATATATATATATATATTTGCCAAACAGCCAATAGACACCGAAGGCATTGGTGCAAACCAAGAGCAAAGTTGATCAACATTGTCAAAATGTGGAATTACAGCTTATTTCTACAGTCTAGCAAACTAAATAAAAACTGTGCTCTCAGGCAAGTTCCCAGCTCAGTATGATGGATGTTTAGTAGATGGTTGATAAATAAAACGAGTGCAGATCATTAATGTTAAACCAAGAGAGACTTTCTGCACCACTGCACACAATCAGTGTCACGGTCACATTGCTGAAGGTCACTGCCGCTGGTCTCACAACATAAAACACATCACAATGAAAATTCTACTCTTCTAACAAGGATACTGAATAGGGATGGACCAAATCCAGGATTCCACCTTTTTCAGCAGGTTTTAGATTCGGCCGAATCCTTGTACACAGGGCCAGGCTAAGGTGTAGGCACAGCAGGTACGTGCCTGGCGCCCCCTAGCTTTGCGCCCTAGGCATGTTCCTACACTGCCTACCCCTTGGCCAGGCCTGTGTACAAGGATTACGCCGAATCTAAAACATGGTGAAAAAGGTCGACGACTACCTCATCTGTTGCCTATCTCACTGTGGTCCCGACTCTTTCTGCCCTTTTCTTCTATCTGTGCTCCTGTGCATGGAGGAATTTGAGCAAACTTAAGTTCGCACACATGCACAGAAGTTCAGAAATAAGAAAGGGGCAGAAAGAGCCGTGCAGAGAGGGGTCCGTACGTGAGTGCCAATTCGCGCACATTTTCCTTTCCTCTTAAAGGGATCCTGTCATGGAAAAAAAATTTTTTTTCAAAATGCATCAGTTAATAGTGCTGTTCCAGAAGAATTCTGTATTGAAATCCATTTCTCAAAAGAGCAAACAGATTTTTTTATATTTCATTTTGAAATCTGACATGGGGCTAGACATATTGTTAATTTCCCAGCTGCCCCAAGTCATGTGACTTGTGCTGTGATAAACTTCAATCACTCTTTACTGCTGTACTGCAAGTTGGAGTGATATCACCCCCTCTCTTATCCCCCCCCAGCAACCTAACAAAAGAACAATGAGAAGGTAATCAGATAACAGCTCCCTAACACAAGATAACAGCTGCCTGGTAGATCTAAGAACAGCACTCAGTAGTAAAAACACATCTCACATTTCGTACTATTCAGTTACATTGAGTTACATTCCTAAAGTGCTGACACAAGTCACATGACCAGAGCAGACAAAATGTCTAGCCCCATGTCAGATTTCAAAGCTGAATATAAAAAAATCTGTTTGCTTTTTTGAGAAATGGATTTCAGTGCAGACGTCTGCTGGAGCAGCACTATTAACTGATGTGTTTTTTAAAAAAAAAAAACATGTTTTCCCATGACATTATCAAATTATGGAAAGATCTGTTATGTGGAAAACCCCAGGTGCTAAGCATTCTGGATATCAGGTTCCATACCTGTACAACATAAAGGTGTTTTCTAGTGATGTGTGGGCCGGCCTGGTTCCTGCAGGTTGGTCGGGTTCAGGCTGAATTTGGGCTGGGAAGCAGGAAAAGATTGTCCCAAATTCTTTGAGCGTCTTGGCCCAAACCTGACCAACCTGTGGGTAAGCCAAAGTGTGCGCCACTTCTGCTAGCACCACCTCCGTGCCATCAGAGAGATGGGGCTGGTCAGGACTGACAACAATTTGTTGGATAACAATTTGTTGACCCACACAATTGCTGGTGCTTTACACCAATGGTGGTGGAAAAAACCACATGCTTGGCTGCTGGGGTGGGGGTGTGGGTGGTAGGAAGGAGCAAGTAATAATGACCTTTTGTGATATGTAGACTGACTCCTATACTAAGTTACTTTTAGTAAAGTTGGGGACAGACGTAAATAAAACTCATTCCGGTTCTGACTGGCCAATATCCAAAAATCACTGGCCAACTGGAACATGAGAGATTGACTAGGAAACTTACATTTTCATTCCTTCTCATGAGATCTTCATCATTATAAACTGGCAGGCTCGTCACCATCCACCCTGTACACAGTCTGATCACACCCATTATTGCTGGACTTCCGGCAAAAACTGCATTTATAGGAGCTTGTGTTCTGTAATGCAAAAACAGATGGAGAAATCAAGATATATTGTAATCTGTCCATGTAACACTTGCTCCACATAGAAGCCATGTATTTTATTGGGGTATGTTTGCCATAACATCAGCTTTGATTTTTATATGTTGTCTAAAAAACACGCCACCTGTTCTCTTCTATTTATTAACACTAAAGTGGCCAATAAAAGTAGAACTTGGCCCCTCTGTTTCCAAACACGGAGACTTCAACAAGGAGTAACAGCAACAAGTGCAATAAGAAATGGAGATGTCAGTCGTTTAAAGTAGAATACAAACTGTATTTAAAAAAAAACCCCAAAAAAAACCTTCTCCCTCCCCTGGGTAGACTCCCCCCCAGCCTACCTGAACTCCTGTAGCCTGAATCTGCAGGAGGGGTAAGTAAAAAATTAGGACCATTTGCCTGGGGGGGGGGAGGTCGGGGTAGGCTGGGGGGGAGGAGGGAGGTTTTTTTTTTGTTTTTTTTTAAATTACAGGTTGAATTCTCCTTTAAAGTATACTGTAATGGGAAAGCATTTTTTTTAAATGCATCAGTTAATAGTGCTGCTCCAGCAGACTGACATGGAGCTAGACATATTGACAGTTTCTCAGATGTCCCCAGTCATGTGACTTGTGCTCTGATAAGCTTCAGTCACTCTTTACTGCTGCACAAGTTGGAGTGATATCAACCTCCTCCCTTTCCTCCCCAGCAGCCCATCCACAAAACAACGGGAAGGTAACCAGATATCTCCCTGACGCAAGATTACAGCTCCCTGGTGGATATAAGAACAGCACTCTGTAGTAATAATCCAGGTCCCACTGCGACTCCTTCAGTTACATTGATTGATCTGAAGTGCTGTATCTTTCTGAAAGCACATGACCAGGCAAAATGACCTAAGATGGCTGCCCACACACCAATATTACAACTAAAAAAATACACTTGTTGGGAATTCAATTTCACATGGTAGAGTGAATTATTTGCAGTGTAATTTAGAAATAAAAACTACATCATGACAGAATCCCTTTAAAGTGCCGCTATTTGAAGCATTTTAAGAATGCACTTATAATGTGGGTAAGTATTAACAGTATTTACAGTATTCCCTCAATACTTTATCCTCCAGGAAGGGGAATAAAGAAAAGACAGGTTCGGTTTCTACTAACCACACATCTCCTTGTCACTGAGGGGCTATTGTAGACTTGAGTGTTCATTGACATGACATGTAATCAATAATTATTTATGGGGGTTGGGAAGAATCGGCTCTGCCATTGTGCCGTGGCTAACACAAATTCAATAATAATGACGCTTCTTTTCAGAGGGACAGAGATCCATAAAAAAATATCAATCTTTGTAGAAAAACACAGAAGGGACCCAAAGTGCTGCATCCAAATAAGTTACTAAAAATAAATATCTAATTGTTAATGGGACATTATCATGTACTTGAAAACAATGGGAAAAAATGATTTAATGATTTAAATTATGTAAGTGTAAGCCTTTGTTGGAGATATCCACATTATCTAAAACATATTCTAATTAAAAAGCTGCTACTGTCTTTCTGAAAGAGGTTGGGCTTTTCCATTTTCCAAGCATTTAGCAAAATAAAAAGCTACAGAATCTCTTAAGAAATATTTAGCTATAGATTGGGTTTAAAAATAGGGCTTGGGGCCTGGGGCTTTCCAGATTACAGATATTTCCATACTTTGGACCTTCATACCTTAAAGCAGGGGTGTCCAATCTTGGCCCTCCAGCTGTTAACAAACTACAAGTCCCACAATGCATTTGCCAGACTGTGACTGTCAGACTCCTTCATTGCATTGTGGGACTTGTAGTTCCTTAACAGCTGGAGGGCCAAGTTTGGACACCCCTGCCTTAAAGGGATACTGTCATGGGAAATCCATTTCTCAAAAGAGCAAACAGATTTTTTTTAAATTTCATTTTGAAATCTGACATGGGGCTAGACATATTTTTAATTTCCCAGATGCCGGAAGTCATGTGACTTGTGCTCTGATAAACTTCAATCACTCTTTACTGCTGTACTGCAAGTTGGAGTGATATCTACCCCTCCCCAGCAGCCTAACAACAGAACAATGGGAAGGTAACCAGATAACAGCTCCCTAAAGCTGGCCATAGATGCAACGATCTGTACGAATCGAGGATTTGTAAGATTTTCAGACCCTGGGGGTCATTTATCAACACTGGGCAAATTTGCCCATGGGCAGTAACCCATAGCAACCAATCAGATTGCTGTATTCATTGTTCTACTTGCAGCTGGCTTCAAAAAGCTAATCACTGATTGGTTTCTATAGGTAACTGCCCATGGGCAAATTTGCCCAGTGTTCATAAATGAGCCCCAGTGTGTGGAGAGTCCTGAAATTTTTTGTCTGGCAGAGATCGGTTGTTTGGTCAATCGGACAGGTTAGAAAATTTCTGTCGGCTGTTGATAATATCTCTGCATGCATTGACGATTGTACGATTTTCAGTGGGATACTGTCACTAGATTTTGTCTGACACAACTTTCGGATGATCCCTGTAGGGGCAGAACATCGGCTGATCTGTGCTTTTACTACTTTATCTGATCTGAAGGTTAAGTGGGAAGTCGGAAGATGGACACACGAAAATCACACAAATCCTCGTACGGTCAGTTCTTTGCGTCTATGACCAGCTTAACACAAGAGAACAGCTGCCTGGTAGATCTAAGAACAACACTCAATAGTAAAACCCATGTCCCACTGCGTACTATTCAGTTACATTGAGAAGGAAAAACAACAGCCTGCCAGAAGGCAGTTCCCTCCTAAAGTGCTGGCACAAGTCACATGACCAGGGGCAGCTGGGAAATTGACAAAATGTCTAGCCCCATGTCAGATTTCAAAATTGAATATCAAAAAATATGTTTGCTCTTTTGAGAAATGGATTTCAGTGCAGAAGTCTACTGGAGCAGCACTATTTATTGATGCATTTTGAAAAAGCATGTTTTCCCATGACAGTATCCCTTTAAGTCTATAAGAAAATCATGCAAACTTTAAATAAACCCAACAGGCTGGTTTTGCTTTCAATAGGTATTAATTATATCTTAGTTTGGACCAAGTACAAGGTACTGTTTTATTATTACAGAGAAAACGGAAAGCATTTAAATTGTTTTTTATTATTTTGATAAAATGGAGTCTATGGGAGACAGCCTTTCCATTATTTGGAGCATCCTGAATAATGGGTTTTTCGGATAACGGATCCCTGTATTAGTAAAAGGAACTCTAAAAACCAAGAAAAACAAAAAACTGATAAAGAAGTGTCCCTTAGGAAGATCATGTTTATTTATGGCTCAGTTTATGCTTGTTCCATTGGGTAAATTGGTTCTGTTTTTAGCTGTGTTATACAAATAGCATTATCCATATAAATAAATAAGGCTCTATAATTGTATACAATGTACACTTTTATAAATGAGATTGTGCAGCCAAAACAAAAAGGAAGTGGAGGGTCAATAGGAAGTTCCCTTCCTTAAAGGGCATGTAAACCCAAAAATAACATTCTGCCTAACAAAGGTTGATCCTAAGCAACTTTTCATTATGCATGTGTGATTGCTTTTGAAAGCATTGTCTGTCTGTCCCTTATTATCCTCTGCATTGGTGGTGGCCAGAAGACAGCCCTGTAAAGAAGCATGCAAGGCATTGTGGGAAGTGGAGCCTTGGAGACCTGTGAAGTCAGAAGAAGAGCAGAAGACAGACCGACACAGTGCTCTGTTGCATTTACAATAACTTTTATATGAGGGAGTGCGGATTAAAAAACTCTAAAAACATAAAGTCCTCTTTCTCTCAGTCATCTCCCTCTTGAGTCACATGTCAATGGTATTTATTGATCACAATGGGAAACCACTGGCCTATGGCAGTTACTGCATTTACAATTATATTCCAGTGGCTTAATGGATGGGGAAGAGGTCAGCGACCATTCTTAATATTTTCCCAGGAAAATCAAAATATTGTGCTGTAAGGGGCATATGCCTCAAGCATTCACTATTGCCCCTATGTTTGTGTCCCACTTACCTTATCCAGTTCATGAGTTCAACTGTATCAGACTCGTAGTGTTCCTCCAGCTCTGAGAGCTCAGCAAGTATCCTGGGTAAGAACTACCAAGAAAAAAGAAAATCAAAATAGTTATGACACATTATTTCAGTTAAACAAATCCATTGTTCCAACAAAATACTCTCTAGGTGTCTTTGAATTACAATACCCACCATTCCCCTAATTGTATCGGCTATAATCACTGCTAAACTACAACTCTCAGAATCACTTAAAAGCTGTTGGGTTCTACATAGTTTTCCCCATTACATTCAAAGATCTGTTGAGTTAGTATACACTACAAAACCCAATTGCAGCTACAGTACAACAAGAGAGACATATGCCCATCAGGATACATGACATCCAGGAGCCAATCTCATTAGATTTGTGGAACAGTCCTAAGCTGGGTCCACTGACATATCCTCTGGTAACCTAGAATGCAACTTTGGAGCCCCTGGTGTCAAACCTAGTTTGCCCATTTGGTCTATTTGCCCTCCTTGCATCCTTTGTCCATAGCTCCTCCTCCTCCTCACTGTTACCCATACATACACCCACAAGAAAACACTTCAGTACTGCAAAATATGTTGGTGTACACTGAAATGTGCAAAAGCTGCAATATATGAGCTCTGTGGTCTTGATGACTTTGGAAATTTTTTTAATAAACCAGAACTAAAAGTCTCATAAAAGGGGATACGGTCATGGGAAAACATGTTGTTTTCAAAACACATCAGTTAATAGTGCTGTTCCAGTAGACGTCTGCAATGAAATCCATTTCTCAAAAGAGCAAACATATTTTTTTATATTCAGTTTTGAAATCTGACATGGGGTTAGACATTTTGCCAATTTCCCAACACTTTAGGAGGGAACTGCTTTCTGGCAGGCTGTTGTTTTTCCTTCTCAATGTAACTGAATAGTACGCAGTGGGACATGGGTTTTACTATTGAGTGCTGTTCTTAGATCTACCAGGCAGCTGTTATCTTGTGTTAGGAAGCTGTTATCTGGTTACCTTCCCATTGTTCTGTTGTTAGGCAGTACAGCAGTAAAGAGTTTATCAGAGTCACATGACTTAGGGCAGCTGGGAAATTGATAAAATCTCTAGCCCCATGTCAGATTTGAGAATTAAATATAAAAAAATCTGTCTGCTCTTTTGAGAAATGGATTTCAATGAAGAATTCTGCTGGAACATTACTATTAACTGATGCATTTAAAAAAAAAAAAATTTCCATGACAGTATCACTTTAAGTACATTTTGCCTAAACCTTATTCATATTTTTTCCCTCACCTCTCTCCACAAGCTGAAACCGATGACCATGGGAACTGCAGCACTTAAAACAAAAGCCTGTAAAAGTGAAGACTACAAGTTATTTCCCAAAATAATGGGAAAAGTGGGCAACAAACTACACTTAATGGATATCTGCACATTTCAGTAGTAGAAGCACTTGCCGTACCAACACAACAGGTTGCACAGATTTAAGCCGGATCCACTTGAAAAGGGTTGTCCAAAGTTCAGGAGAGCACAAGCCAAAAGCAGTCAGCATGCAGACGTAGGGAGTCCACAGATACTTCATTCTTAAAATAAAACATCAGTATATATTAAACAAAAGTGGGCAATGATTAATATCTTTTCATGAATGAGCTATATTGCTAAAAACACTCTTCTACTTTAACAATGACCCATTTGATCTGTTAAACAGTCATTACAACCATATATAAGAGCAGAGACGGTGAAAAGTAAGCAGGATTACGGTTTCATATTGCTCTACTCCAACAAAGGCACCATTAGTTTGCTCTCCCATATTTGCATTTCCTTAGGGTGCTCTTTATAACACACAATTACAAATATTTTTTGCTACATCAGGGACATCTCAGCTGCAGCCCTTCAGCTGTATACACATATTCTAACATCAGGAAAAAAAAAAGCAGACAACCACAGATAGGGTATCCTTACAGTTGTAGCAAGTAAATGACGGAAGAACAGAAATGGCTTACCCTTCAAATACCATGGCAAGAGAGCCCAGCAAAATGGTTTGTACCACGTGGTAGATAACTTCTGGCCTTTCCCCTATTCGACCCTCCTCCACCCTGTTATCAGTGCTTGCAGGAGCCCCACTGCAAAAAAAAAAAAATATTGGAAAGATAAAATTAAGTACATTTCTCAATTCTTAACATGTACATTTTTTAATACAGTAAAGAGCAGGCCTGGATTGGCAATCTGTGGGTTCTGGCAAATGCCAGAGTGGCTGCTGTAAGTTGCCACAGAGACTCAATATTTATTGGGATGGTTGGGGTGGGGGGGAGTGCCTATTGTGAATCCCAGTCTGGACCTGGTAAAGAGTCACTAAAGCCTGCACTTGTAGTCACAAAAGTCAGCTGAGCAGTAAAGGGGCAGGATGTGGGTGGGTCATTGGTAAGGTTTAGACTTGATTGGGTGTGGCGGAGTGGATCCGGTGCATGTTTGAATAAGGCTAATGTATCAGTTGGGGACCCATGCAACTTATTGGCAGGACCCAATGCACAGGTGACTAGGGCACTAGTAATTATTTGTACAGGGCCCACTGAGTCTTAAAGGAAAGCAGGACTCAGTTCATCAATTGGCTTCTGCCACATTGTTTCAAAAGTCAGAGGCAAGAGTGTGTACAATGTAAACAGGGAGACATACTTTAAATCAGGGGTGTCCAACCTGAGGCCCAGGATGGATAGGAATGAGGTCCAGCTTAAAACCCTTGGTTCCCGAGGAAACTTCATGTTGCAAAGGATATAGGAGTAGGCAAAAGGGGGGACTCTGCCCATTGCCCAGTTAGCAGTAATAATAATATTATAATAATATGTCTATTTAATATCCAGGTGTATAGCTCAAGCTATACAACTGGCTCTATCTGGTTATCCAACTGGTATTGTAGTTCTTTTCTGTGCATTTTATTTGCTTTTACAAATCAAAAGTGTTTGTGTATTTCAGGTGTGGCCCCAGACAAGTTTTCTTTTTCCAATGTGGCCCAGGGAAGCCAAAAGTTTGGACACCCCTGCTTTAAATAACAATTATATTTACAGATGACATTAAACCATTTCATACTGAATCTACGTTGTCTTTTGTTTTGGGTGGAGAACATGCTTAATTAGAAACAAATATGCCATGGCATTCTGTGCAAATAGTTAAGTTACATATTTGAACAAACACTAGGGGGTAGATATACAAAACCCACGTGAATAATTTGAAGTTCGATCGAATTCCTATCATACGATTTTATCGGATATTTGAATATGCAAATATGGCCACTTCCATCACGAATATGCAAAATTCGATCGTATAGAATAGATCGAATGATCGAATATTTGATCATACGATGATCGAAGTACTTCAACTGTAAAATTTTATCCGACTGCTTACTTCGCCAGATTGAACCTACCGAATAGCAATAGAAGCCTATGGGAATCCCCTCATAGGCTTTTTTTTCTATTACCTGCTCTAATAACATTCGTACGATCGAATGCCTCGATTGTTCGAATCGTACAAACTTTTCAAACGATCGAAGGAAATTTCACGATTTTATCGTGAAATCGAACGATGCTGTTCGATCATACGAATTTTTCGAGAAATGGAATAGCGCTCAAAAAATAGCCTAAAACTATCTGATTTCCAATCGACAGTCGAATTTCTGCCAAATTCGTGAATAATGATAAATTTGCCCCTAGCTATACATACCAGTTCCAAAACATGTAAATGAATCTAAGGCACTCACCGAAGTCTCCTAACGATGGCCTGAGTTACAGAGCACATACAAATAAACAACACCATAATATAGAAAGGCAAGAGTGAAGACTGGGTGAGCCTTAAGAGGTAGTCCTGAGATGGAGGCTGGAAGGACTCCTGGCACAGCATCCAATTCACGGTGAAATTTCTGAAACGGAAAGACAAAATATGAAGGACGGTGCTAAAACCAGTGTACCCACGACACAATTCCACGTGCAATTCATAATCAAGTAAAAAAATATTAGATAGAGGAAAAAAACAACAGTCTTACTTTGACATGTTCAGCCCAAATCTCACTTCAAGGAACCTAAGAAGCTGCTTGTTATCGTTCGGAGGAACCACTGTCTGGAAATATAAGAACACTATATGTCTTTTTCTAATATTTATATATATATATATATATATATATATATATATTTCTAATCATTCTAGTCTTGTTGGACCTGCTAACTCCCACTTTATTTTTCTTCTGGCTAATAAATAATTACACAAGTAATTCATATAGATTTTCTATAATTCATTCTGTTCATTTACTCACCCTTATTAAAAAGTGCAGTGACACTGCTATAGTAAATGCCAAATAAAAATACATGATCTTCATCACCTTTGCCCTAAATGTGCCCTCTTTCATACTGATCTAAGGAAACAAAAAAAAAAAGAAACATATAAATTACAAACTCATTGATCACTGATGGTGAAGGCAAGATAACTAACTTTTTGTGGCTGGACTTGGGTCTCTGGAGATTTCTTTGTATACATTTTCTTGTAAGAATTAGTAAATACACCACAACAGATTTATAGAAGTTTAAGGACAAGAATAGCCATTTGCATTGTATATGTCTCATCTACAGCCACGCTTCCATAACCACAACTTCCCCCCCACCACGTTTGCACATATTCTTTAATAAAAGAAAAGTAATGCAGCAGGGTTGGTTAACATGTTGTGTTGTCTGATGTCAAATGTTTATTTTCTGGTTCAAATTCACTCCATGTGTTCAGTGACATGCAGACCCCATTCATACTCCTTACATAAAGTGGCAGCAAATGGATGTGAAGGTCCCACTTCTTTACAGAGATTATGTGAACCACCCACCAAAGCTGTATGACTTCAATGTCCAGAATCCATTACTTTAACATGGAACAAAGTAACAAAGAATTTAAATGATTCTACCAGCCTAAAGGAAAAGGGGGAAAAATGATCCCTCCAAGTTAGAGTATCATTATTTTCTCTCACTCTATGGAATTGTTTTTCTGTGTAACTAAATAAATATTTTGATTTTATAAAGTTTAGAGTGTTTATACATCTTTAAACATAAAGGGGCAAATTTACTTAAGCCCGAAGCGTCTAATGCTAGCGCTTATTCGCCAGCGTGGCGTCATTTCGCAACTTTGACAATTGTAATAAGTAATTGTAATAAGTGTCCCCGGCAAAAATTCTCTAGCGAAGTAGATAGACTAGCGCAACTTTGCACCCTCATACCAGGCGAAGTTGCACACTGACGAAGGGACGTAACTACGCTAATTCAGTAAGATGACCGTTTTACTGAACGTTACCTCTTGTGCTAGACTTTAAACTTCAAAGTTCAATGTAATAGATAGGAGTGTGAAAAACAAACTTGAAATGGCGTCTTTTACTTTTTTTAGGGTGATAGTCTGAAAAATAGCATAATTTTTCTGGGGGTTACCCTCCTTCCCCCCTACATTTCCTAACATATGGCAACACAACTATACAGGGGGCACATGTAGGGAAATAGGACAACTTTATTTTATTTATTAAAGGTTTCCTGGGCTTGTGTAGTGGAATGTAGTGGCTGTAACATATACTTCAACTTTGCGCCGTATGCAAATTAGGCATCGGTAGCGTAAATGCGTTTTGCCTGACAAAGTAACGGTAGCGCAACTTTGCTACTTTTCGCCTCCCTGAGCACAAATTCGTATTTTAGTGAATTAGCGGCGGTTGGTGAAAACTCGCCTGGTGAAGTGCGGCGAATTGTGCCAAAGCCGTTGCTAGCGTATTTACGCTGCTTAGTGAATTTGCCCCAAAAGCTTCTGAATGAGCATATGTAAAAGAGAGGGTTGTTTGTAACTGTCCCCACAGCACATTCAAATATTTCCAATGAATATTTCCATTACACAGGTCTAAGTGTTGTACTTTTGCAGATACAAGCAAATCTAAATGATTGCTGCTTATGTATCACTATTACCTGAAGACATTTAGCTATCATGGAGCCTATTACAAGGCTAAGTAATGGAGATGTTAACATTGCATAATTCTCAAACTGGAACAGATACGCCACAAGCACTGAGAATATGTACATCTTGTGAACATCTTGCACCTGGAACAAAAGAAAACAGCACAATTATTTTCTTTTAGCTGCATCATTGTGAAGCATGTTTTATCATTTATCACTTTGCCTTTATATGTTTTATGGCAGCCACGTTGGTATAACCAAAGCCTACCCATCTATAACTTGCCATTTATATATAAATATATATATGGAAATATTTAGGAGCACTCATGGGTATAACCTCCAATGACATATGAAATTATACCTGTGAGTGCTCCTAAATATTTTCCATTATTCGCAACAATGAGGAGCACCTGGGATGTGATCTGCAATATGGTGAGCGCCGGTATGCTCTCCCTAAATATTTTCCTCTATTTTCCATTCTGTATATAAATGGCATTGAACACAAGTTATTTGACCACTAAAAATAAAAAAAGGTCTACATAACGTTTATAATGCAATAATAAAGCTTTGGGGAAAAAGAAACAGTAACTTACTTTTTCCTTCGGTACCAGAGACAGACCATCTAGAAGGCAGAGGGCCAAAGCCTGCAGGAAAAGCAGGTAATGGCTGTACTCCCACATCATTATGAAGGAATATGTGGAAGCACTCATGAACAAGTAGCAGAGTTTCTGTAGGGAAACACGAAACAAAATACTTTGGCTTTTATTTTCCTAAAAGATAAGTACTTCCTAGTCATGATACCATCCTCTAACTGTTATTGGCTATAATATTCTAAGCAGGGCCATAAAGAACAGATTACAGTATCCCACAAAAATCATTTTCAGTTCAAATGGGCTTCACCCAGAAATTGATTTACCTCTGTTGATAAACTGATGTTGTTCTTTAAAAAACAAGTAAGAGCAGCAACTTGACACGCAAAATATGGCAGCGCCCAGTTTTCTCGGAGAGGAATGGAGTGATCGATTCTGGTGGTATCTGTCCTACAAAAAGGAAAGGGAAGGAGGTAAAAAAACATGCAGATAAGAAATATTTCAAGAGAAATTCCTTCCTGTTTACTAAAATAACTTCCTATATTCGGGGGCAGCTCATGTAAGAGCTTTTTAAAGGTAATGTCAAACATCTCTGAAACATCTCAAGAGCACTTTTATATTTTTAGCCAATACTTGATTGACAGAATGTTTAGAAGAATCACCCCTATCAATTGTAATTTGCTGGGGCTGAATGAAATAGCACTCTCCCTACGGGAATTCGGTTTGCTGCCAGCTGTGCTTACAGTTTATAGTTGTCAAATCAACATGGTAATATCAATGTACTAAGTTCAGACCTGACACTCTGGAGAATCCCGTTGCATCTCTAATTAAACCATTGCCATTGGCACAAGGGAGAGTGGGTCAGTAGCTTAATTAAATTGCTTCTGAGAAAAATAAAGTCACAGAGAAAACATATACCTGCCAGCTGTCGGTTTTGCTTCAACAGTGCTAAATTCTGCAGTGGGTTGGAGCTTTGTAGAAAGGGCCAGAATTATACTGATCAAGGACATAGAGCAGAATGGAATGTGGTCGACAATATCCTGAATTTTTTATTGAGAGTATTTGTGGGTATGATCATGGCAATTACAAAGGTTTAAGGAAAAAAAAAGAAGTGAAGTGGATCTTTATGTTATAAACAAGTCAGGGTCTAAACTATGACTCTGATGTATCCTGCTATTCCGAATAATTCCCATTATAATGAAGTTTTGCGACATATCCTGTCATTATGAATGACCTATAAACGATTGTTATGAATACTTGCTCTAAAATATGTATATTTATTATATATGTATTCCAGTGATTGGTGGGTTTGGGGGTATATATTTGGTATATCTGTTTTTGTTTAGCCTATGATTAAGTGCCAAAAGGCATGAAATGCGTAAGGCTATGTATTACTTTGTGGCCTGTCCGTGGGACCGGTGAATGCCTGCCATTTTCTCCTTTGGTTGGATACCTCCACCTTGAGCTGTAGGTCTTGGGAATGAGCACCCAGACCCCACGTACTACTGGTGAGTAAATAAACCTATTGGCCTTATATTGGGATGTTTTTCTTTTTGAAGGCATTCTCTGTATGAATAAAAGTGGTCTGTATAAAAGTTATCCAATGCTTTGGTTCTTGACTATACATATCTTAGAGCAGGAGTCCCCAACCTTTTTTGCTCGTGAGCCACATTTAAATTTAAAAAAGAGTTGGAGAGCAACACAAGCATGAAAAAGTCCATTTTGATGTCTAATAAGAGCTCTGATTGGCTTTTTGGTAGCCCCTATATGGACTGGCAGCCTACAGGAGAGAATGTTTGGCAGGACATCTGTTTTTTATACAACCAAAACTTGCCTCTAAGCCTGGAATTAAAAAATAAGCACCTGCTTTGAGGCCACTGGGAGCAACATCCATGGGGTTGGAGAGCAACATGTTACTCATGAGCTACTGGTTGGGGATCACAGTCTTAGAGAAAGCACAGATCTATGTTTATATGGAGGTGTTCTTTATGTATTCATTAAGTCTTTGCTGGACACAGGTCAGGCTTGGTTAAAATTATTTATTATCACTTATCAGTAAGATACAAAGAAATGTGAAAATCAGGAAACCAAACAAGCAGAGTTCATTAAAGCAATTCCATTCACCTTTTTCCAGCTCATACCTGTTAATGATGAACCAAGCTACAGTTAGCATGCCTGCCAGCCATGTTCCACTCATAATCCAACTGGTCACAAACAATGCGCTCACATAAATTCCTTGCAAGCCAAACAGGATCCCGATGTAGAAGTACACTGGCTCTACAACACCCTGTGTGTAAAAGAGAAATGTCATAATCCTACGTGTCCTTTGAACAAGCAGTGATGCTTTTAAAGGGATACTGTCATGGGGAAAATATTTTTTTTTTCCAGAACGCATCAGTTAATAGTGCTGGTCCAGCAGAATTCTGCACTGAAATCTGTTACTTAAAAAAGCAAACAAATTTTTTTAATGTTTAATTTTGAAATCTGACATGGGGCTAGACATATTGGGGCAGATTCACTAAGATCCAAAAATTCGCCAGCATAGGCTTCGCTAGCGTTCGCCGCACTTCGCCAGGCGAATTTTCACCAGCGCTACGCAAATCCACTAAAGTGCAAATTTACGCTCAGGTCGGCGAATGGTAGCGTAGTTGCGCTAGTGTTACTTTGCTAGGCAGAGCGCTGTTACTCTAGTGAAGCCTAATATGCATATGGCGGGAACTTTAACTTATAATAGAAGTATATGTTACAGCCACTACATTCCACTACACAAGCCCAGGAAACCTTTAATAAATTAAATAAAGTTGTCCTATTGCCCTAAACATGTGCCTATAACATGCGTGTATAGTTGAGTTGTCATATGTTAGGAAATGTAGGGGGGAAGAAGGGTAACCCCCCCAAAAAAATTATCGATCTTTTTCAGACTATCACCCTCCTATGCTAAAACACGCCAGCGTTTTTTTGACAATTTTTTTTTTTAACCTCCTATTCAGGTTGACCAGGCGAATTAACGTCTAGCGTAAGTGCTAACGCTGAGGAAAATGTTCATCTTTGTGAATTTGCGAAGTTACGATCCTTCGTCAGTGCGCAACTTCGCCTGGCGTAAGGGTGCGAAGTTGCGCAAGTCTATCTACTTCACTAGCAAAAATTCGCCAGAGTCCGTGTTAGTGAATTTGCGAAGTTGTGAAATTACGTCACGCTGGCGAATTAGCCCTAGTGTTAGAGGCTTTGCGCTTTAGTGCCCCCAGTCATGTGACTCGTGCTCTGATAAACTTCAATGAAATTAAACTCTTTTTTTACATCTATTATACTATTGGCTTTGAAAGCTACTTCTAACTTTGCCATAAAGTATTTGCATGATGCTTTTACATTACCTGTCTGATCCCCCATGTTCCTGTATGAGGGGGGCTGCCATATTTGTGCAGCAGGAGTCCGTTAGCATTAGAAACTGTAACTAACAGACTGAGATGGGACTGTCAGGTTGGCAAAGTCAGAGTGTCATAGTCAGGCTTAGGAACTTCAGCTAACAATTATATACAAAAACAAAGCTCTCAGCAAAAAAATGATCAAAATGACCTATAGGTAATATTTAATGTACATTCATATGTTAAAAAGTAATTTTTTAGTGTCAGTATCACTAGAAGTCTACTAGAAAATCATGTAAACATTAATTAAACCCAATAGGCTGGTTTTGCTTCCAATAAGGATTATTTATATCTTAGTTTGTATCAAGTACAAGTTACTGTTTTATTATTACAGAGAAAAAGGAAATCATTTAAAATTTGATTATTTGATCATAATGGGGTATGGGAGACAGCCTTCCCGTAATTTGGAACTTTATGGATAATGGATCCTATACCTATACAGCTATTGAACGTTTAGTATTTTAAAGACAGAAGATGGCACTTACTTGGCCGCCAAACATCTGGTACAGAGCACTAGCTATTAGCTCTGGATATAGAGTCATCTGCTGTACTGCGTTTATGGTCTTCAGCGGTATCGTCCTGTTGTTGTAGGCCAGCTCAATCACACCTAGAAAAAATGACAACGCATTTAGAGATGTCCAGCTAATATTACCAATAATGATGTTGCTGCACTTGTTCAGGATTCATCAGAAACAAATTAAATATTGCCACAGCACATAAAGCCTAATTTGACATAAAACTAGAAGAGGTATGGTTAAGAACATCACCAATTTACTAACAAATAAGAAAGACTAGCATGACCAGAAAAGGATGGGGGAGGGGGGGTTTATTTAGTACAGTGGATCTCAACCTGGGGGTTGGGACCCCTTTGGGGGTCGAATGACCCTTTCACAGGGGTCCCTTAAGGGGTTCCAGGAGCAGGTTCATCTCTCTCCCCACTAGCCCTGGGGCAAGGTTATAGCTCTCCGGGTGTTGGTACTGGGAGTTGTAGTTCAGTAACCTGTGTAGGGAAGCCAGTTGCACTACAACTTTCTATATCCCCTTAGTAGGGATTGCCATACAGCTCTCCCTGCCCATTTAAAATTTGTAAAATTAACATTTTGCTGCACTACGCACCGAAAACAAACCTTTATGCAGCCACACTGTCTCCTATACTTTAATAACAATCAGCTCTGGGCTGGCAACTAAAATATTTTAATATTTTATGGTTGGGGGTCACCACAACATGTATTAAAGGGTTGCAGCATTAGGAAGGTTGAGAACCACTGATTTAGTAGGACACAGTCTTTTGTGTTGGCTGAAATGGGCATCAGGCATGATCAAATGGGGACTCAAATGTTTTGATGTTTATCTCTGACTGGCGACGAGCTAAACAATTTGGCACTATTTAAGCAAAGGCTAAGAGCTAAAACTGCTGGTATAAATCAAGACATAGGAAGGACGAGAGATGAAATACAACATAATTCATATAGAAATTATTTTAACATCACTTGTATCCCCAGGGGTGCTATGGCATAGTGCCAGCTACTAGCTCCCCATTTAGTTGATGATTCATTCTGTTTTCTTCAAAAATGATATCAATTGTGAACTTAATAGGGTACTAAAGTTGACATTACTTATCGCACTGCCTAATGAACGGATACCATAAGCATTTTAGTACTGGGCAAGTGGCCTAATGTTAGTAACCACATAATATCTGCAGGAACATGAGATGGCACTCAGCTTGGCTTAATACTCATTGTTATTTCCAATGAGGATCACAGACTTGTATATCTTTCTTCAGGCTTAGCTCATTTCAGCAGGGACAAAAAGAAGTGATTTAGATGTTTTTTGGCCATAATGCCTTGTGGGAGATTGAAAGGATAAAGAAAGATACCAAAGCAGTTTATTGCCAATAGATTAGCCACAATAGCTCAAGCAATAACACTATATTTATTCTGCAGAATGTTTTACCATATGTGAGTAAACAGCTCTAGAAGCGGTTTGTTTAGAATAGCAGCTGCCATATTAGCTTGGTGTGACATCACTTCCTGTCTGAGTCTCTCCCTGCTCACTATAGCTCTGAGCTCAGATTACAGCAGGGAGGGAGGGAGGGGAGGGAGAGAGGAGCAAACTGAGCATGCTCAAGCCCTAGCCCTGGAGGTTTCTGCTGAAAACAGGAAGTCAGATACAGAAGCCCATGTGACACAATAGAAGGAAAGAAATGCTGTGTTTCTTTTGACAGAGGACTCAGCGCAGCATTACTTTGAGGGTTTACTGGTGTATTTATATAGGCCTTTATGATAAAGCTTACTTAGTTTTAACCTTTCCTTCTCCTTTAAAAAAAAGTTTTTTGGTATTTAGGCAGTGCTATGCGTATGGCATAAGACCTTCTGATTTCAGAAGGTTTCATTTTGCATGTTATAGCTTGTGAAGGGCTTTTTGGCTCCTTTTAGCCCATCTGACCTTAACCAGATTGAGGTTTCTATTTGGCTACTCCTACCCCATCAGAAGCCATGTTCCAATATCTTGCAACAAGATGGAAACAGGCTGCCTGCAGGTTTGGATATATGGCTCTGAACCATTAGGCTGTATCTGTGGTTCTAGAAGCATAGTTGGCCCAAGAGGCATAAAGGAGTGATTTGCATCTCCTTTTTGGAATTTAGGTAGTAGAAATTGAGACCCCTAGCCAATACAAGAGGACATAGGAGGAAGGGAACAATACAAATTATAAATGTTCAACCTGCAGCCCTAAAACAACTGCATCGACCAAACAGCTTCTGGGATATTCAGGGTCAGACTGGCCTGGCAGGACACCGGGAAAAAAAGGTGGGCCCCGACCCTCAAGGGTCTCTGCCAGACCCCCTCTCTCAATCCCCCCTCAATTTGAAAATAAAATTGTTACTGAAGCACGGTGCTGGGCGGACATGTGGAGTGCGGCACATGGCGCTGGGCAGCGACATCACCGCGTGTGAGCCTGGTGGCGCGACAATAGCTAAGATGGGGAGGAGGGAGAAGGGAGGCGAAGTGGGGGGGGCCTGGATGGTCGTGGGGGGGGCCTGGATGGTTAGTGGGGGGCCCTGGACGGCAGTCCCGGTGATCCCCGGGCCCCGCAGTCCAACCCTGGGGATATTCGCCCTCCAGCTGATGCAGTTCAACAACATTATGACAGCAGGACAGTGAGTCCGCAGTCATGAATGCTACAGGGGGATGGTTTTTACAGAGGTGCCCGACAAATCCACTGTATTATAGGCCTTCCTAGATCTTTTAGTTGCATTCTGTATGGGGAAGTAGTACAATTAATTACAGAAACCAGCTTAGTTCATAGTGTCCCAGCGTAGGTTATTTATAACAGGCAGGAAACCACAACTGGGATGATCTTTTGTGTTCATGCTGAATTTATGCTCCAGTTATGGTTGACATATTTTACCTCCACCTCCTGTTCATGTTCTACAAATCTTTTCCCTAACCATACACCACTGTGTGACCCCTTTTTTAACTAAAAGCAGAAAAGTGTGTGATTGCTGCTCCCACCAAAGGTATCCACCTTGCAGGACTAACACATAGGCTTGAAAATATATTCTGTAGGGAAGTGCAAACAAGAAAACTCCTGGTGCAGAATATCCAGATACGTAAGTGCTCAATAAAAAGTTCAAAAACGCATCCACCATATCAGTATGGTAACCCCAGTAATAAAGGTAACAAAAACATCTCGATAGAATACCTACTCGCCAGATTTAAGAGGTATATAGGGCAAACACAGTTAAAGGAGAACTAAACCTAAAAATGAATATACCATATTTTATATACTGAACTTGTTGCATCAGCCTAAAGTTTCAGCTTGTGAATAGCAGCAATGATCCAGGACTTCAAACTTGTCACAGGGGGTCACCATCTTGGAAAGTGTCTGTAATACTCACACAGTGTTGGACTGGCCCACCAGGATACCAGGAAAAGTCCCAGTGGGCCCTCATGCTGCTAATTTGGCCTCATTCATGACCATTCCCTATTTCTAGAGGCTAAATAGATGTAATAATAGATTATAGTATGTAAAGACAAAAGACTAGGAGAATAGAGGTTGAATGAGTGGAGGAAGAATAGTACTACTGAGAATGGGCCCCTGGTCTAAGATTTTTTGTTGGTGTAAAGTTTTTGGGTGGTCCCCTGATGTCCCAGTCCGACACTGCACTCACATGCTCAGTGGGCTCTGAACAGCTGTTGAGAAGGTAAGCTTAGGGGTCGTCACTAATTATCCAGCAGAAAATGAGGTTGTTCTGTAATATAAGCTGATGCTACAGGGCTGATTATTAAATACTGATGCTAAATGCACTGGTTTCTGTCATGTAGTAATTATCTGTATTAATGACTAATCAGCCTTATATTGTGACTATATTTCTATTCTATGTGTAGTGTATATTGTGAGTGGGTCCCTAAGCTCAGTAAGTGACAGCAGCACAGAGCATGTGAATCAGTGAATCAGAAAAGAAGATGGGGAGCTACTGGGGCATCTACTGGGGAGACACAGATCTTTACTGCTAAAGGGCTGTGGTTGCCTTGGGCTGGTACACAAGCACAAAACATTATGTACAATATTTCTAGCCTAATTCTTTAGTAGAATCTTTCCCGATATGCCACTAACGGCAGGGCTATATCGGAGTAATGGTCAGTGTTCGTAAAAATTAAACCTTCCCAATTTCGATCGGGAAGACCCGTCGGAAGCCACCATACATGGGCAGATAAGCTGTCAAACTGACCGATATCAGCAGCTTTATCTGCCCGAGTATGGCCACCTTTAGCATGCTTATATAATCAGCCTGAAGAATGCTATAACATATCCACCTCTAGAAACAAATCTATTTTTAATACAAGATAATTAAACCCATTTAAGAACAAAACACAGACAGACAATCGTGAAAACATTCTTCTTTCTAAATCAGATTAAGAATAGCAGATACAATCGGCAAATGATGTAGAGAGGAGTAGTAAAAAACAATATAACTCTGTACCTCTCTCAAATGAAGGCGCCCTCAGCATGTCTTTATAGAAGGAATAATACACAGCGCCAGCCCCCTGAAATGTAATTTCTCGTTCAATATCCTGAAAGGCAAAACACAAAAATCATGTAGCCCTGGATGCATAAAAAGTGATTCAAAATCTTAAGAATGGTTGGCTATCCTGCAGCTATGTAGAAATGCAGGGCTTTGCTTAAAAGGATACTGTCATGGGTTTGTGACCTCAGCAATGAGAAATTTAAAGGCATACTGTCATGGGGAAAAAGAAACTTATTTTTCAAATGCATCAGTTAATAGTGCTACTCCAGCAGAATTCTGCATTGAAATCCATTTCTCAAAAGAGAAACAGATTTTTTTATATTTCATGTTGAAATCTGACATGGGGCTAGACATATTGTCAATTTCCCAGCTGCCCCAAGTCATGTGACCTGTGCTCTGATAAACTTCAATCACTCTTTACTGCTGTACTGCAAGTTGGAGTGATATCACTCCCCCCCCCCCCAGCAGCCAAACAACAGAACAATGGGAAGGTAACCAGATAACAGCTCACTAACACAAGATAACAGCTGCCTGGTAGATCTAAGAACAGCACTCAATAATAAAAATCCATGTCCTACTGCGTACTATTCAGTTACATTGAGAAGAAAAAACAACAGCCTGCCAGAAAGCAGTTCCCTTCTAAAGTGCTGCCACAAGTCACATGACCAGGGGCAGCTGGGAAATTGACAAAATGTCTACCCCCATGTCAGATTTCAAAACTGAATATAAAAAAAAATCTGCTCTTTTGAGAAATGTATTTCAGTGCATAAGTCTACTGGAGCACTATTAACTGATTTTCCCATGACGGTATCCCTTTAACATATCAAGTTTGGCAGCGAGATAATAATAATGTATGCTTCAGATATGCTTGTGGGTACAGTGCTGTTTGGCTTAACCATGTTTTCTGTTATGGTAGAGGGGGCATTTCCAATGAGCTCCAGATGAACTGTTCAAATTAGAATGCTGAAAAGAGCACAAATAATTGTAAGATGCCAACTTGTGAACTGCAATAACCACAAAAAAAAAATAAAACACAGCCGGTGCTGCAAGATACTGATATTTTTTTTTTTACATCTGTTCTATATAAATAAATGATGATTATGAATAAATAAATTATGATGATATGTTCAAGATTTTATTTAGGACTGCCATCCAGTAATAGTTTATGATGCGGCTGAAAATTAACCACAACTTTGACCATCTTCCTTAACCTCTGGCCTGGAAACAGCTTTAAGAATGTGTGTTGGGTGAGTGTGGAGCCAATAAGATTTTTTGCTTCTAAACAGGTAAAAGCAAACAATATCTGCTTATTGGTTCATATACTTGGTGCAAAAGCGGAGACTTTTATTATATTGCCCTTTAAAGGAACAGTTCAGTGTAAACATTAAAACTGGGTAAATAGATAGGCAGCAAAAAATAAGAAATATAGTTAGTTAGCGAAAAATGTAATGTATAAAGGCTGCAGTGACTAGATGTCTAACATAATAGCCAGAACACTACTTCCTGCTTTTCAGCTCTCTAACTTCGAGTTAGTCAGTGACTATAAGGGGGGCCACATGGGACATAACTGTTCAGTGAGTTTGCAATTGATCCTCAGCATTCAGCTCAGATTCAAAAGCAACAGTTATGACCCATATGCCCCCTCTCAAGTCTCTGATTGGTTACTGCCTGGTCACCAGTCAGTGGAAACCAAGAGAGCTGAAAAGCAGGAAGTAGCGTTCTGGCTATTATGTTAAAGGGAAACTGTCATGGGAAAATGTTTTCTTTTTTAAACGCATCAGTTAATAGTGCTGCTCCAGTAGACTTCTGCACTGAAATCCATTTCTCAAAAGAGCAAACAGATTTTTTTATATTCAGTTTTGAAATCTGACATGGGGCTAGCCATTTTGTCAATTTCCCAGCTGCCCCGGTCATGTGACTTGTGCCAGCACATTAGGAGGGAACTGCTTTCTGGCAGGCTGTTGTTTTTCCTTCTCAATGTAACTGAATAGTACGCAGTGGGACATGGGTTTTACTATTGAGTGCTGTTCTTAGATCTACCAGTCAGCTGTTATCTTGTGTTAGGGAGCTGTTATCTGGTTACTTTCCCATTGTTCTTTTGTTAGGCTGCTGGGTGGGGGAAAGAGAGGGGGTGATATCACTCCAACTTGCAGTATAGCAGTAAAGAGTGATTGAAGTTTATCAGAGCACAAGTCACATGACTTGGGGCAACTGGGGCACTCAATAGTAAAAACCGATATCCCACTGTGTTCCATTCAGTTACATTGAGCAGAAGAGCAACAGCCTGCCAGCAAGCAGTTCCCTCCTAAAGTGCTGGGACAAGTCACATGACCAGGGGTAGCTGGGAAATTGACAAAATGTCTAGCCCCATGTCAGATTTCAAAATGAAATATTAAAAAATCTGTTTGCTCTTTTGAGAAATGGATTTCTATGCAGAATTAACTGATGCATTTTGAAAAAAATTTTTTCCCCATGACAGGATCCCTTTAAACATCCAGTCACTCCAGTCTTTATACATTACATTTTTTGGCTAACTAACTATATTAGAAACATTTTTTATTTTGCACGGCCTAGTTACCCAGTTTTTATTTTTACACTGAACAATTCCTTTAAGTTTTCACTTTAGTTTTAGAGCTTCTTCTCTTTCACCTCTTCCACCTCTACAGTGACAAAGCCCTGTGAATGCAGACCTGGAAGCTCTATTTAGTGTATTTAAAACAGGAGTGTTTATACCAATAATATTTCTCCTTAAAGGAGAAGGAAAGATTAAATTTAAGTAAGCCTTATCTGAATGGTCCACATAAATATACCAGTAAACCCTCAAAGTAATGCTGCTCTGAGTCCTCTTGTCAACAGAAACACAGCATTTATTTCCTTCTATTGTGTACACATGGGCTTCTATATCAGACTTCCTGCCTTCAGCTTAAAACTTCTTGTCCCGGGCGTGAGCATGCTCAGTTTGCTCCTCTTCCCCTCCCCCTTCCTTCTCTGCTGTTATCTGAGCCCAGAGCTATGAGTGAGCAAGGAAAGACTCAGGCAGGAAGTGATGTCATATCAAGCTAATACTACAGCGCCTATCCTAAATAATCAGAGAGCTTTTTACTCAGGTAAAGTGTACTACAAAATAAATAACATTCTATCTTGCACTTTTGCAGCTAACCTTTTGCCAATAAACTGTCTCCATACCTTTCCTTCTCCTTTAACTTACCCTCCTATTGGAAAACCAGAACTTGCGCTCATGATAGGTGGAAAGATAAACTGCATACATCATGCCACTTATGACTGCCCCCAGGCATCCAACGAAAAGTTTTGTAAACCTCTTCAGCATAATATCTGGGGAGAAAACAGTGCAGCAGTCACCTCATGTGGAACAGAGTAAATACCTGACCAGTAAAGAAATGCATTGAGTATACTGATAAAATATATACAAACATTTGGATTAAATGGCAAAGGGAGAGACTTCCTTTAAAGATAGAGGCAATCGAAACCATGAAAAAGAACTGTCCATTGCTCACCAATGCCACAAAGTGGGCCAGGACTTGTTACCTTTAACACTTTCCAAGGGAAAGCAATCCTACTTGAAGCACAAATAGATGTGAGCCACCAAAGAATGCTGTCTTGAATGCAGTTACTTAAAGGGACAATGAAAATACCTCATATCTTATAGCTTAAAGGGGGATGTTCACCTTTATATAAACGTTTAGTGTGACATAGAGAGTGAGATGTTAAGACAATTTGCAATTGGTTTTAATTTTTTATTATTTGTGGTTTTTGAGTTGTTTAACTTTTTATTCAGCAGCATTCCAGTTTGCAATTTCAACAATCTGGTTGCTAGGGTCCAAATTACCCCAGCAACCATACACTGATTTGAATAAGAGACTGGAGTATGAATAGGAGAGGCCTGAATGGAAAGAGGAGTAATAAAACGTAGCAATCACAATACATGTGCAGCCTTACAGAGCATTTGTTTTTTGTTTTTTTTAGATGAGGTCAGTGACCCCCCAATCTGAAAGCTGGAAAGAGTCAGAAGAAAAAGGCAAATAATTCTGAAACTGTAATGAAGACCAATTGAAAAGTTGCTTAGAACTGGCCATTCTATAACATACTATAATTTAACTTAAAGGTGAACAACACTTTAAGGGTAGGGTAGTTTCCTCACGAGGTATCTTCGGGCGATTCCGGAAATCGCCGCGCCGCGTCTGCACAGGCGCTGGCGCTTTGTGCTTTTACGATCGGCAGACAGGGAGAAGGTAATTCAGGGAGATTGTCGCCTGCAAAAAACGCCAGGCGACTAAATCTCCCCGAATCTCCCTGTCTGCCCTAAAGGGGGATTTTGACTGAAAAAAACCCATTTGATCACTCTATAGACCTCCTAAAGTGGCTCCTGATATGGGTTGAGATTGCAGTTAATTGGCCCTTATCTGGTCAGCTGCCTTGTTGGTCCAAACAAATAAAAAAAAAACAAATACTGTATGCCGTCTCACATAAATTCATATGCATAATAGGAATTCAAGGTATGATACATTTTTTCACTTGGCTAAATTTATTGGAAGGTTAACCTCACCCGTGTATAGGGTTTACACTTTTAAAGCTTATACAGGTACGGGACCGATTATCCACAATGCTTGGGACCTGGTGTTTTCCTGATAATGGATATTTCCGTAATTTGGATCTTCATACCGTAAGTCTACTAGAAAATCATGTAAACATTAAATAAAAGCAACAGGCTGTTTTTGCTTCCAATAAGGATTAATTATACCTAAGTTGGGATCAAGTATGAGCTACTGTTTTATTATTACAGAGGAAAAAGGAAATCATTTTCATAAATGTGGATTATTTCAATAAAATGTGAGACGGTCTTTCTGTAATTTGGAGCATTCTGGATAAGGGGATTCCAGATAACAGATCCTATACCTGTACTATACTCACGGTATCAAAGCATTTCAAAACAAGTCAGTCTCCAATAATAGCACTTGAAATATTTTTTAAATGCCTGGAAGCCAGCAGGCTTATAGGCAACGTGTTCTGTAAGGAGACTAACAGAGGATCCCATTAGACATTAAACTCCCAGGATTTTTTTTTAAAACAGCAGATGAAATGAAATGATTGTGCTTCACAATTCCAATCGACTGTGGGCCGAGCTACAGCTAATTGTGGTGCACAATGAGCGGTCTGTACGGTTCCTGCACACCGGGCTGAGCCATTAAATACATCTGCTCTGTGAGAAGGTTCCCACTGGCTTGTGTAATGTGAGAGGCCAAAGTAACCTGTGGCATTAGATTACAGACAGTTAAAGGAACAGTAACACCAAAAAGTGTTTTAAAGTAACGAAAATATCATATAATGTTGCCCTGCTCTGGTAAAACTGCTCAGTTTGCTTCAGAAACACTACTATAGTCCATATAAACAAGCTGCTAAGTAGCAATAATAAAGAAATTAAAAAAAAGCCTATATGGCACAGGATAAGTAATGGATAACTAATAACATTATGTTCTACAGAGCGTATCGGCTATCTGCTGTGTAACTTGAGCCTTTTCTCCTTTGAATGGCTGTTCCCATTGCTACACAGGAGCTTATTTATATAAACAATAGTAGTGTTTCTGAAGCAAACACTGCAGATTTACTAGTGCAGGGCAACACTGCATTATATTTTTATTACTTTAAAACAACGTATTGCACCAGCCTAAAGTCTCAGCTTGTCAATAGCAGCAATGATCCAGGACTTCAAACTTGTCACAGGGGGTCACCATCTTGGAAAGTGTCTGTGACACTCACATGCTCAGTGGGCTCTGAGCAGCTGTTGAGAAGCTAAGCTTAGGGGTCGTCACTAATTATCCAGCAGCAGAAAATTAGGTTGGTCTGTAATATAAGCTGATGCTACAGGACTGATTATTAAATTCTGATGCTAATTGCACTGGTTTCTGTGCTGCCATGTAGTAATTATCTGTATTAATGACTAATCAGCCTTATATTGTGACTATATTTCTATTCTATGTGTACTGTATATTGTGAGTGGGTCCCTAAGCTCAGTAAGTGACAGCAGCACAGAGCATGTGAATCTTTTGGAGACACAGATCTTTGCTGCTAAAGGGCTGGTACAGAAAGCAAAACATAATGAACAAGATTTCTAATTTTTTATTTAATTTTTAGTTCTCCTTTAAGCAAGATCTGAGCAGCAGGTCTCTACAGTCTGTATCTGGTTTACTTCTTCAATTTTGTTTGAACTAAATGTGTTAGTTCTAGAATGTATTAAATTATTTTAAAACACTTGTACTTTTATGTCAGAGACTTCACCATGTATTATCTAAAGGTGGCTACACACAGCCAATAAACATTGCCAACCAACCAACCACGTAGATATCCTATAGTCTGTCTATGGGGCCCTCTGAGCCTACCCAGCAGATATCTTGCTTGAAAATCCCATCAGGGCAAGGACTGCATAGACTCGATGATGCCCCAGCATTGTGATCCGATCAAGGTGGGCATTTCGAGGAAAGATCAATTTTTTTTAGCGATCTTGTTAAACAAGCGACATTTTCTATGTACGGCCACTTTAAAGGCTTCTTCCATGATTTTATGATGCAGTTTTTATTCCTAAATTACTGTTTACACTGCAAATAATTCACTCTACAATATAAAATGTAATTCTTAAACCAGCAAGTGTATTTTTAGTAGTAGTATTGGTGTGTAGGTGCATCTCAGGTCATTTTGCCTGGTCATGTGCTTTCAGAAAGAGCCAGCACTTTAGGATGGAACTGCTTTCTGGAAGGCTGCTGTTTCTCCTACTCAATGTAAATGCAGTGGGACCTGGATTTTACTATTGAGTGCTGTTCTTAGATCTACCAGGGAGCTGTTTCTGGTGTTAGGGAGCTACTATCTGGTTACCTTCCCATTGTTCTGTTGTTAGGCTGCTGGGAGGGGGGATTGATATCACTCCAACTTGCAGTACAGCAGTAAAGAGTGACTGAAGTTTATCAGAGCACAAGTCACGTGACTGGGGGCAGCTGGGAAACTGACAATATGTCTAGCCTCATGTGAGATTTCAAAATGAAATATAAAATAATCTGCTAGCTCTTTTGAGAAAACTATTAACTGATGTGTTATGAATTTTTTTTTTCCACATAACAGTATCCCTTTTTGTCTAGCGGTGTTTTCTAGGCAAGTGAAGAAAAGCAGATGTGCTCCAATCAACTCCGTCTTACAAGAGCACTGACAGGCACAGAAGACCATGTAAACCTCATTTTCATGCCAAAATCTGCTTCGTGTGACCTCACTGGCGGACACTGTGCTGGCCAGTGCACTTGTAAGAAAAAGCGGGTGGAAGCACATGGGCTTCTATGTAGGCAGGTGCACTAGCCTGTGCCACTAGCCTAAATGCAGCAGAACCATTACACTGAAAATATCCCATATCTGACAAAGAGCAAGCACAAACATATATAAAACAATCACATAAGAAAAAATTGTAAATGTAAAGTGTAGAAATAAATTCCATTATTCTGCACTACTAGTCCAAAGGCCAGTAGGAGCAAAAAAAAAAAAAGAAAGAATTGTTCCTTTATATACAGTATTTCTAACAAGCATTATATCCATGTAACGGTTTCCTATAATGTTTAAGAGTTCCAAAATCATTACACATCACACAGCCGACGTTCACAAATGCAGCGCCACAAAGTGTTAGAGCTCAAATGAGATCCCTGTCACAGCATGCGGGTGAATGGGACAGAGATCTGTCACACTGTATTAAAGGAAAAGAAAAACTGAGCAGTTCAGGTCAATGGCAGACAAGTGGGAAAGGCCACACGCGGGTTAAAAAGATTCCGAAATGTCATGAGCATAAAATCCAACAGTCTGTGCCTCTTCTCTGTGTTCAGCAGAGTTTTCTGACAATCAGGAGGAAACCTCAAGAAACAGACTTGTGATATATCAGGAGCCCAGTGTTTTACAACATTATTAACATTTATTATTTATTGAAATTCTAATACACTTACACTTTTGTAACCTTTCTTTTTTCTTGTTATCTTTGTTTTTCTCATGGCTTGCTGGTTCTTCTTTTTCAGAGAGGCTGCTTGGTTTTCTTTGCCGCAGTTCTTCCATTTGGGAACCTGAGTTAAAAAATGTTAACATTTTTAATCATCCATCTGAAATCCATGTTCATGAGTGATTATAGGATCTGTAAAAAGATGTCAGTGGGGGCAGGACAAGCGGAAAAATAAGTGGAGTTTGTTAAAGGAACAGTAATACCAAAAAAAGAAAGTGTTTTAAAGTAATGCCAATATAATGTAGCATTGTCCTGCACTGTTACAACTGGTGTGTTTGCTTCAGAAACACTACTATAGTTTATATTTATATAAACAAGCTGCTGTATAGCCATGGGGTCAGCCATTCAAGCACAGGATACACAGTAGATCACAGATAAGTACTACTATAGTTTATATAAACAAGCTGCTGTGTAGCCATGGGGGCAGCCATTCAAGCACAGGATACACAGTAGATAACAGATAAGTACTACTATAGTTTATATAAACAAGCTGCTGTGTAGCCATGGGGCAGCCATTCAAGCACAGGATGCACAGTAGATAACAGATAAGTACTACTATAGTTTATATAAACAAGCTGCTGTATAGCGATACGGGCAGTCATTCAAGCACAGGATACACAGTAGATAACAGATAAGTACTACTATAGTTTATATAAACAAGCTGCTGTGTAGCCACGGGGGCAGCCATTCAAGCACAGGATGCACAGTAGATAACAGAGAAGTACTACTATAGTTTATATAAACAAGCTGCTGTATAGCCATAGGGGCAGCCATTCAAGCACAGGATACACAGTAGATAACAGAGAAGTACTACTATAGTTTATATAAACAAGCTGCTGTATAGCCATAGGGGCAGCCATTCAAGCACAGGATACATCGTAGATAACATAAGTACTACTATAGTTTATATAAACAAGCTGCTGTGTAGCCACAGGGATCAGCCATTCAAAGCTAAATAAGGAGAAAAGGCACAGGATACACAGCAGATAACAGATACACTGTAGCATACAATGGGATTCTGCAGTGCTTATTGGTTATTGGGACCCTCATTCAAGCAGTAAAACAAGAGAAAAGGGAATGAAATACACAGCAGATAGCAGATAAGCTCTGTAGTATACAATGGGATTCTTCAGTACTTATCTGTTATCTACTGTGTGTCCTGTGCTTGAATGGCTGCCCCCATGGCTACACAGCAGCTTGTTTATATAAACTATAGTAGTACTTATCTGTTATCTACTGTGTGTCCTGTGCTTGAATGGCTGCCCCCATGGCTACACAGCAGCTTGTTTATATAAACTATAATAGTGTTTCAGAAGCAAACACACCAGTTTTACCAGTGCAGTGCAGATCTTCTTACCTTTACCTTAGTCTACTAGAAAATCATGTAAACATCAAATAAACCCAATAGGCTGGTTTTGCTTCCATTAAGGATTACTTATATCTTAGTTTGGATCACGTACAAGTTACTGCACTATTATTACAGAGAACAAGTTAATCATTTTTAAAGATTTGAAGTCTATGGGAGATGCAAAGAACGTTTACACACTTTGCAGTTTGGGTGCTTACCCTTTTATTATGCTACCAACAGAATCATATTCTATTCTAGCATAATTAAAGGGGAAGCACCTCAAGTGCAAATAACTGATTGTGTACAGTTCCGTTAAACTTTCTTTGCTGTTGCTAAGGGACCTTGCCAGGTCAACGGAAGGCCAGCACCACCAGTGCAGTAAAAGTGAATTACAGGAGTGTGGTTGATCTACAGGAGTCTATGGAAGATGCCCATTCTGTAATTCGGAGCTTTTCGGATAATGGGTTTCCGGATAATAGATGTCATACGTGAACAATGTTTAGGTGAAAGATCTGATTGGGTGATGGATAAGGATGTTTGAACATGGCCCAGAATCTAACAGTGAAACAAAGAAGGTAGGCAACTGATTAACTACTCACCCTTCATCTCCATTCTGGCAGTTGTGATGTGGCAAGCGCGGTGTTCCTCCAGTACGTGTGGCTGACTGGCAGTTAGTAGTGTGATGGGGACACAATACTATACTGAAAGGAGCATTTTGGAAATAAGCCCAACCTGCAGTTTATGATTTTGCGGGATAAATCCTGCAGGGAATTCTGAGGCTGATCCACCAGGCAGACCTGTAGGCATGATAAATCCGGAGAGGTAAAGCTACACCAAACTTAAAGGGTTAATAGTGCTGCTACAGTAACTTCTGCACTGAAATCCATTTTTCAAAAGAGCAAACAGATTTTTTTTTTACATTCAGTTTTGAAATCTGACATTGGGCTAGACATTTTGTCCATTTCCCAGCTGGGAACTGCTTTCTGGCAGGCTGTTGCTTTTCTTCTCAATGGAACATAGTGGGATGTCGGTTTTTACTATTGAGTGCTGTTCTTAGATCTACCAGGCAGCTGTTATCTTGAGTTAGAGAGCTGTTATCTGGTTACATTCCCATTGTTCTGTTGTTAGGCTGCTGGCAGGGGGGGGGGGGAGAGGTAAGATCACTCCGACTTGCAGTACAGCAGTAAAGAGTGATTGAAGTTTATCAGAGCACAAGTCACATGACTTGGGGCAGCTGGGAAATTAACAATATGTCGAGCCCCATGTCAGATTTCAAAATGAAATATAAAAAAATCGGTTTGCTCTTTTGAGAAATGGATTTCAATGCATAATTCTGCTTGAATAGCACTATTAACTGTTGTGTTTTTAAAAAAACATTTTTTTCCCATGACAGTATCCCTTTAATGCACGATAGTGAAGTGCTCAACCTGCAGACTTGCCACTTTGTGAGTGGTGGGTGCTCAACTGCAAGTCCCCCTCCTTGCTCGGGGACAGAGAACAGTCTATGCAAAAATCAGGAAGCACACCAAAGCAACACTTTGTTGCTTAAAGTGAAAAAAGGTGATTTATTAGCCCATATGCATTCACCAAAATCGGCAACGTTTCGGGCACCTCCGGGTCCTTTATCCCTTTAATACATCACTTTCAAAACTAATCTCAAACAAAACTATAATGTTAGGTATTTTTATTATCTAATTTTTAGAATAATTGTCCTGAGACAACAATATTGAGTATTTTTTTTTGTGTTAAACTCAAGGAAGTCCAACTCGTGGGCTCTTCAGCCATCCCTCAACATATATTCCTAGCACAGACAAATGTGGGATTTAAGGGAATGCTGTGAAATGCAGTTTAACGACTACAATTTGCTCATACCCGATTTACATTTTGTTTTCTAGCTGGTAACCTCATCCCTTGTGCTTTGCTCAAGTGCCACCAAGTTTAGAGATATCTAATCAATTGGGCCATGTGTCATTCAGGTAGATACTGTCAGTTTTAAGACACAAGCCAATGGCTTAATTACAATAGTCCACTATCAGACCATTGATCAGATCATTACACAATAGTGCAGCCATATCCTATTTTATGACACCAAATGACAATGTGCCAGTAGATGCCATAAGCCAATCTAGTTTTCTATTTTGGCTAATCTAGTGGAACAATGATCCAAAAAGTGTGTGATCACCCCCACACAAGAACCAATGAGAATAATGTCCTTTCAGAAACTTTGCAGGATCCCCCATTACTGGAATGCTTAAAGTCATTGTCTCAGAATTCCAAACTGACTTCCCTCCAGCTGTTTCCCTGAACAGCCCAGCAAGCTGGGAGCTGTAGTTCAGTTTCTGCTGGAGAGCCATAGTTTATCCCTTCTGTAGACTGTAAGCTGTTCTGAGCAAGATGCTTTAGCCTAAGGTTGGTTTGCTTCTCGTGGAACTGTACAGCAGTGCAGACCGGTTTAAATATAAACTTTAAAAGCAATACAACACCAATTTATAAGAACAGACAGCAGTAGTGTTGTACCACAGGCACCAGCCGCTGTGCCTCTAAAGAGCAACATGAAGTCTGCAGATATCAGTAAGAGAACAGGTCACAGAGTGAAACGAATAACAGAGTTTGTATTGCAGGCAGTCTCCGCTAATAAAAGCCCAGGAAAGACAGAGCGTGGGGCAGGAGAGGGTTATAGCAGTCACCATGCTCAGTACTAACACAGATCCCAATGTTAATTTCCCCCCAGATTCCCACTATTATACCTGCTGCTGGTCCTGTGTATCTCTGTGCTGGGAAATGCTGGGAAGCCAAGCCAAATTCACAAGCAGGAAGTGCTGCTGCAGACAGTCTCAATCAAACACCTATACAGGGATGTCAGTCAGGGTTGCCAGGTTTCCAGCCAAATTGGGCTACTAATTTAAAGCCCCGACTGGTTTTAAAAGTACAAATTAGCCAAGGTACAGATTTGGGCTACTTTTTGGACCTTTGGCTCTTTTGTAATTTGGAAACCAGCCAAAGTTTTTTTCTTTCTATTGTACCAAGCCTGTGTCTCCAAATGCATGTTGGGTAATGTAGTTTTTCTTTGCTGATTACAATACCCAGCTTGGCTGGTATTTTTGAAGGTTGAGCCCAATGTTATGAATAGGAAAAAAAGGTAAATATATAGGAAGGCCAGTATTTTTTTCCTAAAAAGGTGGCAACCCTGCCAGCACGCAATTTGTAGAAGTCGGCCTTTGTATGCCCTTCTCGCGTCACTCTTAAGCATTCTTGCATTTTCTGTTGACTTTCCTCAATTTCAGACAATAGTAGATTGATCAGTTTTACCAATATTTATTGCAAAGGGAAGGCTTCTGAAATCATTTTTGTATCCAGACAGTGCTGTGTGTATGGCATGAGACAAGTAAATACCTTATGATTTCAGAAGGCTTCACTTTGCATGTAATTGCTTGTGAAGGGCTTTTCGGCTCCTTTCAGTCCTTCTCACCCCAACCAGGTTTGGTTTTCCTTTTCACCAATATTTAGTGAAATTGTATGTGTATTAGGGCCTTATGGACCCCTATACCTCCTGGGCTCCCCTCAGTGCCTGGCCAAGTCATCCGGGCAACCTAGGCAACCCTGCTGACTACGTCGGCCCCCGAGTGCACATGAACGTCAAGTGCCAATGATGTGTGATTGCGCAGATGCCAAGGACACGCAACTGCACATTTGTGCAGAGCACACACATTGCACAGAATGCTTCTGGACACCAGTCCGAACTAGAGGAAGGCATCAGAAGAGGTACGTGCCTGGCGCCTCACTACCTTTGCACCCCAGGCACCTGCTTCTTCTGCCTACTCCTAGTTCTGGCCCTGGCTCTCCTCTATAGTTATGCCCCTGATGACAGGTGAATCTGTCTCATTGTGCTTCATGGGAAAATTTGAAAACTGAAAATTTTAAAAAGGCGTATGTTCACATACATTTTTAAAAACAAATCTCAGTGCAGATATTGTGCTTTTTTTGGGCTACTTTTGAAGTGCCTTTTGGCTAGTTTTGTAGCAGATTTTGGCTGGTTTTGAAAATTAGACTTGGCAACCCTGCAGTAAGTGTATCTAGCACTATGCACCAGAGCAATACTAGTGTCACAATAGGAGTGCAGAGTAAAGCTGGCCATAGACACAAAGATCCACTTGTTTGGTGACATCGCCAAACTAACGGATCTTTCCTTGATGTGCCACTAACGACATGGCTATATTGGGGGTTATACGAACGTTCGGCCATATGGTCCAATGATCGGATTATGATGATGCCAAGGGGGAGTCAGAAGTAAATCAAACCTTCACAATCGATATCGTGGCCAGATATCGATCAGGAAGACCTGTCAGAAGCCCCCATATACGTGCAGATAAACTGTCAAATTTGTCCAACCAATATCGGCAGCTTTATCTGGCCGTGTATGGCCACCTTTAGTCCAGCAGGAAGCAAAATAGAAATTACCCTCTTACACCCTGGCCGTCCATGCAATATGACTCCCCGGTGCTCGGTGACAGAGGAATTGGTGACCCCCAGAATACTGAAGAGAAGAAGAAAATCACCGGCACAACAAGGGAAATGCTAGCAGGGAAACCCCTGCTCGTTTATTGCGTTTATATGCAACATTTCGGGGTGCCACCTTTGGTCCAGCAGCACAGGACACACAAAAAGGTGAAGAGTGACCAAACTGCCGACCAAAACGGAGCCTAAAGCTGGCTATAGATGAAAAGATGTCACTATACCACTAACTGGCAGTGCTATATCGGGGTAATCCGAACGTTCGGCACTATGCTGAATGATCAGCATACGACTAGCGCAATTGACTTCCGACAGGTCAGCTGGAAGGAAATCCAGCAGGAAGACCTGTCGGAAGCCCCAATACACGGGCAGATACAGGGGCGTAACTACCAGGGGAGCAGGGGGTGCAATTGCACCAGGGCCGGCTCCCTCTTGGGGCCGCTGGAGAGACTAGAAGAACTCAAATGTGCAATTAATAGAGGGAGAGCCCGATAAGGGGGGCCCCGGGGCCAATCCTGCACCAGGGCCCACCAGGGAGTAGTTACGCCACTGGGCAGATAAGCTGTCAAATTGGTCTAAACGACCTATATCGGCAGCTTTGTCTGCCAGTGTATGGCCAGCTTAAATAGCCAGTTTTATTCTTCATGGGAATGCAATCGGTAGCAGGCACTACTGCATACCTCCCAACTGTCCCCTTTTCAGAGGGACAGTCCCTTTTTGTACAGCTCAACCTGCAGTCCCTCTTTTGTACAGGAAAGTCCAGTTTTTCTCTGCTCTGAACAGCCAGAAAAAGAAACAAAGTTTCTAACTTA
>CM044442.1:120374442-120398912 GCA_024363595.1 Xenopus borealis | reverse complement strand
AGGGCCTTTTTAAATTTAGCGTTGAATTCTTATTTAAGTTAACTTTCAGTATGTTATGGAACGGCTCATTCCAAGCAGCTTTTCAATTGGCCTTCATTATGTTTTTATAGTTTTTTTTTAAATTTTTGTCTTCTTCTTCTGACTCTTTGCAGCTTTCATATGGGGTTCACTGACCCCATCTGAAAAACAAATGTTCTATTAGGCTAATAAATTTGTTGTTATTGTTACTTTTTATTTCTCATCTTTCAATTCAGAACTTTCCTGTTCGTATTCCAGTCTCTTATTTAAATCAGTGCATGGTTGCTAGGGGAATTTGGATCCTAGCAACCAGATGACTGAAATTGCAAACTGGAGATCTGCTGAATAAAAATCTAAATAACTCAAAAACCATACATAATAAAAAAAAATGAAAACCAATTGAAAATTGTCTCAGAATAACCCTGTGTCTACGTCATACTAAAAGTTAATTTACTTGTGAATAACCCCTTTAATCAGTATAAGTTATTGATCAGATGAGGCCTATAGTGATCGAAATGCGTAGGGCCTATCAATGAGCTATATGTAAGTGTATTTGACATAATCTAATCTAATATTTTCTACTTGTGATATATTTGGGAGGGTTTACTTGGGTGATCTCCATTTGGATTAGCACCTCAGTGTCAATATATAGTCTTTTTTGGTGTGCACTTTCTAAATTATAGTTCTTCGGTTAGATGATGAGTTGGCCCCTGAGGGCTACAGTCGGGTATTGGGACTGATTTAGGAATATCAACACTAAATTGCACAATGTAGGGTTAATCCTCGTCTGCTGCAGTTTCCATCTCCCACTCTGCACTTAAAAAAACATCAGCGTGGGAGCAGGTCAAAGGGGGGTTGCATCACTAGTGTACAAGTGCTCTCTGCACCAGTGGAGCCAAATTTCCGGCTTAAAACCTGGAAATTTGGCTCTTAAAGAGGTGGTTCACCTTTAAGTTTACATTAAGTATGTTATAGAATGGCCAATTCTAAGCAACTTTTTAATTGGTCTTCATTGTTTATTTTTAATATTTTTTGAATTTGGACCCTAGCAACCAGGCTGCAAACTGGGGAGCTGCTAAATAAAAAGCAATATAACTGAAAAAACACAAATAATAAAAATGACTTACAAATGGCCTCAGAATATAACTCTCTACATAATACTAAAAGTTAACTTAAAGGTGAACAACCCCTTTAAAGGAGAACTAAAAGCTGAAAATTAATATGGCTAAAACTGCCATGTTTTATACACTGAAGTCATTGCACCTGCCTAAAGTTTCAGCTTGTCAATAGCAGCAATGATCCAGGACTTCAAACTTGTCACAGGGGGTCACCATCTTGGAAAGTGTCTGTGACACTCACATGCTCAGTGGGCTCTGAGCAGCTGTTGAGAAGCTAAGCTTAGGGGTCGTCAATAATTATCCAGCAGCAGCAGCAGAAAATGAGCTTCCCTGGCTGTAATATAAGCTGATGCTACAGGGCTGATTATTAAATTCTGATGCTAATTGCTCTGGTTTCTGTGCTGCCATATAGTAATTATCTGTATTAATGACTAATCAGCCTTATATTGTGACTATATTTCTATTACATTATGGGGCAGATTTACTAAGGGTCGAATTCGAGGGTTAAAAAACCCTTGAATTCGACCATCTAATTTTTTTCTAATTTTAACCATTCGAATTTGAAGGGTTTTAGCGCAATTCAAACAAATCAAACGATCGAATAAAAAGTATTCGATTGATCGATAAAAACATTCTAATCGAATGATCAAATGATTTTAACCATTCGATTAAAACCATTGAATCTAAAAAAACTGAAAAAACCCTATGGGAGCTTCCCATAGGGTTATACAGCAATTCAGTAGGTTTAATCTGGCGAACTAGGCATTCGAATAAAAATTTAAAGGGCAAGTAATTCGACCTTCGAATAATCGAATAGATTTTTATTTGATCTATTCGAATCATTCAGTTCAATCTAATTTTAAAAATTCAATCGAAGTGGCCAGAAAACCTATTCGAGAATTCAAATCTTTTTTAAAATTCAAACAAATTTAGTAAATCTGCCCCTATGTGTAGTGTATATTGTGAGTGGGTCCCTAAGCTCAGTAAGTGACAGCAGCACAGAGCATGTGAATCAGTGAATCAGCAGAAAAGAAGATGGGGAGCTACTGGGGCATCTACTGGGGAGACACAGATCTTTACTGCTAAAGGGCTGTGGTTGTCTCGTGGTTGAATGGCTGCCCCCATGGCTACACAGCAGCTTGTTTATATAAACTATAGTAGTACTTATCTGTTATCTACTGTGTATCCTGTGCTTGAATGGCTGCCCCCATGGCTACACAGCAGCTTGTTTATATAAACTATAGTAGTACTTATCTTATCTACTGTGTATCCTGTGCTTGAATGGCTGCCCCCATGGCCACACATCAGCTTGTTTATATAAACTATAGTAGTGTTTCTGAAGCAAACACATCCGTTTTACTACTTATTATGTATTTGTCTTTTTATTATTTATTGTATGGAACCATTTTTTTCTGTTCTGTCTATGTATTGTTCTACTGTACAGTGTATTATTGCACAAGAATAAATAAAAATATATATACAGTACATCCAAAGGTTGCATGTTGGGTCAAACAGGAGAAACACCTTCCTTCCACTTTATCATTTTTCTGTATGGCAGAACAGATTACATGAATTATACTATTATATAATTATACGTCAGCACCGTGTAAATAATTAAACTAATAAACCCTGAAATTGTATATCTGGTTATACATATAATGTCCACTAGGTGGCACCATCTGATCATCTTCTCATCTCACTGTGTACAAGTGGTGGAGATGTCATTTCTCGGCTTTAAAGGGGATGTTAACCTTCCACTTTTTTTAGTTCAGTTGGTTTGAGATTGTTCATCAGAAATAGTCTTTTTTTCAATCACTTTCCAACTTTTTTTTTTTGCCAAGTTGAATTTGGGAAAACTTTTTTTTTTTCTATATGCATCAGTTAATAGTGCTGCTCCAGTAGACTTCTGCACTGAAATCCATTTCTCAAAAGAGCAAACAGATTTTTTTTAGATTCAATTTTGAAATCTGACATGGAACTAGACATTTTGTAAATTTCCCAGCTGCCCCTTGTCATGTGACTTGTGCCAGCACTTTAGGAGGGAACTGCTTTCTGGCAGGCTGTTGTTTTTCCTTCTCAATGTAACTGATGGAGTCACAGTGGGACATGAAATTTTACTATTGAGTGTTGTTCTTAGATCTACCAGGGAGCTGTTATCTTGTGTTAGGGAGCGGTTATCTGAGTGTGTTACCATTGTTCTGTTGTTAGGCTGCTGGGGGGGGGCTGATAACACTCCAACTTGCAGTACAGCAGTAAAGTGTGACTGAAGTTTATCAGAGCACAAGTCACATGACTTGGGGCAGCTGGGAAATTGACAATATGTCTAACCCCATGTCAGATTTCAAAACTGAATATAAAAAAATCTGTTTGCTCTTTTGAGAAATGGATTTCCGTGCAGAAGTCTGCTGGAGCAGCACTGTTAACTGATGTGTTTTTGCATGACAGTATCCCTTCAATGTCCCTGTCTCTGGTGTTTCAGTTAAGAGTCCTGCAGCGGGTTGGGTACCCGTGGGTTACCCGCAAAAACCTGTGGTACCCTATGGGTTGCAGGTAGAAGTTTCGGGTGTGGGTATAGACGCGGGTTGGCGGTTTTGCAGGTCGCGGGTTGGGCCGTGGGTCTTCTCAATATCGATTTTTACGCATTTTTCTGACCACGCCCACTTCTGATTATGTCACTTCCAGTTACAATGACAACACTTTCTGATTCTTGAATGGCAGCATGACAGCACTTCCTGATACTTGATGGTCAGCGGGTCGCAGGTCCAGGTTGTGGATAAGGTGCTTGTGGGTCGGGTAGCGGGTCCGGGTTGCAGATTGCAGTTTGCGGGTTCGGGTCGGATACGGGAGCGGCACAGAACTCTAGTTTCAGTCTGGCACATTCAGATCCTGAATTGTTCCAATTTGCTCCATTAGTTGATACATTTCTCAATTTTAGCAACTAGGGTTGCCACCTGGCTGGTATTTTACTGGCCTGGCCAGTATTTTTTATGGTTGATCCCAATGTTATTAAAGGGGTTGTCCACCTTCCAAACACTTTTTTCTGTTCAGTGGTTTTCAGATTGTTCTCCATAAATAAAGACTTTTTTCAATTACTTTCCATTATTTATCTTTTATTGTTTTATCCAAAATCTAAGTGTAAAGTTGAATGTTGGTGTCTCTGGTGTTTGAGTCTGGCAGCTCAGTAATTCAGGTGCAGACTCTAAACTGATACAATTTTGCAACATTTAATTGATACATTTCACAGCAGCATCTCTGGAGTATTAGAAACTATTGTATCAATTCTAACAGCTGTCTGTAATGAAACCCAGAGATTCTGCTCACCAGGGACAAAGATAAGAAATGTATCCATTAAATGTATCAGTTTAGAACAGTTGGGGGGGTCGGCAACCCCCCCCTCCCAGAGCTGCTTTAGAAGGTGAAAAATGACACTTTACACTTCAATATTAGAAAAACGGTTACAAATAGAAAATAGACAGTAATTGGAAAAAGTCGTTATTTCTGATGATCTATCTGAAAACCAGTTGTTTGAAGGTGAACAACCCCTTTAATAGGTAAATAATAGGAAAAATATATAGGAAGGCCGGTATTTGTTTTCAAGAAAAGGTGGCAACCCTATTAGCAACTATTGTATCTGCTCAGCAGGGCCAAAGATAAGAAACGTGTCAAGTAATGTAATATTTAGAACAGTTACACAGTCTGCAACACCCCCTTCCCAGAACTGCTTTAGAAAAACACGAGTTGAAAAATAAACTTTTCACTTCAAAATTAGAAAAACAGTCACAAAAAATTGATTTAGCAAAGTTACCTTTCCAGCAGCTTCTAAAAAAAAAAAACTAATTTCCGTTGCCAGGAGATTTAGTCCTAGGTAACACATGGGCGTGTTTTCTGAAAATTATATTTGTTTTATATTATGTTGGTGTAGATTCATGGTATTTCCTCTGTGTTCAGACAATGAAAGGTGAAGGTTATCTGTAGTCCTGCACAAGGTCGGACTGGGCTGGAGGGACACTGGGAAAAACCCCAGTGGGCTCGGGCCTCATGGGTCCCCAGCACAGACCTGCTCCCCGTTTGGCTGGTCCCATAAAAATGCAAATGGCAAGGCCAGCCGGAGATTGCACGTGTGCTTCGTGGGGGCCCCAGAGGTATGGAACCCTGTGGTCCCCAATGGTCCAGTCCTGCACAGAACCAATTTCTAAGACCCGAACCTGAACCAAAACCTGCATATTTACACACTTTGATCCGCTACCCAACCAGGACCAGCAACTGCCTTATCCGCAAACGACCCGCAACCCGCTTACCACCATCAAACAGAAATTGATGTTGATGTAAACCGGAAGTGATGTTATCAAAGGTGGGCGAGGACAAGTTTTGTAAATATTTTAAAAGGAGTAAAATATAGACAATATAACATAAAATAAGAAACTTAGATCAGACCCACAACCCGACCCGCAAAACTGTGACCCCGCAGGCCCGCATCTATACCCGCACCTGAAAATCCTACCCTCATTCCACAGGGAATCCTCTTTTTTTGTGGGTAACCCACGGGTGCCTGACACGCTGCAAGACTGTAACCTGAAGTGTGAAGAATTCTGCTTGTGGCCATGTTTGATTCACTTTATCTCCAATAATATCATATGTCCTTTTTCCTGCGGGTCCAACATTTATTTTAGCTTCTTGTTAAGGCAGAGATGTTGGTTTATAGGGCGACAGGTCAGATGTGACAATCCAATAGGCCTCCAGCCTAGTTTCTTTATATGACATCTAGGGATGCACCGAATCCAAGATTCGGCCGAACCCTGAATCCTTTGAGAAAGATTTGGACGAATACCGAACCGCATACGAACCCTAATTTGCATATGCAAGTTAGGGTTGGGAAAGGGAAAATATTTTTTACTTTGTTTTGTGACAAAAAGTCATATAATTTCGCTCCCTGTACTTAATTTGCATATGCAAATTAGGGTTCAGATTCGGTTCCGCTGGGCAGAAGGATTTAGCCGAATCCTGCTGAAAAATGACGAATCCTAGCCGAACCCCGAATCAAATCCTGGATTTGGTGCATCCCTAATGACACCATGATTTCCAGTGGTGTAACTACCGGGGGAGCAGGGGGTGCAATTCTACCAGGGCCTGCAACCCCGCAAGGCCTCCCCGGCAGATCGGACCCCACTGTAGCTGGCTGGAGTCCCGCAAAGAAATTCTGCATGGAGTTGGGTGGAGGGGCCTGGCTGCACGGCCCGCTCCCACCTAGTTACGTCACTGAAGATTTCATTATAATATGGCCCCAAAATAAGTGAATAGTGCATACAAAACATTATAAAGAACTGTACTGTAAGCTCAGTGGGGCAGGAACATCCTTCTCCTTGGCTTAGTATGTCACGCCCATGACAGCACAGCAGCTTTTGTTTTATTTTATTTTTTATTTATATAAACTGTATTCTAGCCACTCTCTTTGGAGGTGCCTATTCAACAGTTTTCTTAGCCCATTTACCATAGCCTTAAATTGTCTTCAGGTTGGCCTTCAACCAGGGCCTCAATCAAAATTCAGGGCCCTACACAACAAAATTTTCTGCGGTCCCTACCACTACCCCACAGTAAAGGCAACATAGAAATGTGGTAAAAAAAAATTAACCAGTCCTAAATGCTTGCTTCATTCTACTCTGGCGATGCTTGCTTCATTCTTCTCTGGTGCCGCATGCTTCATTCTACTCCGGCAACGTTTGCTTCATTCCTCTCTGGCAACGCTTGCTTCATTCTTCTCCAGTGACGCTTGCTTCATTCTTCTTTGGTTGTCGCTTGCTTCATTATACTCCGGCGCAGCTTGCTTTATTCTTCTTTGGTGATGCTTGCTTCATTCTTTTCCAGCAACATTTGCTTAATTCTTCTCCGGTGACGCTTGCTTCATTACTCTTCGTCAACGCTTGCTTCATTCTTCTCCAGCAGCTACTCTGTAAGAGGCTCCTGGTAAAGGGGAAGTACAAATACATGAAGTACAACACAGCCGGGCCCCCTTAAAGCTGGCCATAGACGCAACTATCCGATCGTACGAATCCTCTATTCGTACGATTTTTGGATCGTGTGTGGAGTGTTCCGACATTTGTCGTGCCATGCCGATCGGTCATTTGTTCGATCGGCCAGGTTCGAAAATTTCTGTCGGCTGGCGATCATATCTTTGCGTCTATTGCAGATCGTACGATTTTCAGTGGGAGACCGTCACTAGGTTTTTAATCTTACAACTTTTGTACGATCCCTGTCAGGGGCAGAACGTCGGCTGATCTGAGCTTTTGCTACTTTATTTTATCTGAAGGTTAGTGGCAGGTCGGGAGATGGGGAAGTCCGATCGTCCGATTATTCGAACGATCAGATCTTTGCGTCTATGGCCACTTTAAGACTAGAAATCCCTCGATCCCAGGATGACTGTAACCCTTGTCCCCCTGACGTCAGGCCTGGGGGTGACTCTAGTGATGGGGTGACTTGGCAAAGTCCATTTTAATTTATGGAAAGAAAGACACACAAGACTAGTAAAGCAGGGGAAGTATAGTCCATAAACTTGAATAGGAACTTAAATATCTTAAATTTTACTAGCTCTGCTAGCTTATTAGACTTGTGTTTATGTATATGTACATATTACATGACGCACACAGAGAAAAACCTGTATCCTTAACAATATCTTTTCCCCCCACAACACACACAGAGGAAATGAAACTTCTTGAGTTGTATTGGTGCAAAGCAGACATGACAGATAACAAGGGAGTCAGTATTTCTTGTACCATCAAACATCAGGGCCAATCAGAAATGCAGACAGCAGTGCTACTGTGACCAGTGGTATAACTACAGAGAAAGCAGACCCTGCAGCTTCAGGGGGGCCCGATAAGTATAGGGGCCCCATGAGGCCCTAATTCATATACAATTTCAATAAATATTGGGAAGACAGGTCAATCTCTAGATATTTTAGGGGCCTGAAAAATAATTTGCGGCGGGCCCAGTAATTTCTACTTACTCCACTGACTGTGACTGCAGACTGACTGCATACAAATGAAATGGAATAAATGCACCTATTTTAAAGCCATATTGATTGTATCTTTGTCAGCCCTGAGCTGCTATGGGGCTGTTGTACATTAGTGTATACCCAGCTGCGTGTTTCAGTTTCCATTCAGAGCCATGAGATGTGGTTTCCTGCTTTTAGAGAGCAGAAAACCCAATACCTGAAAGATTTTAAAGGCGAATGATCTGTGGACTTTCAGGGGTGCTCAGAGTATTATCAGCATAGATGAGATGCTGATGTAGGACTTTTGCTCCCACAGTTCTCCCATCACTTTCTACGGAGGAAGAATGAAATCCTGTGTATGAAGGTTCCCCCCGGGAGACCCTGTTGACTAGGATGGATTCTGTTCATTATCACCTTGACCTTGAGGTCAAGGTGAACCATATGTAGTAACAATATAACAGTTAGTTGAAAAAGGACACTTCCATCAAGTTTAGGACCAGTAACATCAAAAAATAAAAGTGTTTTAAAGTAATGACAATATAATTTAGTGTTGCCCTGCTCTGGTAAAAATGCTGTGTTTGCACTACTATTGTTTATATAAATAAGCTGCTGTGTAGTAATGGGGGCAGCCATTCCAAGGAGAAAAAGCTCAAGTTACACAGCAGATAGCAGATAAGCTCTGTCTGTCTAATGGTGTTGTCTGTTATCCATTGCTTAATCTGTACCATATAGCTGTTTCAATTTCCGCCATTGCTCTACAGCAGCTTGTTTATATGAACTATAGTAGTGTTTCTGAAGCAATCAGATCAGTTTTACCAGTGCAGGGCAACAGTGCATGATATTTTCATTACTTTAAAACCCTTATATTTTTTGGTGTTACTGTTCCTTTAAGTCTATATATGACCTGCCTAACCACTAGATGATCCAGAGGAAGGCAAACAATCCTGTAAAACCTCTGCAATTTGCCTCAGAGGGAACCATCTCATTGGTTATATGAGCAGTTCTTGGGGTCACAAGTACAAAGTTTGTATTCTGGGTGTAGCGTGAGTTATCCTTCAGCTGCACCTGCTGCTCCTCCTGTAGTTACACCACTGACAGTGAACTAGCTAGTCTTAACCAGAACTTGTCAGGTGAACCTTTTTGCTTCTGTTCCCCCAAGATTTCTAACCTTTATGTCAAGCTTAAACTGCCCCCCCCCTATATAAAATCTAAGTCTGAAGTTCCCATCCCCACGAAAAAAGTGTTGGGGAGCAACAAAAACAGGAAAAATAAAATTGGGGGCTGCCAAATAATGGTTGTGATTGGCCATTTGTGGACATGTAGTCTAACTGAGGTTCTGTTTGGCAATACACTGGCTTATATGCAACCAAAACTTACCTTCTGGCCAGGAATCCAAAAATTTTAGGCCACTGGAAGCAACATCCAAGGAGAGCTAGTGAGCAACATGTTGGGGACCACTGCTCTAGGCCTAAGGCTCTCTACTAGGAACTAAGGAAATCATAGCTCATGCCAACCTTGTGACCAACCTAAAAGTAAAATTTTGACCATAATACATACCGCTCATTATTCTATGGCACTGCAGGTAAGTGTATGGAATGTTCGGGTAAGTAAAGCACATCTACTGAATCCAGAATAGCCTAAATGTATTTTGCTCCATAGTCATAGGATGAATGCAAGAAGTTCACATTATGCTTTAATACCCATGGGTGTAAATGATAATATAAAATGTGTGGGTCAGCCTAGGGGTTAGTTTTTGGCAGACAGTCCGGTCAGCTCACAGGTTATCTGCCCAAAATGTCAGAAAATGCATGGAATGGCAGTAGATGAGGAAGGTTCCTGCAGTTGTATAGAACAATAGAATATGGCAATTCATATGTAAGTCAGACATATAGTATACATCTGATAACCTCAGATACATCCATATATAACCACCCATGTATTTCTTACTGAAATAAAGTCTCAACAATAATAAGTGTTCTCTGTAGTAATTGATTTAGTCCATCAAGCAATATCATAGCATTACAATTGCTTCACATTAATTTATAACAAAACAGAAGCATTACAATCATTCATAATACAAGGGCTACAGTGTAAACAATAGGAAAAAAAGTCCCTGCTGAGACCTAAAGATCAGTAACAACCCAACTGGCAGTCTTCAATTGGAGATTTAGAAATCTAAATCAGAAACACCAGGCTGGGACTTTCCAACTGTGCCCAGCTGGGGACAGACAGGGAGATTCGGGGAGATTCTGTCGCCTGCTAAAAACGCCAGGCGAATCTCCCTGTCTGTCCCTACCCTTAGGTGCCTTTAGGACCCTGTACTACCTTGTGGTGGCTACTAGCAGGTTCTATGCCTCCTAAACATCTTCTAAATGTGGCCATACAATGCAAAATCTAGGCCAAATTTTGCCACCCACATGTTGGGTCTATGATCAGATCATGCTTTGGGTCTTATGAAGAATGTTGTGATGAGGATCGGAGCAAGGTGCTGATGTGCTCCTCCTCCAACAGAATTTTCAAACCTGTAATTTTACTACTTTTTTTTTGGTGGTAAACTCATAACTTTTTTCAGGTGCTGGCCTTAATAGTAATTTACAATGGAGCATTTTCTTTGTAAAATGATGATAAGCAGAAGCAGCTATGTGACCACTTGGGGCAATCTTGTTAGTGAAAAATATAACCGAATAAGAGAGGTTATTGCCTGTGCATGGAATAAATAATGCCTTCATACCTTAATGTCTTTTTAAGGCCAATAAGTGGAAGATAAAAAGTCCAAAGAAAAATATGTTTAAAGGTGAACTAAAATGCAGGGAACTATCAAACTCATATGCAAAGGGTATTCAAAGCAGTAGAACTACATGACTTTGCATATATACACATATGGGAAGCAATGGTGGATTTATTTCCTGGACAGACCAACTGCACTATAAAAGGCTTAGACAATAGCCTTTCTATACTGCCCTCACGTTGGACTTTGAACACAAAGTAAAAGCGGAACAGGCCAAATTTCTGTAATCATAGCCAGCTCCAGTCTCTTCTTTGTCCAAATCCAGAGTTTGTTCTTTAAATCTGACAACTCACCTGCTGCTGTGTTTCCACACTTTATCTTCTCTTTAGCAATGTGAATATTCTGTATACTCCCCCTCAGTTGTTTTCCTTGCTTCCTAAACACAGACCTTGCTTTATACAGTTTGCGCTGTCCTTATATGTCTTTATTTTCGTCTTACTTTAATCAGTTCTGCTCTACAATGATCCTCTCAGGGAGGAATTACTTCTAGAGGCTGACAATAGTGATTACTGATGTAGGCACAGATATAAACCGAGACGTTTGGCAGCTGGTTTTTATTTATATTTCTGTGGTTTTCTCATTATTTAACTTTTTGTGCCACAGCTTCTCAGCATAGAACTGAAATTATCTGGTTATCTAGGGTCCCAGCTACCCTAGCAAAAAGGCAGTGTTTGGCACAGTGGAAGATAAATAAGAAAAGGGATGAACAGAAAGGATAGTAAAAAAAATGTACGGGATAAATGTCAGCCATGTTTAGCCATGGGATAAATGTACTTTTTGATTATTGGGGATAATTGGCTCCACTAACCAGATTGTATTTTTACATTTCAGGCAGGAGAAAATATTAAAGTTCAAAATCCAGAAAAATTTGCCCCCATGAAGACATGGGGACAAATCGGAAAGTAAAATTTGGCCTCTTCGATCATCAAATAGATGGAATAATTGGATATTCGATAATGCGATCATTGATCGAAGGAATTAAAATTTTAAAGTTATTCGACTGCCTACTTCGCCAGATTGAACCTACCGAATTGTAATAGAAGCCTATGGGAAGCTGCCCATAGGCTTCTGAGGCTAAGTCCTGTTCGAATACCATTCGTATGATCGGAGCGTTCTAATCGTATGAAATTTTCGGACAATCTAATTAAATTTCACGATTTTTTTCGTGAAATCGAACGATCGGTATCCGATCATACGACTTCTTTGAGAAATCGGATATCGAGCAAAATGATAGCCTAAAATTATTCGATAAGCATTCAATGGTCGAATACTTATCGAATTGCAAATTTGGTTGAGCTAATTTCTGGGAGTAATAGTAAATTTGCCCCTAACTGTGAATGATTCCCAAAGTTTTTTTTATCTCTTTCTTTCCCCCTTTCCATCTTTTGAATATTGTTTTATGTTTACTTCCACATTTAACTGCTCTGCTCCCTCAACCCTTCCCCCTTTATATTTTCTTTCAACTCTCCCCATCTGTCCTCAGCTATTCTCTCCACCCTTGCTTCTTCTCTCCTATATCTGTCCATCTACTCTCCCCACCAATATTTCCCGCTTTTGCACAAGTGCCCGTGTACACAAGTTTTATGGCCAATACCAACGCCGGGCCAGACAGACCTGACGCCCTAGGCAACCTGGCCAGTCACAGCACCCAAAAGGAACGCGCACGTGTGAAAAGGCGCAGGCATAAAAAAAGGACTCTGCAAGCTCTGGCCAGAGCAGCAAGACTAGGACCAAACTAGGAGGTAGGAAGCAGAGAAGGTGCATGCCTGTCACCCTTTGCACCCATTGCACATGTCTACTTTGCATAGCCCGAGTTCTGGCCCTGGCCAACACACAACAAATTGTGGTGCTCACAGAGGAAAACTGAACCTGTTTAGGATGAGAAGGACTGATAGGAGCCAAAAAGCCCTTCACATGCAATTACATGCAAAGTGGCTGTCTGCAAGTTTAGATGCATGACTCTGAACCATTAGGCTGTATCTGTGCTATATATCCAGCAGTTCTGGATGCATAGTTGGCCACAGGGACATAAAGGAGTGATTTGCATGTCTCCGCCCATGATGCCTTATGGGAGAATTAAAACTCAAATTTTTGGTATCTAGGCAGTACTATGTGTATGGCATGTAGGGTTGCCACCTGGACTGTATTTTACTGGCCTGGCCGGTAAAAATGATGGTTGATCCCCATGTTATCAATAGGAAAAAAGATAAATATATAGCAAGGCTGGCATTTTTATCCAGAAAAGGTGGCAACCCTAATGGCATGAGACAAGTAAATGCCTTCTGATTTCAGAAGTCTTCAGTTTTCATGGTGCTCGCAGAGAAATTTGTGTGAAAACACTATGGGGAAGATTTACTATTGGTCGAAAAAAAATTGGAAATTAGACCATGGGAATAGTATGTGAAGTAAAATCCTTCGAATATCGAATTCGAAGGATTTTACTGCAATTCGATTGGTCGAACGATCAAATATGAAAAAAAAAAAATCTTTCCATGAAAAATAATGATACCCAATTCAGTAGCTTTGATCTGGCGAACTAGGTGGTAGAATAAAAATTTAAAGGGGAAGTACTTCGACCTTCGAATAGTCGATTATTCGAATTAAATTTGAATATTCGATGGTCGAATTTGCCTAATTTGCATATTGGAAGATTCAAATTCGAATATTTTTTAAAATTCAATCGAACTTCAAATTCTTCATGTGAATTTAGTAAATCTGCCCTTACATGTTGCATTTACTTTGACATAAGCACATAGTTTTTAAAAAAGCACACACAAGTTTAAAATGTGCACAAAAATTATTTCTTTTTTTGCACAGATAGCCGAGAAGGAATTACAGGGAACATTGCTCCCCATATTGTTTCCTCTTTCTCAAGTATATGATCATACATATTTTCCTTTCTTTCTGCTGTGAACTCCCCATTTCCCCTATACCCTCTTTCTATGCAATGCTTTCCCACTCTCTTTTCCTTTGTAGTCTTCCTTCCTCCTCCTCCATCTTCTTGTTGATCTCTCCACCCATGTTTCCCCATTTACATGCTGCACCCATAGGACACATACAAAAACTCTTTTTGATCCCTTGGTGCAACAGTGCATTTGAACAGGTGTTTAACAGGCAGCAATCACAGGACAAATAGACAAAATGCTCTGCAGAACAGTTTTACATGATTTACTGTTTTTCTTTATCCCACCTTGTATTCTCTAGCTTTCTTTTCTACTTCCTCTGTCCCCTTCTCTCTATTTTGTACCTATGCTTTGCCTAGACCTTATCTTATGATCTCTCATGCTCCTGCTCCATTTCCCTCTATAATGAACTACCATTCTTCCACCCCACTTCCTTATCTTCATCTCAAGGTTTCCCGTTCTTTGCCCATCTTTGTTCCCCCGTATCATACTGTTCTTTCACCCAACACTGTTTATAGCATCCTTGCCTGTAGACACCATCATATGGGTGAGTCAGTAGCTTTCACAAAGATACTCTGTATGGCACTTATAATTCCACAGGAGTGAGTTGTGACCTGATTGGAGAAGAACACAAATATCTATTTTCCTGGGTCTTTAAATCAACTGTGGGTAAGCTGAAAGACAGTGCCCAGGAGTCAGGAGATGAAATAAAAACATAGGATTCTACAGCCTAAACTGGGAATATTGGCATGTTTCTGCCTGTACCAATGCACCTCCAAAATAACCATAACTTTGAGGTGTCTTTGTTTGGTGGTTGCTGTGCAATTATATACTGGGGCAGGTGTGACTGTGTGATATTGACTTTATATACTGGAAGTAACTGTACCATTATATGCTGGGTGTTGCTTTTCAATTTTGGCTTATATACTGGGGGGTCAGTCTGCTATATTGCCGTAATATACTGGCAGTAACTGTGTCTTTATATTATGGGGTTGCTGTGCCATATTGTCTTTATATACTAGGAGTCACTGTACCATTATATGCTTGGGCCGCAATGTAATCCTGTCTTTATATATATTGGCAGTCACAGTGCAATTTTATCCTGGGGGCCACTGTGCCATTATAAAATAACTTGCTTTAGCAGTATGGAGATTTGTACCCCTCATTAAACATATTAAAGAGAAACTGGTATGCTGTTCTACACGTGGCTGACTATGATAGATCACAAAATAATGTTGATATATTCCTTGATAATGGTCAAAAACCAATAATTATTGTTTCTGCCCATATAATCAACCATGGCAATGGTCTGTGAAACCCAGCTTTGTCTGTAATATACAACAGCTCACAGTCACAATGAAGTCTGAGAAGAGCAGCTGTCTATAAGAACGGATGAATACCATTTCTCAAAGGAGCTCTTTCTTTCTAGACATGACATGGGGCCATCCCCTGCAAATGGGGGGAAAGGAGATCTAATTATCAGCTGAGGAGGATGCTGCAGTATACCGGAGTATTCTTAAAAAGCTTGTAATGCTTGACTGAGTAGGAGAATTTAAACTTTTTTGACAGCCCCTTACAGGACCAATATAAAGCAGAGGTCTATAGAAGCTTAAAGCAGCCTTTCTGGCCTTAGCCAGCATTTCCAGATTGACAAACCTAGCCTGGTGAAAACCCTGAATATCTTGTGCTTATGATACAGACACGTCTCACAATAACTAGAAAGAGCTGACCTTGTGTCGGGGGGCCAGAGGGCCCATCAAGGACAGAGGAGGGAGAGGTGTTTGCAAGTAACCCCTGAATGTGTTTATTGCAGACAGGGCAGCCATCAGGGGGGGACTGGGGGGACAAGTGTCCCGGGGCTGAAGGGGGGCCCGGCAGTGCTGCATTTTCCGAAGAGCCGGGCCCCCCTTACCAGCGCCGAGCCGATTGCTTTAGTGCCGATGTGGAAGTGCCGAACAGACGCGAAGGCAGCCGACACTTAAAGTCCTGAAGTCACGGAAATACCCGAAGTCACGAGGAGCCAGCACTAAAGAAAATACCTGAAGTCAAGCAAGTATACCGAAGTCCTGCAGCCATGAGTTCAATTCTACCAACACCAATGTGGGTTTTTTGTTTTTTTTTTTAATCCCCTGGCCTCAAATGTTTTCTTTTAATACTCTATAGGCCCCTGACACCAATTTTTTATTTTATGGGGCTCCAATAATTTTTTTTTTAACTTGTTAACGGGGGCCCTGCCACCAATGTTTAAAAAAAAAAAAAAAAAATTTTGGGGCCCCAATTTTTTTAACTTGCAAGGGGGGCCCTGTTGCCCATGTTTTATTAAAAAAATATTTTTGGGGACCCAATTTTTTTTTTAACTTGTTAGCGGGGGCCCTGCCACCAATGTTTTTTTAAATGGTTATTTTTGGGGCCCCAATTTTTTTAACTTGTAAGGGGGGCCCTGTCGCCAATGTTTTATTAAAAAAAATATTTTTGGGGCCCCAATTTTTTTAAACTTGTATGAGGGGCTCTGGCACCAATGCTTTAAAAATGCTTTTATGGGGGGGGGGGCTTGCACCAATTTTTTTTTAACTTATAAGTGAGCCCTGGGGGGGTTTACTTTTTTAGCGCTGATGTCTGTTTGGTCTTGTTAACTTTGTTGTGGATTCGGCGGGGATTGGGGCGGGGCTTAGATGCCTGGGTGGGCGGAGCCCAGGGGGCCCCGACAATTTTGTTGTGCGGGGCCCCATGATTTCTAATGGCGGCCCTGATTGCAGATAACAAAGTAGCAGGGGTGTAACTACAGAGGAAGCAGAACCTGTGGTTGCAAGAGGGCCAAAGTGAGGACCGAATTCATATACAATTACAATAAATATTGGTAAAACAGGTCCAGCTCTAGACATTTTGGGGGCCTGAAAATTAATTTGCTGTGGGGCCAAGTAATATCTAGTTAAGCTTCTGTATAGTAGGTCCCATGCTTGTGCACATATGTACATTTTCCTGGTGGGCCAGAGAAAATATCTGTCAGGGGCCCTGGTCCAAAATGAGAACAGTATAGAGCAGACCTAGGTTTTGCTGTCTGATATGTATACAAAATTAGAAAATCCTCAGTTTCTTTTGACATTGGATACCCATGACAGTTTTGGCCCCCACAATTATTGGCCTTCACTAGACGGCAGTTGTTCGTAGCAAAAGTTGGTTGGGGGGTTGGGCACGTATAGCTGAACAAGGTGGTGTCAGAAGAAAAAGATGGAAACAATAATATTTAGCAATGTTTTCCATCCTTCAGTCTTTCAGCCCTTGAACTAACCCTGATGGACAGTTGAACTCTGCCCCCCCCCCCCCTCTGACTGCTTAGGATTCCCCCAGCTGTGGGGGGAAGGGCAACTCCACTTGAACATCTGGTTATAAAGGCGTTTTCTGTAGTACCTGGAGCGGCAGAGTTAACAAAAGACACTGGTTAAACATATTCTATGATTGAATTGAGCTGTTGACATAAAATGAATAAATTGAGAATATCAACTTCTACAAGCCTCTGTCACTACTACATCATGCACCAAATGCTATAACTAAGTATGCAACAAATAAATACCGTTTATATAATTATACATATATATTTTTTTCTTTTCTGTTTGAACTTAAAACATTTATTTGCAAAAAAAAAAAACAATTTGCAAAGCAGCTCACTGGCTGGGGCCACTCGAACCTCTCTGTAGATGAAAACTTTTTCATTTGCATTTCCCAAAGTAGAACTTGCTGATTCTAGCATAACAGCTGTCTTGAAAGCCTACAGACTGGCGGCTGGGAGGTGAGGGGTCAGCCCTGTGCAACATGTGCAGCCAGACAAGTCTCCTTCTCAGAAACAAAACAGCAGTTTGAGGCTCCTTTAGTGACTGCAGGAGCCTCTCCTTAACCCTTTCAGAGCTCACAGTATTCATAGGCAATAGCTGCAAAAAAACGCATCAGTTAATAGTGCTGCTTCATTAGACTTCTGCACTGAAATCCATTTCTCAAAAGAGCAAACAGATTTTTTTATATTCAGTTTTGAAATCTGACATGGGGCTAGCAATTTTGTCAATTTCCCAGCTGCCCCAGTCATGTGACTTATGCTAGCACTTTAGGAGGTAACTGCTTTCTGGCAGGCTGTTATCTGGTTACCTTCTCATTGTTCTTTTGTTAGGCTGCTGGGGGTGGAAAGGTTGCGGGTGATATCACTCCAACTTACAGTAAAGAGTGATTGAAGTTTATCAGAGCACAAGTCACATGACTTGGGGCAGCTGGGAAATTGACAATATGTCTATGCCCAGATTTCAAAATGAAATATAAAAAAATATGTTTGCTCTTTTGAGAAATGGTTTTCAATGCAAAATTCTTCTGGAACAGCACTATTAACTGATGCATTTTGAAAAAAATTTTTTTTTACATGACAGGATCCCTTTAACAGTCTGCTCCACTTAATCAAATGGGCAGACATATGGAGCACAAAGACTTTTTTTTTTAAGTATTTAACCTTATTATAAGAGCCATGATTTTTAATTTGATACCAACTTTGCAAATAGAATACCATAGAGGTAAATGACAGTTATGCCTATCCCAGGAATATCCAGCAGGGGGTTATCTGTCTTTTAGTGCTCAAAGACTGAGGGTTTTAGTTTTGTGTATATAGGGACAAACCAGTGGCATAACTACCAGGGGTGCAGAGGGTGCAATTGCACCAGGGCCCCACCCCCTTGGGGCCCATCTGAGCCACTAAAATAGATATGGCAGGTGGTTATCTAGGGGGAGATTTTACAGCACACATGCCATCAACATTCCAGCCTGCGATTTATAGAGGTAAGAGCCCGACAGGGGGGCCCAGGTGACCATCAGTGGTGTAACTACTCGCTGGTGGGCCCTGGTGCAGGATTGGCTCCCGGGCCCCCTTATCGGGCTCTCCCCCTATGAATTGCACATTGGAGTTCTCCTAGCCTCTCCGGCGGGCACTGAAAGGGAGCGGGCCCTGGTGCAATTGCATCCCCTGCTCCCCTGGTAGTTACGCCACTGGTGACCACTGACCATCCTGTACCAGGGCCCACCAGAGAGTAGTTACACCACTGGGACAAACAGTGTCAGACTGGGCATGTGGGACACCGGGAAAAAACCTGACTCTCGTGGGCCTCCAGCCATGTTCCCCAGATTGGGCGCCCCGTTAAAAAACTGCTGCACTTCTGTGCAGGTGAGGTGCAATGGTGTTTGTGCAGGCGCGCACCCACAATAGTGTTCACTTAGAGGGCTCAGAGAGAAGCCGGGAGGTGCACAGAGGGAAGCCGTTACTCCAGTCCGACCCTGGGGACAAACGAAGGCTAACGGGTTGGATATCATTGGTCTATTGCCCATCAAAGAAAGCAGTGTTCCAAGCCTGTCTACATTACATCTGCAGTAGAACAAACCAGATGCTGGTTCTTTAAAGTAGACACCATGGGGCAAATTTACTACAGGGCGCAGTGGCCGTCTCTAGCGAAAATTCGCCAGAAATCGCAGGAAGATCACCAATTTACTAACAAGCGTAGAGGACAATTCACTAGCAAAAGAGTACATTGCTAATAAAGTTTTGCATCCTTTCGTCAGGCGAAGTTTTGGTCAAGCGAACTTAAGTGCAAATTTTCCATTACTTTTCCCCTTCGCCAGAGTTTCCTTCGCCAGCTTAGACCTGGTGAACTGATAAGATGAAGCTACATCCTCCTCAATCTTATGTCAGTGACATCATATCCTTTAAAGGGATCCTGTCATGGGAAAAACATTTTTTTTCAAAATGCATCAGTTAATAGTGCTGTTCCAGCAGAATTCTGCATTGAAATCCATTTCTCAAAAGAGCAAACAGATTTTGTTATAAATAATTTTGAAATCTGACATGGGGCTAGACATATTGTCAATTTCCCAGCTGCCCCAAGTCATGTGACTTGTGCTCTAATAAACTTCAATCACTCTTTACTGCTGTACTGCAAGTTGGAGTGATATCGCCCCCTCCCTTTCCCCCACCCAGCAGCCTAACAACAGAACAATGGGAAGGTAACTAGATAACAGCTCCCTAACACAAGATAACACTACCAAAACTTTGCCAACGTTCTACTGCTAAGATGCAACTTCGTATTTTAGTGAATTAGTGTGTAGCAAATTATCTCCTGCTGAAGCAGCACAAAGTGTGGCAAACATTTGCACTTGAAAATTTACCCTTTAGTGAATTTGCCCTTATAATCAAACTAAACATTTGTTTTTGCTTTGTCTTGTTTGAAAGGGATTCTGTCATGATTTTATGATGTAGTTTTTATTTCTAAATTACACTGTTTACACTGAAAATAAATCAATATAAAATGTCATTCCAGAAACAACAAGTGTATTTTTTTTAGTTCTAATATTGGTGTGTAGTTGCATCTCAGGTCATTTTGCCTGGTCATGTGCTTTCAGCACTTTAGGATGGAACTGCTTTCTGGCAGGCTGTTGTTTCTCCTGCTCAATGTAACTGAATGTGTTGCAGTGGGACCTGGATTTTACTATTGAGTGTTGTTCTTAGATCTACCAGGCAGCTGTTATCTTGTGTTAGAGAGCCGTTATCTGGTTACGTTCTCATTGTTCTGCTGATAGGCTGCTGGGGAGGGAAGGGAGGGAGGTGATATCACTTAATAAAGGCTTTGCGATTTTAAAATTTAATTTGTCTTGGTTTTTTTTTTTAAATGTATACTAACGAATTAAAAAAATTAGTTGTTACTGGTCCTTTAAGTAACAAACATATGTTTTACATATACAGTACATGATGAAAACAGCTTAAAAAGCAACATAATTGTGGCCATTTACAAATACAGAAACAAGTGTAGTCTTGCTAAAATGGATGCCATTTCTGTGCATACATGTATTCAAATATGTTCCTTGCACTTCTGCATAGTTGAGCCTTGGGCCATTGCGTCCGTCCTGCCTATTCTGCTGAAGTGCACCTGTTGACACAAAGGAGCTCTGGAGCTACGAGTGATTGTTTACAAAGAAAAGTGCAATAAAATAGCAGATCACAGATATTTTTTGCGCTCTGCACACTGCCTTCACATAATTAAATGATGTTAACGGTCACATTGTAGCGCTGGTAATTCCAGGATTCCCACAGAGCATTAGGCGCAGCTTGTCATTTGGCCAAAGATGCATAATATGTTTAAAGTGGACCCGTCACCCCCAAAAAAATATTCAAAATCCTATTTTATCACATTAGTAAAGCAAAATGAACATTAATTACACTATATTAATTATTTTAATCTTGTTTCCTTCAGTCTGGGAATTCATAATTATAGCAAACAGGCAGGAGCCATTTTGTGGACACTGTTATTAAGACAAGTCTTGTATCATCTCAGAATCTTGTTTGTGCACCAGAATGGGGGACCTGATGTCTATCCCCATGTCCTGGCTACACAATTAAATGGTTAAGAGAACTGGGGAATGTGTGGGGAGCAGTGACATCTAGGAAGTGCTGAATGGAAAGTGAAAGTAATTATCTGCCCCGCCTCTATGCCTAAGGCTTAGAGGAGTGGCAGACAATATTTGATTGACAGCTGAGATTTTTAAATGATCTTAAAACGGCTATGAATGTTTCAATGAAAAAATTTAATTGGATTTCATGTTTAATTTGAAAAGGACTTTTATTATACAGATTTTTGTGTCTGGGTGACGGGTCCACTTTAAAACAATGCTAATTTGTCTTCAATACTGGACTCTGCACATTGCACTTGTAGTGGTAAATGACCCTGAAAAAGTTGAAGTGCAAGAAAATAAGGCCCATCATGTTTACCCCTCTCAAAACACTGTATATGCTTTTCCTGCATACATCAAATAACCCTCTTTTTGCCTCTCAGTGGGAAAAAAATCCTTCCTGATCCCACCATGGCATCTAATTACTTCTCGGATCAGTTACAGCTGTTTATATGATTTATATATGTCAACTAATCCTTGAACCACTCACCACTCGAGAGGGTCACATAGATTTTCCAGCTTTCCTGAAAAAGGTAGTCCATGCCATGCTCTAAATCTGGGCACTATATTACCAGCCAATTGACACTACAGTAGAGGCAGGGGACACACTTCTTGCTTTAAGGTCACTTAGTCTGTGGTCAAGCAAAACAGGGTCCCGGATACTGGACAATTTTCCAGTGTATTGGGAATTTTTATATTCCTAAAATTGAGTTTAATGTGTACCTACATTATTATTGTTGTGATTCCACAAAACATCTTCTAAGAAGATCCACCTCTGCAGGGAAAGGAAAGCCACCCTTCCTTCCTTTATTCTTCCTGATAAACATGATAAGTCTGAAGCAATATTTCACTCCAGGATATTATTGCCTAAATCATGTGTTGACTCCCTGCCTTATGTCTGCAGAAACTGCTTCTCTTCCAAAATATCACTGGTATTGCACATTTCAGTCATAAAGCAGATACAGTTATGGGATCTGTTATCCAGAATGCTCAGGACCTGGAGTCTTTCCATAATTTGTTTCTTCATGTCTTAGGTCTGCTAGAAAATCATGTAAACATTAAATAAACCCAAACGTGAACAGGTTTCTGGATAACAGATCTGATACCTGTACCAGTAATGCCAGGCATGGTGCTAAAATAAAGAACAGAACCAGAGAGAGAGAGAGAGCAGAGGAAGCCTCTTACAATGCGTGAAGGCAGAGATCTGGGGTGGGGGTTACATATATCAATAGACAGTATAAAGAATATTGATAACATTGCAAATCTAATGGTTTAGAGCAATTTCAGATGCAATTTGCCATTTTTTTACCTAGAATGCAACATACTCAAAATAAACAGAGCTTCTAGGTATAAATAGTACATCATTTGAATTTAAAGGGACAATGTCACCTTCATAGAAATCAGCATTTATAAATAGCACACAACAAATAATGACTTTAATAAGTTTTATTTTTCTATTGCCTACTGGTCCTCTAATTGTTTTAAAAATTGATGACTTAGTTTTTCCCATTCTCATGTAAACCGGGCAGCTGTCTTTAAATTGGTATTAATAATATTAAATTGCAAAGGTAACCTTCACATTTAACATTTTTTATATTGATGGGGAATTGATTGTTGCAGTTGAACAGATAGAAGACCTCTGATTGGATATCTCTGATAATATTACTAAAACATACAACAATTTTTCCATAAAGTGATTTTCAATGCAAAATGCTACCTAGAAATATTTAATGTCGAGGGAAGCCAAATGTGTCTCATTTCTCAAATATATTACCCTACAACTGTCCCTGGGGCCTCCGGGATGTCACTTAAGAAATCTAAATAGGGTCACTGAGAACTAAATTTTACCCCAGTGCAGAAACATAACAACCCAATGCCATGAGGTTTATTATGACCCAGGCCTGAGACTAATTCTTCTTCATGCTAAACGGTAACATGAAATAAGGTTTTAATAAGTCAAGGATCATTTTAACCCTCATGATGACTTGATTGATGTCTACCACTGGTCAGAATGAACTGGCTTTGAAAAGTATTCTTATTGAAAGAAAATTGAATGAATGGCCCATGGATCCAGGGGGCCAAAGACAGCAGACTACAACGATAAATACACTATGTTGTAAAATAGTTGAGTTTTGGTTTCACAGGACAGTTGGAGGAGGGGAGCTATTTCTTGAGAAGTGTACAAGGGATATACTATTAGGTCAACAATAGCTGCAGGTTAAATTATGCAATCCTTACTCCTCAGATGGGGTCCTAGCCTTCATGACTTGGTAGAGGCCCCTCTGCTCTAAAGGTGGCCGACAGACCAACCTTATTGGCCTGTGTATGGGGCCCTCCGACAGGCTTCACTTGTGGCCGCATCTGTTCGTTGATGTGGTCCCACGATCCGACCGCCCGTATGGCCTCAATAATGATCCGATCATTGGGCCCTAGGGCCCATGATAGGATCATCCCGATAACGCCCACCTCAAGGTGGGCATATCAGAGATCCGCTCGATCAGCGTGTATGGCCACCTTAACTCCAGCTCTGAGCACAGAACAAAAATAAAATGAGAGGAGCAGAATTTTACTTCCATGCAAATAACAGATCACACCTAGGCTAAACGCCTACTTGACAGCTGTTTCTCACCATCAGGCACTTTTCAAGGTGAGACGAGATTACAGAGCAGCCGAGAGAGCTTCATACAAAGAAAAACAATGACTAGCCATAGGCTTGAGTAAATGGAGGCCTACCAGGTGTGAGACATTTATATGATCTACATTTATATTTGAAAGCCAGAATTTAGTTTCTTAAAAGGACACTGTATTTTCAAAATTATTTGCTGACTTATTGTTAGTATGGTGGGATAACACCTGTGCTGGCAACTGAATTACCGAGCTGCCAGACTGAGACACAAGAGACGCAAACATTAAACTTTAACCTTAAAATTTTGGGAAAACTGAAAAAAATAAAAGATTGAAAGCAAATGAAAAAAGTAATTGTTTAAAGAGAACAATCTGAAAACAACTTAAATGAAAATGGTGTTTGGAAGGTGAACAATTCCTTTAAGTGGGGCAGGGCTGGGCTAAAGGTGGCCATAGACGCACAGATAATATCGTACGAAACAAATTTTTAGTACGATATTCGGTGTGTGTATGGTGGGAAATGAGCAGACCGATATCGTCAGAAGATTAAGATATCGGTCGGCTGG
>CM044442.1:120344389-120366981 GCA_024363595.1 Xenopus borealis | reverse complement strand
CTGGTGGCATGCGGTTGGGTCAGAAGGGTTGGGTGCAGACTCGACTATGCACCCGTCAAGACCCAGTGCTGCTTTCTGACAGGCTATTGTGTCTCCTACTCAAAGTAACTGAAGGAGTCACAGTGGGACCTGGATTTTACTATTGAGTGCTGTTCTTAGATCTACCAGGGAGCTGTTATCTTGAGATCGGGAGCTGTTATCTGGTTACCTTCTCATTGTTCTGTTGTTAGGCTGCTGGGGGGAATGAAGGGAGGGGGTGATATCACTCCATCTTGCAGTACAGCAGTAAAGAGTGACTGAAGTTTATCAGAGCACAAGTTACATGACTGGGGGCACCTGGGAAACTTAAAATATGTGTAGCAAATGTCAGATTTCAAAGTTAAATCAGTCTGCTCGTTTGAAAAACAGATTTAAGGGCAGAAGTCTGCTAGAGCAGCACTATTAAAGGAATACTATACCCCAAAAATGAATACTTGACCAACAGTTTATATCAAATTAAGTGACATACTAAAGAATCTTACCAACCTGGTATTTTTTTTGAGTAAATATTGCCCTTTTACATCTCTTGCCTTGAACCACCATTTCGTGATGGTCTGTGTGCTGCCTCAGAGATCACCTGACCAGAAATATTTCAACTCTAACTGTAACAGGAAGAGATCACCTTACCAGAATTACTGCAGCTCTAACTGTAACAGGAAGAGATCACCTGACCAGAAATATTTCAACTCTAACTGTAACAGGAAGAAGTGTGGAAGCAAAAGACACAACTCTGTTAATTGGTTCATGTGACCTAACTTTATAGTTTATTTGGTGTGTTTGTGTGCACTGTTGAATCATACGATCGAAGGAGGCTGTCCTTATTTTTTCAAATGGCAATTTTCTATTTATGATTACCCAATGGCACATGCTACTTATTATGAAAATGGTTTATTTACATAAAGCAAGGTTTTACATATGAGTTGTTATATACAATATGTTTTTTATAGAGACCTACATTGTTCGGGGGTATAGTTTTCCTTTAACTGATGTATTTTGAAGAAGAAGAAAAAACATGTTTTCCCATGACAGTATCTGTCCAACAGCAACTGTCCAACATATGTTAATTACAAATGTTCACTTATTTTGAAAATCATATTGTTGTCATACTATTCCTCATTGTTCATCCCTAAGCTGTAATTTCTCTGTACACATGGAAAAGCTGGTATGCTGATGCCTGCCAGTTGGTATGTATCAAACTAGATCAGGTGACAGCAGGGCCGGAACTAGGCGTAGGCAGAAGAGGCACCTGCCTAGGGCGCAACCAAAGGGGGGCGCGTACCTGTGTTCTGCCTACCCCATGTTCGCTGCTCTCCCCTTCCGCTGCTCTCTCCCCTTGACCCCACCCCCGCTCTCTCCCCTACCTTCCATCACTCAGCCTCCCTCCCCTCCGGCGATCTGCGCATGCGTGTGGGCACTGCGCTCCGGTGACATGCACACGCACAACGTGCACAGTGTGCGCATGGAGGGGGGCAGCGCACAATCCGTTTGGCCCGGCACTGGGTGACAGTTTCCATACCTCCCTTCTATGCCCTAAGCATCCCATAAAAATATTGTGTTGAATACGATAAATAAAATATTCCTCTGTGATTTTAGCTTAATTTCATCCCCAGACAGTCATATTCATTCTTTAATTCATAACGTTAGGGTAGAGACATGCTCTGCTATTTAGGGGAGATTAGTTGCCTTGTGATAATTCCCCTCTTCCTCGGGCGACTAATCTCCCTGAACTGCCTCCCCAGCAGCTAGAATTTAAATCACTGGCGGGATGGCACAACGAGCACTTTGTTTTCCGAGGCTGCCTGAAATTCCCGACACAAGGAAACTTCGGGTGACTTCAGAAAACGAAGCGCTCCGAGGGGAGGCGGGGAGGCAGTTTGGGGTGATTAGTTGCCTAAGGAAGAGGCGATTTGTCGCCAGGCGACTAATTTCCCCCAAATAGCTTTGTGTGCCTCTACCCTTACAGTGTCAGTGACAAGTTTATCGTAACTCAGCCTGTGTCGCATCAATCATGGGGACAGGTGCACAAACGGCCTTCAGGCACCTTCATAATGAGCAAAGAGAAATAGCTCAATGTCCTTTTGTTTTCAGAACCATATCATCAATCATTTCTTCGTTCTTGGAAAATCAAGTTTATGACAATGGCCTAACAATTGTTTTTGTAGTTAATAAGAGATTTCAAACAATGCAAATGCGTCTTGATTAATTGCAGTTAGTAGTACACTGTAGTAATCGCAGGGTCAGATCCATGGAAGGGCAGAAAGATGTAAAAGATCATTTACAAACACAGCTGCAAATGTGGATTAGCTAAAATTGCCACAAATGTCTATGCCATTCATTTTGCGTTGAAAAACTCTCTCTGCACTGGGGGGCAGATTTACTAAATTCGTGTGAAGAATTCGAAATTCGATTGAATTTGCAAAATTCGATTGGTCGAATTGTAGAATATGCAAATTAGACAAATTCGATCGAATCGAATAGATTGCATAAAAATCTATTCGACTATTCGATTAGTCGAATTTCAAATTATATCCCCTTTAAAAAATTATTCGATTGCCTACTTCGCCAGGTTAAACCTGGAGAAGTGCTTTGGGGGAATTTTGATTGAATAGCAAATATTCAATCGAATAGTTAAAATAGTTTGAATCAATAGTTCCGAACGATTTTATCGATCGATTCAATATTTGCTATTTGATTGTTCGACCAATCGAATAACGGTAAAATTCTTCGAATTCGATATTCGAATTTGAAGGATTTTACTTCCCTTCTATTCATATGGTCGAATTTCGTATTTTTTTATATTCGAAATTCGACCAATGATAAATCTGCCCCTAAGTGTCAAGCTGTCCATCTTCTTCATGTGCAAGTGCACCTATTGATGTTGAGCAGCCCTTGGGTTACCAGCACCCATGGCAGTAATTACAGGGTTCGCAAAACAGGATGAGTCAATATGCACAGCAGACTTGCGCCAAAAGAATCACAGTCATATTCAATTTTATCGCCATGTCCCTACTCCAAAAGTGTTAGCTGTAATTTGCATTGATTAGTGAAAATTTGAACACTTAGGGGCAGATTTACTAAATTTGTGTGTATGATTCAAAATTCAATCGGATTTTTTTAAAAATTCGAATTTTCGAATAGTTTTTGTGGCCACTTCGACCATCAAATTTTAAAAATTCGATCGAATTATAAATATCTATTTGATCATTCTACCATTCGATGGTCGAATTACTTGCCCTTTAAATTTTTATTCGATTGCCTAGTTCGCCAGATTAAACCTACTGAATTGCTATATAACCCTATGGGAAGCTCCCATAGGGTTTTTCCAGCTTTTTTTAGATTGAATAAAAAAAATTTTGGGTTATCGATTGCGTTAAAACTCTTTGAATTCGAATATCGAATTCGAAGGCTTAAAATTCTGTAAAAATGTGATGGTCGAATTCAAGGTTTTTTTAGCCCTCAAATTCGACCCTTAGTAAATCTGCCCCATAGTTGTTTTGACGCATCAGATGCAGCTTTCTGCGTAGCAGCAATTATGATGGAAATTTGGGGGAAACACAACATTGTGGTTAAAACACATAGGGGTAGATTCATCAAAGAGTGAAGTTAAGAGTGAAGTTCCGCCACTAGAGGGAAATTCCACAGCTCTCAATTAATTTCTATGGGATTTTTAAAAGTGTATTCATGAACTTTCACTTCACCCATTGATGAATACGCATTGCAAAATCCCATAGAAATGAACTGAGAGCTGTGGAATTTCCCTCTAGTGGCGGAACTTCACTCTTTGCTGAATCTACCCCATGGTGGTCAAAAATTGCCGTTTTCACACTGTACTGCATTCATAAACGATCATTGTGCTGATAGAGTTAACAGCTGAATGTTACTGCTGAATTTCTATAGTAACCTGTTAAATGCATCCTTTCAGTGCCTTACAGGAGCTCCCATACCTTCCCCATTCCCCTTTTAATATACTTTGAAACCTTAGTAAAAAACAAAAAATGTGCAAAAATATAAATCAGCCAGACCGCCATATTTTGGGTATACTTGATCCCCACTACCAACAGGGGCTCCCGGCCTTCCTGCTTTACCAGGGGCTCCTTTATGGCTAAAGCTGGCCATAGATGCAAAGATCTTTCTCCAATATGCCACTAACTGGCAGGGCTATATCGGGGTAATCCGGCCCTATGGCCGAACGATCGGATTATGTTGAACGCAATGGACGTCCGACAGGTCAGTCGGAAAAAAAATCCAACCTTCTCGATCAATGTCATGTCCAGATATCGGTCGGGAAGACCTGTCGGAAGCCCCCATACATGGGCAGATAAGCTGTCAAATCGGTCTAAACGACTGATATCAGCAGCTTTATCTGCCAGTGTATGGTCAACTTTAATCAAATTCTGGTTAATCACTCTCATCTCTTTGAAATAGAAAGGTGATAGCAACCTGTAAAGCTGAACATGCATTAATATGAATTCCACTGGGTCTCGTAACCCCTGATGTTTGTTTTCAAAACTACTACTTTCTGATTGGTTGTTATGGGCTACTAGACCTGGTGGCAAAGCTGATGTTTTCCATATGTAATAATGTTAAAGTCAATAGAGAGATGGATAAGCATTTTCAAATGTTTGCCTATTATAAAATCTCAACATACCATATCTTATCTTTCATTATATAACAGCACCAGCCCAATTAAAGTTAACAGCTAGTCAGTTGTTATGGGTTACTGAACCAAGCAAATGTTGTTCATGTCACAAACCTCAACATGAGTTATTAAATGTTTACATCTTGCTATTAGTTTTGTTTCCGGATCAATGAATATGGCTGTCAGCGATGATGTTCTATTTATCTGTTGAACATTCCAGCCAAATAATTACTTTCTTTATGTGATAATGGAAAAAAAAAAAATAAACTCCAGTAACCTCAGCTGCTGCACCAGGATAAGATATGTTATGGGATTCCGTCATGATTTTTATGATGTTGTTTTTATTTCTAAATTACACTGTTTACACTGCAAATAATTCGCTCTACAATATAAAATTTAATTCCTGATCCAGCAAGTGTATTTTTTTAGTTGTAATATTGGTGTGTAGGTGCATCTCAGGTCATTTTGCCTGGTCATGTGCTTTCAGAAAGAGCCAGCACTTTAGGATGGAAAAAAAGGAATCAGAAAACTTTGTGACATTCAGCACATGCGCAGTAGATCCGCATCGACGAATGCCTCCTACTGCGCATGTACCGGAAGACACAGATGGATCCAGAAAGACGACCGCTAGGGGGAAGATGGCACCTGTGAACTCTGCTGGAGAGGACCTAGAAGAAGGGATAACAAGTTAGGGGCATTGGCGGGGGGTGGAGGGAGGGGGGTCTACTCAGGGGAGGGGGGTGCGAGTTTTGCACCAAGGGGGTTGAATTCTCCTTTAAAGTGCCTAAGGCATAGAGGAGTGGCAGACAATATTTGATTGACAGCTGAGATTTTTAAATGCGCTTAAAACAGCTATGAATGCTTTAATTAAAATTTTAAATTGGATTTCATGTTTAATTTGAAAAGAACTTTTATTATACAGATTAGTGATTTCACCCATTTTTTTCCAATCTTGAATTATTTTCACCCAGTGACTAACTCTGCAAAGTTTGGAGACCCTGGCACAAATGGTATAAGAATGGCAGCATTTTAAATTAAAACCAATAAAAATCAATAGGTGAAATCTGATAGGCTGTTGGTGGCTCTGCTCACTTTTTTGAGACCTAAAACTGCAGTCCCTTAGTGACTAGGAAGAGTTTGGGGGTCCTGACATTAATACTGTAAGAATGGCAGCAGGTTCAATTTCCCCATTGAAAGTCATCAGCGGTGACTCTTCCCACTTTTCTAACAACAGTTACTTGTTGACTCTGCAAAGTTTGGGCACCCTGGTATTAATATTGGAATGGCAGTAGTTTCAATGTAAACCAATGAAAGTCTACAGACGAATTCTGATTGGAAGCAGTTTAAATTTCTCCATTAAAGAAAAAGTAAACTTTTTTTTCTATCTGTAAATTTCCTCTAAACAGCTCCCCAGATTAATGTACCTTAGTCCCTGCTGCAAGTCTGCTCTGGTTTCTGTGTTATCAGCAGCTTGTTTCCCCTTCTTCCTGGTGCAGAGTGAAGCCCTGCCCCTTAGCTTACTGAGCTGACCGTATCTCTGTGACTAGTCAGAGAGATCATTTGCATGCTGTGACATAGCAGAGAGGAAGGGGGAGCCAGTGTGTGCAGCACCAGCACCTCATGTGCACTCCCTGCTCGTTCTGGTTCATTCCAAGGGGCAAATTCACTAAGATCCGAAAATTCGCTATCGTTCGCCGCACTTCGCCAGGCGAATTTTTTGCGCTACTGTTCGTTCTCCAGGCAAACCGCAGTTACACTAGTGATGCTTACTTTGCATATGGCGGGAACTTAAGAGTATAATAGAAGTATATGTTACAGCCACTACATTCCACTACACAAGCCCAGGAAACCTTTAATAAATGAAATAAAGTTGTCCTATTGCCCTACATGTGCCCCCTGTATAGTTGTGTTGCCATATGTTAGGAAATGTAGGGGGGAGGAGGGTAACCCCCCCCCAAAAAAAAACGATCTTTTTCAGACTATCACCCTCCAATGGTAAAACACGCAAGTGTTTTTTTGGGACTTTTACATTTTTTTTTTCAAACTCCTACCTATTGTATTGAACTTCGCCTGGTCTGACCAGGCGAAGTAAAGTCTAACGTAAGTGGTAACGCTCAGTAAAATTTGGATCTTAGTGGATTTGCGTAATTACAATCCTTCGTCAGTGCGCAACTTCGCCTGGTGTAAGGGTGCGAAGTTGCGCAAGTATATCTACATCGCTAGCAAAAATTCACCAGAGTTGGTGTTAGTGAATTTGCGAAGTTACGAAATGACGTCACACTGGCGAATTAGCGCTAGCGTTAGACACTTCACGCTTTAGTGAATTTGCCCCCATATCACAGCAGCACTGAGAGGAAGATTTCTCTGACACTGTTTATGCACTGTAGGTAAATTATCAGCCCTTTCTCAATTTATAACACATTTTATAATGCTATTGATTGCTATGCCTGATCTTCTGCCTGGTTATGTAAAGAATAAGCTGATTTTTTACTGAGTTTGATTAACTCATTTACTGATCAATTTATGTACAAAGCTATTTGATTTTTTCTTTTTCCATTTCTGCATACTGACATAGATTAACTATGGTGTTTGTGCAAATGATTGTTGATGAGGCTGGGGGAACTGATTTATTATCAGTTAGAATGGCAAGTGGGGATTTTATTTAGAATCAGAATGGCAGCCTGTTCTGGGAGTTGTTCATTACAGTGAATGTTCAGAGCCTTAATCAAGAAATTTTGGTGATGCTGAGGGAAACTAGCTTACTAATCATTTAGGGTACAGTGGAATGTGTTAGAATTAGATTTGCAGTATGTTGTGGCATTTGTAATTTATAGTAAAGCTTCAGGGATTTGTGCAGGGAGTTGCTACACACACGCTACACACACTAGCTCCCCCTTCCTCTCTGCTATGTCACAGCATGCAAATGAACTGCTCAGTAAGCTCAGGGGCGGGGCTTCACTCTGCACCAGGAAGAAGGGGAAACAAGCTGCTGATAACACAGAAACCAGAGATGACTTGCAGCAGGGACGGTACATTAATGTGGGGAGCTGTTTAGAGCAAATTTACAGAAAGAAAAAAAAAATTACTTTTCCGTTAAAATCAATTAGATAAATCTGATTGGCTATTAGTGGCACTGCACACTTTTCAAACCATGAATTATAGTCACACAGACAGGTTTTCCAAGTCACAGATGTTTCCATTTCTAAACTGATACAGAGGATTCTTATCACAGAGATAATTTGCCATAGAACCCAGACCCTTGTCCATGGCTTGTCCATTCTCTAGAGCAGGGGTCCCCAACCTTTTTTGCTCGTGAATAGGGTTGCCACTTTCCCCTGCTCTGGAGCCGGACAGGGGGGCGGGCCCGTGAAGTCAGTGGGCGGGCCCATGATGTCAGTGGGCGGGCCCGCGATGTCACGGGGCGGAGCTATGATGCCGCGATCGCCGATTGCCCGTTCGCAGCTTCAATCAAGCTAGTCCCGCCCGGTTTTCCTTATTTGGAAAACCGGGCAGTAAGCATTGACCCAGGCAACCCTTCAAAATACCGGGCTGTCCGGGTCAAAACCGGACAGGTGGCAACCCTACTCGTGAGCCACATTTAAATTTAAAAAAGAGTTGGAGAGCAACACAAGCATGAAAAAGTTCATGCTACTGGTTGGGGATCACTGCTCTAGAGAATTATATGCAGTAAAGGAAATCCATAATTCATTTCCTTATAATCTACAGTCTGGTCATTTCCCTATGGGACCAGACTGTAAATGATATAGTGAATAATGTACCCCCAACTGAAATTTAGAAAGATATCAGAAGTCCCCTCAGAGTTATGTCACCTGTATAAAAGAACAAGGCTATTTTATATGGTCACATAACTCCTCAGTGACTTATAATATCTTTATAAATAACAGTAGGGGTACATTATCCACTATATAACCACCCGTTGGCATAAAGTATACATCTGCCACCCAAGCGGGTGACCAATCTGCTGTAAAGCTTTCCCCCCAGCAATAATGTAAATTGCTGTAGATAAAACCCATGTTGCTTCAGTTTCCCAAAATCAACAGAAATTTCCTATTAAGGCAACGTCAATCGATTTTCCCATAGACTTCAACAGAGTATTCACATGATAAACAATAAGATATGTTTTTCTGAATTGCATTGCATCTCAAATTGAATCTCGTTCATGAGTTTTTATATGATTAACTTTTATTCCCCAAATAATAATTACTATTTTTTTGCTGTTAGTTTTTAACATAAAATAGGAATATCTCGGGACATACAATTAAAACACCTGCCAAGGCCGGGCTGGTATTACAAATTTATGGGCAATGTAATACCCCTAAAAAAAGTCCCTTGGCCTGCCCCAATCCAATCAAAACTTACTGGTTTTGCCGCCTTCAGCAGATTGATGTCACACCCATTTTGTTCCCGCCCCCGACACTGGCCGTAGGTGGCAACCCTACATGCAATAGAGAGGAATCAATCATTGCACTTACCTTGATTATAAAAGCTATGTCTGGGTCTGGAATGGTAATGAAAGGGGAAGTAGAAATAATAGGCTGAATATCATTCACAGCCTGGAAATTAAAAAAAAAATGTAGGCATCAAATATAGAGGATGCCCAATTATCAGTGGCATAAATAGGTATTACGGGGCCCCACAGCAAATTATTTTGCAGGCCCCCAAAATGTCTAAAGGTTGACCTGTTTTACCAATATTTATTGAAATTGTATATGAATTAGAGCCTCATGGGGCCCCTATCCCTCGCCCCCTGCAGCTGCAGGGTCTGCTTCCTCTATAGTTACGCCCCTGCCGATCATATTTTTTTAGCTGTATGAAGGTGGGTAAAGAACTGTTCTATTCAATATTGATAATACCCAGCCACAGATGGGGACCTACTTTACAAATTAAAATCGAGCCCCAACCCATGGAGACCCATATTCCTCATTTAATCCACTGGCCTGTTTTGAAGGAGTGAATACATTTGTAGCATTGGATTCTGAGATCAGGTGGGGAAAACAGTATATTTTAATAGAGGGCAATAAAGGACAAATGTTTCACCCCGGTTTAATATCCTGAAAATAAACAAGATTGGCAGTGTGGACAGCCTCACTGTGTGTTTATTTAAATAAAATGTGTCTGACTGCTCAGCAGTTTTGCTTATTTGGGCAGATTTTGTTTTTATCCCTTTTAAATTGTGCATTTTTTCATTCTTAAAAAAATTGCTTTGTCAGCTATTTATGAAGCATCAATGTTGCGCCATACTTTATGGATTTGCCAGCAATTCAACACATGTTCCAATGAGTTCCAATTAGTTTTTGTCTGAGCTGATCAACTATAGTGTGATTAGTTTGGGTAAATGTCATCCAGTTTTTCAGGCATACTCCAAAAGTTAGTGCATTAGTGACTGATAAAGAGATCCCCCATATTTTTTGGTAAGTGGGTGACTCCTAATAATTCACCTTTTGTTGAAGTGAAGTATGTTATTCAGGCAGTCGTAATTTAAAAGTGAGGTCTAGGAGATTAAGTAGCACACTAGTCAGCTTTTTAATCAAATTAATTTCACCTCATCTGAACTTCTCAGGATAGCCTGTGACTTGACCACCACAATTTCAGACTAATTTTGTAATCCAGGGATTGAAAATCCCCTCTGCATGGTGCCTGCTCTCTGGATATATGTTTATTTAATAGATTGTGGGGATTTTCTGGGGACAATGCTAATGGAAACTTGGCCAGGGCTCAGCATGTAATGTCCTTACCTGGTATGACTGCAGGGAGTTCACACGTGTTTCTTAAAGGAGCAGGGCTTACAATACCAAATACAACTACAATGGGACTCACGCAAAGCTCAACAAACACTGCTCAGAGAAGCTATACGCTGAAATGAGCTAACAGTTTCCGCATTATTTGCGGCTACAATGAGCTGAGCAGAGCGGAAATCGGCTTCAAATTGCCTGCTTTTGGGTTTTTCAGGCTAATCTCCCCTCCACTCAGCTGTGTAGCCAGGGCCGCCATAAGAATTTGCAGGGCCCCGTACGACAAATATTTTCTGGGCCCCCTTACAAGTAAAAAAACATTGGTGGCCAGGGCCTCACTACAAGTTAAACATTCATGCCCCCCCAAGTTAAAAACAAATTGTTAGCTTGGGTCCCCCAAGTTAAAAAAAAAATCAGAAATCCTTCCAGTAAAAAGTAAAAACATTGGCGGCCAGGGTGTCATGAACGGCACCCAGAACAATTGCCAAACACCTTTGTCTCAGCTCGGCTTCACCAGTTAAGTGACCGCCTTTGGCCTCGGGAGGAGCCCTCGGCTTACTCAGATGCCACCTGGACTTAACGAGAGGTGTAAAGCAAAAGTTCTGGCTAGCACAGGGGCACGATCGTCTCACCAAGGAATTGGATTGAAGAATACCACCAGACGGAGTAGGCAGGCTGGAACAGCACAAGCTGCGTAGAATAGTCAGACAGGCCAGGATCAGGATTAGAGAGTGTAGAGAAGTCAGGGGACAGGCAAAAGGTCAGGATACCAGAGGACAGAATAATCAGACAAGCCAAAGGTCAGGATTGGAGAATAGCAGGATAGTCAGGCAAAGCAAGGGTCAAATACCAGTAGATCAGACAGGAATCAATCAGGAAACACACCCAGGAACTAACAAATAGAACCTAATAACGGGCAATGCTCTGAACACTAACATCCCTTTAAATAGTGTTAGAATTTCGCGCCATTGCGCGCGACGTCATCACGACGGCGCACATGCGCCTACAAAACCCGGAAGTGCGCGCGCGGCGCACACTAAGGAGCCGGCACAGGGAGGAGAAGGATGCACGCGGCGAGCGTCCCCGCCAAAGGCACGGCGGGCGCTCCTGCGTGCTCGGGGGGCAGCCACTAGACCACCAGGGTAAGCGCTGATCATTACACAGGGTTTATAAAGAAAAAAATAGACCATTGCTGTTCAGTGTGACTTACCTTTCTTCTTCCTTAGCTCTTTTAGTCAGCTCAGCTCAGGCCCAGACTGGCAATCTGTGTGTTCGGGCAAATGCCTGATGGGCTGTTTGCTTTAAAATGTAAATGAGCTGCTCATCTAAAAATGCAAATGAGGGTTGTCTTTAATATGTAAATGAGCCACTCCCTTTAGAAATGTAAATGAGCTGTCCATAACAGCTAGCCATTTGTTAGTGCACATGCATATGGGTGTAACCATGAATTTTGACCAACTTCAGTTAGTAATGTTAGAGTTGCTTGCTATCTACCCAATCCCTTATGATTATGATAGGTATGTTAGCAACTGGAGGATCCATGCTCAGAACAATCACTTCAGACTGTATATAGAAAACTGTGATTTGTAGCATAAATTGCATGAGGCAGCCTAGTCTCTTCAAGTATGCCACACTTTGGCCCTGTGATACACATGGTAATTAAAGAACTCTTATCTGCCAGGGTACATGGTCTAGCTGGGGGTACACATAGGAAAATTTAGAATATACTGTAGGTATAGGGTCACTAATTCAACTGATAAACTTTTGGCTTATTTCATGGCCATTCCCTATTTCTATGAGAACAAAGAGGCTAAATAGATGGAATAATTGATTATAGTATGTAAAGAAAACAAACTAGGAGAATAGAGGTTGATTGAGGAGATCAAGAATATTAGAGTGGCCCCTGGTGTAAGGTTTTTTGGTGGGCCCCTGGTCTAAGGTTTTTGGGTGGGTCCCTGGTGTCCCAGTCCGACACTGTGTGGCTCCCACTTTTGTGTAGCTCGGCTCCTGCTTCAGCTTGGCAGTGGCTTTGGCGACTCAATGGGGGCTCAGTTAATCCAGGAAACACAGCATGGCCGGGCCTCCCGTAACATTTAGAAGCCATCGGGCCTGGGGCAATAGTACCCCTAGTACCTCCTGATGGTGGCCCTGTTTGTAGCCACACAAGTGGAAACTGATGTTTAAGGGATTTTTTACACAATGTCACTAGCTTGTGAGCGATGATTGGAACCTTATTGTAACGGAGTCACTTTAATATCAAATTGGCTTTACTGAAGCACACATAACAGTAATTCAGCAGTGGGTGTGCAAACGAATGTGTTTTGTGAACATACACTTGGCACTTCAAGGGATTTGTTAACTGGGGTAACATAAAGTTATAATTTAAGGGCAGAGCATTATCACACCTTGCACTAACAGGTCTGGACTGAGAAAAATCAGAAAACGCCCTGGCATTTCAGGTACACAGAGGCCCAATCCGCCCACACAGAGGCCCAAACAGCCCACTAAATAGTGACTTTCTATGGCACCTTATAGCAGCCCCTCTGGCAATTGCCAGAACCCACAGATTGCCAGTCCGGGCCTTGGTACTAAAAAGCAGTAACATAAGCGCTGCTTCAAGGGCCCCTACTTCCATGGCAGCTCTGACATTGCTAGTGATGGGAAAAGCATTGAAGTCAATGGGTGTGAAAATCATTTTGACACATGACAACTTTTACATAAGAGTCAGAGGTTCAACTCTTTGGCCCAAATGCATTAAAGTCAATGGGAGTCCAAATAATTTTGATGCGCTACAATTTTATACTTGTGACTCTTTTGTCCAAATGCATTAAAGTCAATGGGCATATGAAAAATTTTGACGTGCAACTATTTTTGTGTCGCAGCTAATTTTTGCTGCAGTTTTACAAAAACATTCGCCATCAGCAAAATCAAGGAAATTCACAGAGAATCCACGCCTAGTGAATAAATTAGCCATTACTACCCAGGTAAGAGGCAAGACACCAGCTATGCAAGCCAGGGGCGTAACTACAGAGGAAGCAGACCCTGCAGCTGCAGGGGGGTCCAGGAGGAATAGGGGCCCCCATAAGACCTTAATTGATTAGCTATTTCAACATTTATTGGTAAAAAATTAGAACCTCTGGATATGTTGGGGGTCCTAATAAATTTGCTGTGGGGCCCAGTTACATTTAGTTACGTCACTGATGCAAGCCCACTATGCTGGCCCAGACTAAGATTTAAAACACTGGTCATAACATATCTAGGTTGGTGTACATGATCCAGATGGTCTTCCTCAGCAAATGGACTTGTCAGGTGGAGTATTTTGTTGAGATTTGACATCATTTAGTACACTGTACCTTTTTTGTTCAGCATAAGCTTCTTTCCTTACAATAGAATAGACCTCTAGCCAACATACATAATTACATATATTGTTGATAAAAAAAATTCTTAGGCTGAGGGCACCCAAGTGTACTGCCCACTTCTGTCTGCCTAATGAGTACGAGGAGGAGAGAAGCTGATGCACTGAAATCAGCTCTGCATTTAAAAGCTTCTCCTTAATTCGCCACTTGGCTCACTGCCCACTTCAGGACTGGCCGCTGTCGACGACAAGTAATTGCTAAGTTGACTGAGAAGCTGGGCCGCGGCCAGTCCAGAATTGGACGCTGGAGCTCCAGAATTGGACACGACCCCTCCCAGCCCCTCTTAGCCTCCCCGACCCCCCTGACCCCCGGTCCTTGCACACTGGTCTCTGGGCCAAAAAAGTGCTTTATGAATGAATGTGTATGTATGTAGGTATATGAATGTATGCGTTTATAATTGAATAAAATAATAAACAGATTTTAATTAAAGGCAAATAGTATAGAAGAGGACAGCAATGATGCCCAATAGCTCAACTGTTTTCACTAGGGGTAAAGGAAGACAGATGCCCAGAGAGCTGAGGTAACCTATTTACTTTGACTAAGCCACTGTCTATCACAAAAGACTGCATGTCTTGGACAGGGAGATAGGACAGCTCACAAGTTAAATTGAGGTATTATTACTGAAATGCAACTCCTGTTATCACTGCTACTAGGGACACCACCTGGCCAATAAATATGAAACATGATATCAGTGTTATTAATAATTAAGAATGGTAAAAGAAAGGAAGGCCTATTGGATGACCTACCACCCCAACTGCCTTCATCTGGGAGCTGCAGTACAACATGACTACAAGGTTGACAATCCTGAGGTAATTATGTCCTTTGTACTTGTATGCCCCATCCCCAGCCATTTATGGGTCCTTCTGAAACAACTAAAGTCCCAAGTATTATGTCCTGTCCTAACCAGGTGGGGTTGCCACCTTTTCTTGAAAAAAATACTGGCTTTCCTATATATTTATCTTTTTTTCCTATTAATAACATTGGGATAAACCAACAAAAATACAGGCCAGGCCAGCAAAATACCGGCCAGGTGGCAACCCTATTAACCCAGGTCTGGACTGAGATTCAAAATAGACCCTGGCATTTCAGGTACACAGAGGCCCTAAGAGGCCAGACGCAGCCCAAACAGCCCACTAAATACTGACTGTCCCTAGCAGCAGCAGTTGCAGAATACAGAGACACAACTGCGTTGCCTTGAGGAAGGTTGGTTTTACTTTATTGCTTCCACAAGAAGTGCTTTGACTGGCAGCGATTCACGAATTCTGAAGTCACAAAAATAACACGTATTTACGTGACAGCAACATTTTATTTTGAGGTTTATACCACCCCCAAAGATGTCCCCGTGTACAATAAATAGGGAGAAGAACTGAATACACAGCGTCCTGGTTTTTCTGTGAATTCACACGGAAAAGCCAAAGATGATGAAACCAGGCGAAACGTCACTTGTTGCACTTAGAACATAAACATCCGCCACCTCTTGCTCACACTGCCTCCTACAAGGGCTTCTGTCAGGACTTGCAGCAGCCCTTGTTATAACCGCGCCCCTTCCACTCTAATGCCCGCCCAAAGGCACGTTTACCAGTGGCTGCTCTACTACCAGTTAGTAGTCTTTCTAGCCGCGCCCACTCTCCATTTCAGATCAGCCCCTGGGGTCACGTGCGTTAACAACAGTCCGCCCTACGGTCCTCATTGGCTCGGAAGCTGCCCGTGACGTCAACGCCGATCAGCTGTTTGCAAACTCAGTTGTACAACAACAACAAAAAAAGCTTCAGTCGGGAGCCGATAAGGGAGCGGACGGTTGGTAGGTTTTCGTGCTTCATATTCCGCCCCGTGGGACTATTTATTCACATAAACGGTCTTTATCGTTGTCTACCTCATTATTTTAAAAGAAACTAACCTGCCTGAAGGACTGCGTCAGCAGACAAAATAGAAAACGACCAAAGAGTGAGTAACCGTTATCTTTCATAATTAAATAACAGCCGTGGGAAAGGGATAGACACTCAGCGGAGTTTTAGGTGTTAGTCTATTAGGATTAAGTGCTTTAAAGCGGAGATTTATACTTCCGCAACCGTCGTAAGGGTTAATATTTCTGTGTAGAGAACTAACTACCCCAAGCCCAGCCCTAAAGCTATTGTACTGGCAGTGTTTCTGTAGCCGGCACCCCCTATTGTGAGACATTAATTTATAGGAAATGCACAGCAGCGCCCCCTGGCTGGGACAAGCGCAAGGGCGCATCCTGTACGGCTGATAAAAAGGGCGTGGCCTGATTGAAAACAGTTCCCGCCCTTTGTCTCCTTGTTTGGCCTCTCCAGTCTCGGGTCATGTTGTGGCACAAGCCGGCGCGCTGCTCTTCGTGTCTCCAGTGAGACTGGGATGCCTTGCTGGGGACTGGAATTAGGATCATTCATGAGGTATTAGTCGGGGACAATAGCACCAGAAGGAACCTGCTGTGAGGAAACATACAAGTACAAAGTGCACACTATGTTGTGTAACAGTTTATATTAACCCTATCTGGGATATGTGTGTGTTGTTGTTGCAACTTGAAGTACAGCTGTAGCTGAAGTGTAGCAACTTGTACGACATCCCTGATTGATCATTATTCCCTAATCCCCCCCCATTTTTTTAAAAAAGATGTATGATCAGATTATAACAAGGCCATTTAAAGGAGAATACAGATTCCAAACCACTTAAAGGAGAACTAAACCTATACTTGCTTTAAAACCCTCCCCCTGTAGACCCTGCTCCCCTCCCCACCTACTTGCTACCCCAGGCAAATGCCCCCTACTTTTTACTCGCCCCTCGCGGCAGATTCATGCGTCTTGAGTTCACGTCAGCCATCTTCTTCTTCAGTAATCTTCGTGTATTGAACGGCGTTTTGACAAATGAGCAGTTGTCCGTAACCAGGACTTTCTTTCAACTGTGCATGTGCCGAAACGCCGTTCAATACACAGGAAATGAGGAAGAGCCAAAAGAAGACACAAAGATTACCAAACATAAGGATGGCTGCTGTGCACTGAGACGCCTGAATCTGCCGCAAGGGGTGAGGAAAAAGTTAGGGGCATTTGCCTGGGGTAGCAAGTAGGCTGGGGGGAGGGTTTTTTTTTTTTTAAGTATGGGTTTATTTCTTCTTTCAATGTACATTCATGAAAGGTTTTCAATGGTTTCAAGGAACAAAGAACCCTCAAAAAAATATAGTTTCAAACGACGAGCCTCCTTTGACTGACATCAGTAGCGGTGAAGGTCTTTCTCAATCTGACAGCATTTCCCAGTCACACAGTAGGTCGCCTGAGGATTCCTTCTAGTTCCATTGTGTAAATTTACCATAATGCCACAGTCTAGGAACTAAACCAAGACCACGATTCTGCACACTTAAAGGGATACTGTCATGGGAATTTTTGTTTTCCATCAGTTAATTTTTTTATAGGTTTTTTTTTTTATAGTTAATCTTGAAATCTGACATGGGACTAGACATATTGTCAGTTTCCCAGCTCTGATTTGTGCTCTGCTAAACTTCAGTCACTCTTTAGGGCAGAGACGCATGGTCAGATTCAGGGAGATTAGTCATTCGCCGCCAAATCTCCTCTTCTTCATCGCGACTAATGTAAAGAATGTAAATTGCCAGCGGGATGACATGCTGAGCGCTTCATTTTCCAAAGTTTCCCTGAGTTTCCCGTGAACTGTCTTTCTTTGGCTCTGATAATATTCAATCACTCTTTACTGCAAGTTGGCGTGATATCACCCCCCCCCCCAGCAGCCTAAAAAAAAAGAACATTGGGAAGGTAACCAGATAGCAGGTCCCCATTTTCCAAGGTAACTGCTCCCTGGTAGATCTAAGAACATCACTCAGTAGTAAAGTTCAGGTGCTACTGAGACACATTCAGTTACATTAACTATAAGAAATAACAGCCTGCCAGAAAGTAGTTCCATCCTAAAGTGCAGTCACAAGTCACATGACTGGGGGCAGCTGGGAAACTAACAATATGTCTAGCCCCACGTCAGCTTTCAAAATTGAATATATTGCTCTTTTGAGAATTGGATTTCAATGCAGAAGTCTGCTGAAGTAGCACTATTAACTAATGCGTTTTGAAAAAAAACGTTTTCCCATGACAGTATCCCTTTTAGGGCTAGACCACACGGGAAGATTCAGGGAGATTAGTTGCCTGGCAACTAATCGCCACTTCTTTGGGGCGACTAATCTCCCTGAATTGCTTGCCCGTGTCTTGCACCCGCTAAATTGTTGACTCACAAGGCAATTTTCAGCGACTTAGGAAGACACAGTGCCGGGTGGGAATAGGCGCAAACAACTTTACAGTCTAGTGGGCGCAAGACACAGGCAAGCAATTCAGGAAGATTAGTTGCCCCAAAGAGGTGGTGATTAGTCGCCAGGTGACTAATCTCCCTGGATCTTCCCTTGTGGTCTAGCTAGGGTGGCCACCTTTGGAGGGCAGGAACAAAAGCGTCAGGGAGCGACGTAAAAGGGGCGGGTCATGGTAACACGTCACAAAAGGTGCGGAGCCGTGATGCTAAAGGGGGAGGAGCCACCCGAAGTCAAACTCTTTTTTGCCTCTATTATAATATTGGCTTTGAAAGCTACTTCTAACTTTGCCATAAGGTATTTGCATGATGCTTTTACATTACCTGTCTGATCCCCCATGTTCCTGTATGAGGGGGCTGCCATATTTGTACACCAAATTATCATTAGCAACTGTAACTAACAGACTGAGATGGAACTGTCAGGTTGGCAAAGTAAGAGTGTCAGAGAGTCAGGCTTAGAGATTTCAGCTAACAGTTATATACAAAAACAAACCTTTCAGCAAAAAATGATCAACATGACCTATAGGTAACAATTAATGTACATTCATATGTTAAATTTCATTTTTTAGTGTCAGTATCACTTTAAAGTGAAGGGGCTTTTGCTAAGTGTATTACAAATTACCGGCAACTACATTTGTAATACTGGCCCTTGCAGGTATTTTACCGGATAGGCAACCCTAGGTCTAGCCCTTAATGTTTTTAGTCACTTTAGGGTTTGTTGATAAAAAAAACAACCCAAGTACCAAGCATTACAGATCCCACACCTGTATGTTCTTGATGGCAAGTCAACCGTTATTTTTGTGCAGCAATAAGTATCACATTCTCTCTCACTTTTTTTTTTTTTAAGGTTTTATCCAGAACAGTTTACATTTCCTTGTATATCTCTGCAGTGAGATATAATTTAGCACTTTATCTCGTGCCATCTAGCTACAGCTGAGCCTTTTCCGTGAGTCTGACGCACTGCTACCAAAGGACTGTGCCTTGCCTGGGAATGTTCCAAAGGCTCAACAATATGTTTGCTAGAGAATGCAGCAATGTCTCAAGCCAAGAAACCAGACTCAGCGAAAAAGAAGATGATGAATGGATTGTTGTTGACTTTATAGGTATGAATTTAATTCAGGCTGTATGTTGTTGTTCTTTATGCAGTGTCAGTTAGTACATTCTGTGCAAATCTATAGATATACATCTATTTATATCTTACTGATTATGCTGTTATGTGGAACTTTCTAAGTATTTGAGAAGATAAGAATGAGAACGCCCAAGCAACAATGCTTGCACACAAGCTTCCTTTTAATTATGACATGAACAGTCTTTACTCATTACTAGAAGTCAAACTAGTTTGTAAAGACGCTCAACTTCTGTAAAGCTGGCCATGCAGCTTAAAGGGCACCAATCATAACCAAAATCATTTACTAAGTAAATGCACAATGTGAAAGCTCAAGAAATCTGATTTTTAAAACAGTTAGAATTGTTTGTATAATGTAAATCCTCAGCTCACTATACCTTCTGCAAAATCTCCCCTATCTCCACTGCAGTTCTAGCTGAGGCAGGCATCTTGGATTTTACTGGCTCCTCCTACCTATATCTTTATAGCCAATAGCAGCTCTGAAATCTCGCACATGCTCAGTTGAAATTTCTTGCTGCCTAATAAACCCTCTAAGCTATTTTGAAATCTGCCAAACTTCTGTGTTAGTGCTGCCACCTTGTGGAAGTTGGTGTGTGCACTTCTCTTGATACTTCGAGTTTACTAAAGCTAGCCATTCTGGGTAGAATACTCAGGGCAGTGCTACAATCTGAGCATGCTCATGAACTCATTTGCATGTTGTAGTCACAGTATGGACTCCCTCAGTGAGAGAACATTTGACAAAGTATGGGATTTTTTTTAAAACTGCAGTTTTTTCCCAAAAAACTGTATATGTAGTTTGATTAAACGTGTTTAGGTTGTACTGGTCAGGTTGTTAATATGTGTTTGATTTTGCCTGTGATTGGTGCCCTTTAAGACAAGAGGTCTTCTGCACTCAACCCATTTTTAAAAGACATCATGTGCTTTAAACTACGAAAAAGTGTTGTGTCCCTCTGATCTCCCTAGTGCCTACATGTTTGTTGCTCTTTTGTTTTTTGGCCAGCCACCCGAACAGTGATGATTGGAGAATATGCCTCAGGCACTTGCACAGTTACTGGTGTGTATAGGAAATGCAAGTTGAAATCAACCGATATTAACCATTTAAAGGAAAACTATACCCCCTGAACAATGTAGGTTTCTATAAACAGATATTGCCTAAAACAACTCATATGTAAAACCCTGCTTCATGTAAATAAACCATTTTCATAATAATACACTTTTTTAGTAGCATGTGCCATTGGGTAATCATAAATAGAAAATTGCCATTTTAAAAAATAAGGACAGCCTCCTGGGATCCTAGGATCCAACGGTGCACACAAACATACCAAACAAACTATAAAGTTAGGTCACATGAGCCAATTAACAGACAGAGGTGTGTCTTTTGCTTCCACACTTCTTCCCTTTACAGTTAGAGTTGAAGTATTTCTGGTCAGGTGATCTCTGAGGCAGCACACAGACCATCACGAAATGGTGGTTCAAGGCAAGAGATGTAAAAGGGCAATATTTACTTAAATATATATTCCAGTTTGTTTAGATTCTTTAATATGTCACTTGATTTTATATAAACTAGCTGTTGCTCAAAAATTCATTTTCGTGGTATAGTTTTCCTTTAATGTTTTAGTCAAATAATTCAGTACTTAAAGGGGTGGTTCACCTTCAAGTTAACTTTTAGTATATTGTGGAAGGGCCAATTCTAAGAAACTTTTCAATTGGTCTTCATTATTAATTTTCATAGTTTTTTAATGATTTGCAATTTTCTTCTGTTTCTTTGCAGCTTTCAAATGGGGGTCACTGACACCATCTAAAAACAAATGCTCTGTAAGGCTACAAATGTATTGTTATTGTTACTTTTTATTACTTATCATTCTATTCACTCCCTCTCCTATTCATATTCCAGTCTCTTATTCAAATCAGTGCAGGGTTGCTTGGGTGATTTGTACCCTAGAAACCAAATTGCTGACACTGCAAACTGGAGATCTGCTGAATAAAAAGCTAAATAACTATAAAACCACAAACAATAAAAAATGAAAACCAATTGCAAATTGTCTCTGAATATCACTCTCTACATTATACTAAAAGTTAACTCAAAGGTGAACAACCCCTTTAATTAAATATGTATATTGAAATTAGTGGGAGCACCTACCCTCCAAAAAAGAGAAACCATGCAATGCCTAACTCGTTTTGGGAATATTTCCCTTAGTCATAGGCGCCTAATAGGACCCAGCACCTGGTTGGGGGAGAAGCGACGAGTTGGATCGGTCTCTTTTCTGTCGTTTTCACAAATAAATTAACATACTGTAAGATAACATAATTAAATTATGTTTCATTTAGCAATATAATAACATGAACACATTGATAACCTATTTCAAACCTTCATATGCCTTTTTCTTCACAATTGCCTCATCAGCTCAAGTGGATCCTGGTTCAAGGTTCTCTGAAGAAGCAGCAACGTTTGAAGTCATATCACATTCTGATGAAAAGCCTATTACACCACAGGTGTCAAATACATTTGAACATTTAGGAACCACAAGTGACTCATGCTTAATTCATTTCAACCTATGCCCCATGGAGGAGAGCTGGTTTGTGACACCACCCCCTTGTTTTACAGCAGGAGAACTGACCAGTGTGGCGGTAAAAACCAGCCCTTTGGAAAATCTTCTCATTGAGCACCCAAGCATGTCTGTGTATGCTGTTAATAACATGTTCCATAAATCAGAGACTAAAAGTGAATCTGGTTTTCCCAGCCATGAAAGAATTGAGTAAGTATAGTGTAAGTTTACAGGTTTTGTTACATATTTCTTGTCTGTTGATTGATTTTGTATTTGTGTTATAGAGGATTTTTCACTGATGTTTAAAAGTGCCACCCATATGATTAAAATCACTTACCTGATGCCTTAAGCCAGTGCTTCTGTTCACTAAAAACTGCACCAGCCTATGGTATTTCTGTAAAAGCTCCTCATCACCATCTTCTTTAGCTTTCCTCTTCTGTTCATTCTGATCCAGGCAGGTGCATGTGCAGTAGAGAGGAAGCCAAACCTAGATGCAAAAAGCCATTTGTTCCACTCTACTGTGCATGTTCCTGCAAGACAGAAGATGAAATCGATTGCAGCAAATGAACTTCTGCATAAATATCCTGGGCCGGTACAGTTTTTTGCTACCCAGGAGATTGCACAAGGTATCAGGTAAGTGATTATAATCCCTCACATTTTGACACCCCTAAAGGTTATACCTTTAGTTTGCCTTCAATCTATGAATGTGGTACATACAACTGTAAAAATAATTAAAAAGTAACAAAACAGGTGCTATGT
>CM044442.1:120282601-120319091 GCA_024363595.1 Xenopus borealis | reverse complement strand
CCCCGCAGCTGTGGTCATCAATTTCGGCCGGGCCCCCTCTCCTCCCGGGCCCCCCCGCAGGTGCGGGGTCTGCTTCCTCACTAGTTACGCCACTGGTGGCAACCCTACTTGCTACCCTGGGCAAATGCCCCTAACTTTTTACTTATCCCTCGCGGCAGCTTCAGGTGTTGGAGTTCATGGCAGTCATCTTCATGTAAATTTACCATGTTCATAATAATGTACTTTTTTAGTAGCATGTGCCATTGGGTAATCATAAATAGAAAATTGCCATTTTAAAAAATAAGGACAGCCTCCTGGGATCGTATGATTCAACAGTGCACACAAACATACCAAACACACTATAAAGTTAGGTCACATGAGCCAATTAACAGACAGAGTTGTGTCTTTTGCTTCCACACTTCTTCCTGTTACAGTTAGAGTTGAAATATTTCTGGTCAGGTGATCTCTGAGGCAACACACAGACCATCATGAAATGGCGGTTCAAGGCAAGAGATGTAAAAGTGCAATATTTCTTTAAATATATATACCAGTTTGGTAAGATGCTTTAATATGCCACTTAATATGATTTAAACTACCTGTTGCTCAAGTATTCATTTTGGGAATATAGTTTTCCTTTAACAGTAATCAGAGGCCATCTAGCTTTTTCAGTTATATTCTATTTTCTTTTAACATTTATTTTACTTTTCCGCCCACGTCAGCTTGCATTGCAATAGTTGTAGAAGCGCAGCGCCCTCCAGTAAACTCTCCTCCTATTGAGCCAGCAGCAGTTAGTCAGTGAGACACATTATCCTGTCCCTGCTGACAGCGCGCTTCCACCCACGTGCTTCCTGAGCGCTATGTTTACATTGATCAGCTGGCTACGCTGCTCTGACGTCTTGGGATGCGATTGGACCCGTCTTTCCTTCGGGCCCCGCCCAGGGGAGTGAGTACCCAACCCACCTGTCCCAATTCCGCGGGAAATTCAAATCGCCATGAGCGCGATACAAAAAAGAGCGGGTTCAGCTATCAGTGAGCGGCTGTCTTTTACGGCTGCCTTTCTGCTGGGAGCAAAGCGATTTCTCCGAGTGCGAATTACAGCAGGGCCGACTTTTGGGTAGGGTGGAGGCAGCGTGCCATCAGGATCACATGTTCCCCCTGAAGGAGATAATATTGATGAAACTATAAAGGATATTATTATATTTTTGTTTATACAGCGGGCACTGCCAAACTGTGGCCCCACATCTGTTGTTAAATTCAGCTGCTACAGCTGAGTTGTAGTTCTGCAACAGGCTTAAATGTTTGCCTTAGAGTGGGGCAATGCAGTTGTTAGGGTCCCATATCTTTAGCAAAGCTGATGAGGCCTAGCATGGAGGGGGGTGAGGTTAACCATATATTTGAGTAAAAACAGAAGTGAATCTCTACAGTGATGGTAATCATGGGGAAGCTAAAGCTGTGCTGTTGGGTACACAAATAAGCAGGGCACAGCAGCTGCAATTTTACTAGCGTTCAGCTTCCTGTTGCAGTACTTGTTTTGTCATATAGTGCCCTGAGAATGTGTGTTATTCCAGTGCAGCATGAATACAGGGAAAATTGTTTGACAGGCACATCAGCTGTGTGATGTCACACGTTGCTGTAAATAAACTGTACAGAACAAGTTCACTTATTGGGTCTAACTGGCTAGGTGGGATTTATTTCTGAACTACCAATGGCTGTTAGAGGATTCTGGTAGAGTTGGAGTGATAGTACAACAGCAGCTGATTAGAAGTTCAGACAGAAGGGAATGCTGGTGTCTGGAACTTTCCTCCCTGTATATGGGCTTGTTCAGTTGTTACCAGGGCCTATTCTGCCCTTTCCTCAGCCAAATGGGCTTTCCATACAGAACAGGTGCTGTTTTTCACCAGGTTGGGAAAGTTTTTCCACCCCCATGCACTCTTTACTTTCTAGTCAGGAGGGGGACGTGTATGAGAACACAGCAGGAAGTGAGCAGTGCAAATATCATGCCTGTCACCATGAGGAACAGGGGCAGATAGGGTTGCCACCTTTTCTGGAAAAAAAAAATACCGGCTTTTCTATATATTTGTTTTTTCCCCTATTAATAACATTGGGATCAACCGGTAAAATGCCAGCCAGGGGCAGAACATGTGTTGGAAACTGGCTTCAGAAACAGATCTTTAGTTGGTAGCTACTAGTAATAAATAATCTAATAACAGGACATGGGATACCTTGTGTTTTATTGAGGGCTTTTTGGGCAGAACTACACAGACAATTTCCATGTGTTTTCGGCAGATCCGACATGCTGTGCCAAAAGACAGGCGTCAAGTCTGATGCGATAGGAAACAAAGTTAAGCAATACATGTGATGCAGATGCAGCAGTCGTATCAAATGAACGCTGCAACACCATCCGACATTGCTGTTGTTTACCTTATTTTCCGTCTTCATGCCTGCTTTTTGGCGCAGCGCATAGTAGTCGTCTGTGTAGTCTTATTGTTTAATGATGACCAGTGTCTCTGAAGTTAAAACTAAACTGACAAGGGTTTCACATCTCAAACGAGCGTGCACCGAGTGGTGAGTATGGGGAGACTTGCGTTACCCTGAATTCATGCTGGACTGGCAGTTTGTAGATTCTGGCAAGTGCCAGAGGGACTGCTGTGAGATGCCATAAACAATCACTGTAATTTTGGGGTTCAGTGTACCTTAAATGCCAGGGCCTATTTTGAATGTCGGGCCGTACCTGTTAGTCGGTGCAATGCATGTTTCGGCCTTGTTTCAGACGAATTTCATTAAAACAGAGATTCGTCCCCCTGTAAACAAATGCATACAAATAGATTATGGCCGAAGCACAAACTAAAAACCCCAGTGTTTGAGATTATTATTATGTATTTCTATAGCGCCAACTTGTTTCGTAGCTAGGGTTGCCACCTTTTTAGGAAAAAAATACCGGCCTTCCTATATATTTAGCTTTTTTTCCTATTCATAACATTGGGATCAACCAGCAAAAATACCTGCCAGGTGGCAACCCTATTCGTAGCGCTTATTGGCACCATGGGTTAATGCAATCATCATTTTACAAAGGGCGCACACTGGAATTTTAATGACTAATGCACCATTTAAAAAACAAAAAAAAACCTCAAATCTAGTTGGCATTGCTAAAATGACGTTTGCGTCTTGTTTACCTCAGGAATTGCAACGCATAACTGGTGTTTTATTTGCAGGGACATTTGCCTGTAATGGGTAGCATTTGAATTGTGGATAACTAAACGTCTGAGGTAAATTTCTGTAGAAATGAGTCAAAACTGAGGTAAATTGTAAGGAAAAGTGTGTTTACCACAATATTGTTTGAGTAACGTCTACAGAGGTCACATGTGTGTGCCTTTATCCCAGTGGATAATGTAAACCCCCCATCCCCCAATAGAAAATGCATGTAAAGGTGATTCTCACATCTCTTCATAATAAGTCTTTCCCCTCCCTTTATCCGCACCCCCTTAGGAAAGAAAGGAAGGTGAGGTCGTGACACTTGTAATCCCCCCCTCTCCTTGTTATTCAGCAATGGGACTGCCGGTATTGGTAGCCAGGCATTGAGGCGCGCATGCGCAGCCATGTCCTAAGCTGTATAAAGAGGCTTGGCGCCAGCTGATCAGCTGAAACCCGGTCTGGGCACTGAGTGTTGCAGTTGCTTGCTGGTGAGTACGTAGCCTTACTTGGGTGTTTTTTTTACACTGCTGACCCGCCAAAATTTCTGCATGGAACTATATTAATACTGTGAGCACTGGTGCAGCTCAGCAACCCACTGCCTTATAGAACTGCAACGTCAGCCAATGATTTCTTTTATGGATGGTTTTAGTTTTTACATTTTTTTTTCTGCGATCGTATCTATGGGGGATGGCGCGCACCCCTATAAAGTGGTCATAGACTTGTCCTTGCTCGATGGGCTGTTTCAATGCAGTTGTTGCAATGACAGATGCCCCTGTCGGGACAGTGCATTATTCTGATCCCTGGCAATGAGGGGGGCTAACGTAGATTTCCCGCTCACCGTTCACCTCATCTTTATTACAGGGGGGTTCGTGTGCCCCCCCTCCCCCGGGGCAAGGTTTGGCCCCCGATGTCGCCTAGATTCAGTGTATTTTGGAGGGAGATTCTTCATGTTGTCCCTTCCCCCTCCAACCAGTCACACAGCTGCTGCCCGGGCTTTTTTTTATATCAACGGTTCTTATGTCTGGGGATGAGGAGACGACATACTGAGGGGTATTTGTGCGCCTCACTGCCCCTATCATGTCCCATCTGCCCCCGGTTTGGAGGAGAAGGATGTCGTAGATTTGGGCGCCCTAATAAATTGGCGCGGAACTATCTCCTCCCCAACAAACTCCGCTGCCCTTCAGTCTCCCGGGCTTGGGGCGACTTCGCTGAAGGTACAGGCGCCCCTCTACTGATGTGTCCCCCCAATCCTGGCCTTTGTGTCCCCCCCCCCTTACTAATGTGTGTTGGTGCGGGCCGGGAGTGAGGCGCGGGGGTGGGCAGGGGCTTGGCGGGAGTCTGCTGATGAGTTGTCCCTAACATCCCGCCCGCCGCCTCTGTGGCCCTTGTCTAACTGATGTCTCCAGCGGTCACGTCTATTCCATTCACCCCACGTTATTCGTTTCATTGATCGAATCCTATTTAGTGAGTGGAGGGAAGGAGTCGTCATTCTGCTTTGTGCCACTAGTTGTTTTCAGTCTGCTGCCCTTCACCTCCACACACCAATGCCATTTCCATGTTTATTCTTTTCCTTTCATCAAATACATCCACTATATATTTTTGCCTTGTTCAGGAAATCGTGACTAAAATAAATGGGATATACTTCATAATTTGCTGTTATTTCTTACTTGCCTTTTTCTTAAACTTTTTTATTTTATTTTCAGGTCTAAAGTTTCCTCAATTTGGAATAATGTCAAGAAGAAGGTAAATTTAGCACATGTACAATTTTAAATGTAAAAGGCCCAACCTACTGTAGTTTTGGGGCTGCTTCCAGCGTCCTTCCACTGTTTAGAGCAGATGTCCCCAACCAGCCGGCCGCAGCCATTCCTGAACTGGGCCACGAGCCTAGCGCCGAATTGGACGCTGACCCCCTCCCAACCTCCCCCGGTCCTTGCAAATTTGCCACTACTCCAGTCCCTGGGGCACAAAAAGTTGGGGACCCCTGGCTTACAGTTAATTGAGTATATGATCTGTACATGAGCCTACTAATCCACAGAGCATTGGTGTGCATGGCTGGGTTTACATAGCGGCCGCCCCTAGGCCCACGGCCATTCATCGCCCCCATACTCTGCCCTTTATTCCCAAATTTTCATCATCAGGACTGGAACAGTGGGGATTGGGGTAAGGAAAAAAAACAAACAAAAAAAAAAAAAACTATAGTATCTCCTGCGTATCCCCAGTGTTTCTGAACCAATGTTGGTGTGGCTGGGCAGCATGCCACCCCCTAAACTGTCACCCCAGGCCAGGGCCTAGGTGGCCTTTCCACAAATCTGGGCCTTGGTGCGCCGTTCTGGAACCTTGGCTTAAAGGAGAAGGAAAATGCATGTGCAGTTGAACAAAATAGCCGACTTTTTAGTTTGGCTTCTCGTTCTACTGTGCACACGCAGCCGTTCGAAGAAGGGAGTCGTTCGCTCCGTGGTGCAGTGGAACACTTACAAATACTTCCAGATTACTTATAATGTGACAGAGGCCAGTGGTAGGGATGTTGGCGGGTGATGCAGGAGGTTTTGGACATCACACGTTTTTGATTTGTTGCCATGTGAACCATTTGTGGTGCAGTCTATAAGCTTCTTTGAGTTACACCCAAACTATGCTTTTCAAAGTGGGGATAGATAAGGTTTTTTTTTTTTTTTTACAGCCATAACCATTAGTGTCTTTTATTGTGAATGAGGTGTGTTAGAAATAGAATTCTTACAAACTGGACACCCTGCTTAAGTAAGTTATGGTGCCAAAAACACCCGTGGCTACTTTAGTGCCCGTGTTAATCAGAAGTGATTGAGGTTATTGGAAGATGGATTTAATTATCCTGCCCCCACTGCTCTCCCATTTGGTTGCTATTGATTTACTGCTTGTTGCCATCTGGATACGTATATTGTATCCCTACACCCTAATGGAGCAAAAAATGCAGAATAGAACTGTAATAAATATATGGGAAACAGTTGCAATCTGCGATGCCATAGCCCTTTTCCCAAGCTGCAATTGCTTAACGAACTGTGTTGGGGAATTGTAGCTCTGGCAAAGCTGGATTTCTAAAACATGCAAATCCCTTTAGTCTTGCTTTGTGAGTGGGACTCCAAACCAATGAAATGTTTTTTTGTTTCTAGTGGCCGTCTGCAAGCAAGGCATGGAAGCTCAGACACTGGGAATAACTGCCAACTTGAAGTTGCAACGAAGAAGCGTAAATCTGAGGTAAGTGGGTTTTTTTTAATTGGCACTCATCAGCCATAGTGGCGTGTGATAGCAGTTGGTTGTATAGAATAAAATATATTTTCTTGTATTTTTTTAGGAAACTAGCACAACATTTGAATGCCACCAAGAAGCAAAACGACACAACTATGAGATCCAGGTAAGGTGCCTGTTGGGTTTAAAGTATTTACTCTGGTCTCAGAAGGCTGATTTTAATAACTGGAGTAATAGGCGAGTTATACGAGATTCAAGCGACCATTCGTATACTGTCAAACCGACTAAGCAAAAGTGATTGCAGCTTTAGATTATCTGACATTTTCTCAAGTGGTAGCCATTTTGGCCAGTATTTTATGAAATAAACTCTTGCAAGAGCTGCACATGAGGTAAGAAAATGACTCGACAGTCCAGTGAAAGCTCTTGCTGCCATGTAAACTCTCATTACATTAATTGGATGTCTCTTTTTGTGAAGCACACTCCAAGCCAGAGATATTCAGTTAAGAATGCCAATAGCCTCACTAGGAGTATTTTTAGACTTTATAAAACTAGGTGTAAACTGGACCATTGCTAAATCTAGGCTTGTTTAGTCTTGGGCTGCTGAAAAGAAATCCAGTAGGTATGACTTGCATGTTTCATAGAGGAAAGGGAGAGCATTGGCTGCTGTACTCTTAGCACTATCTCTAACTATAAACTAGAATGTGAAACTATTGCGGTATTTAATAAAAAATTTTTTTCCAAATTTCTTTTAACAGGGCTGCTGGTCAGAGATCGCTACAGGAACAGTGACACCTTGCATTCTCATAGAAACACCACACAAAGAAATGCCAGTCTCCACCGACCGATCACAATTCTCACGATACAGGTTCAAGAATCTGTTCATCAGCCGATCCCCTTTGCCAGAGCTTAGGTGAGCTGTTGTCTTGCAATTATCTGCTCATGTCTTGGCTTATACTAAAGTTTTTACAAAGTAATAGACCTTTATGCACATTGATGTAAATATGAGGAGCTTATGGAGGAGGGACAGGATGACTTTTACTTATATATAGCACCAGCAAGTTTGCACTTATAATCAGGGTAAATATTCTGGCCATCTTGTATAGGTCCGTTATCCAGAATGCTCCGGATTACGAAAAGGCCGTCTCCGATAGACTCCATTTTATTCAAATAGTTTCAAGTGATTTCCTTTATCTGTGATATTAAAGCAGTATCTTGTACATGATCCCAACTAAGATGTAATTAATCCTTTTTGGAAGCAGAACCAGGTTATTGTTTACATGATTTTTCTAGTAGACTTAAGATATGAAGATCAAAATTACGGAAAGATCCATTATCTGGAAAGCCCCCGGTCCCGAGCATTCCGGATAACTGGTCCCTTACCTGTAACGTGTGTGTGTACTGTATATAAGTCTGAAACTATTTTATAGCTGGGGCAATTCAAAGGATGTGTGGATGAAGATGATCAGCAAAGAGTCAAGATATGTGCACTCTAGTCGTCTACTGCAAAACCATCCCACGCTGAAGCCAGACATGAGGTCTGTTCTGCTGGATTGGCTACTAGAGGTATGTAGAGCTCTTATCCCTTTACAGAATTTATTTGTGGTGTCAGAATATGATATTTAATAGAGATCAGAGTTAATGTGTCTGGCTCATGTATAAAACGACATTGCTTGATCAGACTGACCGGGCTGATTTTGTGATCACGCCAAGCAGAATATGGCTGTGGGCAACGGTCACATTGGGTGGGTGGCCAGATCCAGTTATTGTATTCAGGAGTAGCCTTTCACCAAAGGATATCTTTAGGTGTAGCCGGATTTGTTAAATGTGTGGTTCACCTTTTTATATTTAATTTTATTATGTTCTGGTCTTCTTTATTCTTTTTATAGTTTTTGCATTGCTTGCCACCTTCTCTTTCCCATCTTTAAAAAAAAAAAAACAAATGCACTGTAAAACTACAGATATATTATCGCTACTTTTTATTACTCCTCTCTATGCAGTCCCTCTCCTATTCATATTCCAGTCTTATTCAAATCAATGCATGTTTGCTGGGGTACCTTGGACCTTAGCAACCAGACTGCTGAAATTGCAAACTGAAGCAGTTGAATAAAAAGCTAAATAAATAATAAAAAAAACACACACACACACACACACACAAAAACAATTGCAAATTGAGAGTATCACTCTACATCATACTAAGTTTATTCAAAGGTGGACAGCCCATTTTAAACTGTGTGCATTTCATCTAGGGATGTCTGGGTTTAAGCTTGATAATAGGGGGGTTCAATTTGAGGGAGGCGTGCAGTGTAACTTACTGTAATTATGGGTTTTAAAGACTTTGAGGACTTGACTTAATACTGTTTTTTTTAATCTTCTCCTGCTTAGGTATCGGAGGTTTACACACTACACAGAGAAACCTTTTACCTGGCCCAGGATTTCTTTGATAGATTTATGCTGACTCAAACATGTGTGAACAAAAGTATGCTTCAGCTTATAGGAGTCACAGCTCTATTTATTGCTTCTAAACTGGAGGTAAGCATCAAATGTCTTGAGGACTTCTAGCTTATTATTTTCAATGCCTATTGATGATGGACGGTGCTTAACCTGAATGTATGTGTTTGTTTTTCTCTTTACAGGAAATCTATCCACCAAAACTTCATGAATTTGCGTACATCACCGACGGTGCTTGCAGTGAAGACGATATTCTTCAAATGGAACTCATAATACTAAAGGTAAAACCCATCCTCCGCACACTTTCCAAAATGAGAACTGGATACTTGTGATTTGTTTCAGAAATAATTGCTTTTGACTCTTCTCCAGGCTTTGAAGTGGGAACTGTGTCCTGTAACTGCGATTTCATGGCTGAACATGTACCTTCAAGTGTCTTCTCTGAAAGATCATCCAAAACTGTTGTTACCTCAATATTCTCAGGAACAGTTTATTCATGTTGCTCAGGTAAGGAGTGTGGAAATGTTGCCTCTTGTTCAAAACTTAATTCCTTTTGGTTTTGTGATTTTTTCATACCATTTTATGCTGCGAAGATTGTGGATTAGCCCGTCATTGTCATGGCACACTGCTCGCATGTATTTGCCACTAACATGATTGTTTCTCTGTCACAGCTTCTAGACTTGTGTATTCTACACCATACCTCGCTAAACTTCCAGTACAGGATCTTGGCGGCTGCTGCTTTATACCACTATACTTCCATAGAAGTAATAACCAAAGCTACAGGTAAGTTTTGGTGTATCCCTCACAGGTGACTGCAGTAAAAGTGGCTTTAACAGTTGTAGAGTAATTGTTCTGACTTTCATGTTAAGATCCCAATATTTTGTTGGGGCCATTTATACCTTAAACATTATGCATCAACCATCGTTCCAAAAACCTCTTGCCTACAGTTGTATTTAAAGGACAAGGAAAGTGTAAAATAGAATAGGGCTAGAAATGCTGTATTTTGTATACTAAACATAAGCATGAACTTACTGCACCACAAGCCTAATCAAACAAATGATTTATGCTTTCAAAGTTGGCCACAGGGGGCTGTCATCTTGTAACTTTGTTATACATCTTTGTCTGACACTGGCCCTGCACATGCTCAGTGTGGTCTGTGCTGCTTAGGGATCGTCATAAATGATAAAAAAACAAAGCTGTTTGAGCTCTGCATGGCTGGTAAGTAAGGTGGGAGCTCCCCCTGCTGTTCATAAGTATGATTGTTTCCCTGCCAGAAGTTAGGGACCGTCTGACAATTCCTATCCTCAGCACTAAAAGAAGGGAGAATTTCACTGCATACAGTACACATTTTTTAATTAAAGTATATTGGAGATAGATTTATTTTTCATTAAAGAAAGTAAAAATGGGATTTTATTTCTTTGCCTTTCCTTGCCCTTTAAAGGAGAAAATTGTGAATTCTTTCATTTGTAAGTGGTCTTTGCCCCTGAGCCCTGTAGTTTTATGACCACTGGTTGTGTAGTATATGTAACACATGAAATATACTCTATGAATGATGAGATATCATGTCCGTATAAAACTGCTGCATGATTTCTTAGAAGTAGACTTTTGGTAGGATCCAAGTTAAGCAACAAACTATGCTCAGATAAGGTGGTTTCTTGAGTATGAACCAAAGAAGCCACCAGTAAGCGATAATCCCTCTAATACCTTCTTTGCTACGTACAAAAAAAATCCTGTGCACTTTTTTTAAAAAACTGTATGCAGGTCAGAATAAATCGCAAACGTTTGTTTTCATACAAGTTTCTTTGTGCACCACAATGTGTGCGTGTGTGTGTTGGCCTCAGATTGTGTGAACAAGCGAACGGCTTAGAGGGAACATTGCTAGTAGGATCCATTTTATGGTTATGACGGCATGTAAAACCACTTTCACTGGATGGAGTAAAATTCTACATATAAAATATTTCTTTTGCAAAGAATTGATACTTGACACTTTTTTTTTTTTTTTTTAATCACCCCAACCTGTAGGTCTCGACATGGACAGCATCAGTGAATGCATTCATTGGATGACTCCTTTTGTGAGAGTTGTGAAGAGAAGCGTCCCACTAAAGCTGAAAGTATTTAAGAAAGTAGCCCCAGAAGATATGCACAATATCCAGACCCACACAAACTACCTTGATATGCTGGTAAGTGGCTTAGAAATAATCTTCTGTTTGGCAAAATTTCCCTAGAAGCAAATTTCTACACTCCGTTAAATATAGAAAAATCCGTTTTCTGCTTTAAAGGAAACCTGTCATGATTGAGTTAACACTAGGAAGGAAATAAAACTTTTAAAACAAACCACATACCCCTATTTATTATGCTCAAATCTCACTAATTCTCAATTTATAACTACTTTTCAAATGTCCATGAGACACTAACTGAAGCCCTGACTTTCCAGAAAGTCAGGAGAGCAAAGCATCATGGGTAGAATCAGTCCTGCAGACTCCTCTCACGATATCACCAGTTTGTGCAGTTGTTAGTGACTGGAGTAGCCCACACAATCTGAATAGAACAATAGAAGGTGTTTCAGATAATTCCCATAGAATATCAAGTCCTGGTGTGACATGAGTTATACAGAGCCTGTCTATCATAGAGTATACTCTATGACTAAGCATGAATGAGATTTGGCAGTTTGGCACAGCCCACACACGGAAAACAAAGGGGTGTTTAAACATGGCAGCGCCTATGAAGCCCTTTTTACATGAAGGATATTTTCTAATCCGTTTCAGATATAGACAAAAACAGCTGACTAAAGGGTTTAACTAAGGATGGAAAATAAATATTTTACGCATGTCTCAAGGTGACAGGTCCTCTTTAAGACAGAACCACTGAGGTCATAAAGAGGTGTAGCTTTGTAGTTAGAAAAACGGTCCACACACACCAGTATTGCAGTCGGGGATTGTGCCCCTTCTATTAATGCCGCCAATTATCAACGTTTCGGGGGGAACAGGGGAACAGAGCCTCCCTTCTATCCTGAAGGGAGGCTGTGTTCCCCCGAAACGTTGATAATTGGTGGCATTAATAGAAGGGGCACAATCCCCGACTGCAATACTGGTGTGTGTGGACTGTTTTTCTAACTACAAAGCAGCTAGGAGACCTGGCCAGGTCAACGGAGGACCAGCACCACCACGCAGATTAGTGGAAGGAGGAGTGCGGTAATAGAAACTACTATTGTTCCAGATAAAGAGGTGTAGCACACTGCAGACAGATGGTATAGCTGTGGCTGCTACAATCTAAATTCCACTAATGCACTAGTTTGAATGACTGGCTGGAACGTGAGTGAGAGGGTCGAAACTGAAAGACAGGCAGCATGTGGTTGTCAATAAGTAGTTTTATTTTTCATTTCTGCAGTATGATGTGAAGATTCCCGATGGTGATTTGGATGTGTCTCCTGTGTCCATTGGTGGTATCCTCACCCCTCCCAAGAGTACGGAAAAGACATTCTAAATAAGTGGATTTCAAGCACCTCTTTCTCTGCATCTCAACGTGCAGCTGTTAATTCTGGAAGCCTTATGCTGAGAAGCTCTGCCTGGATATTACAAATATCTTCCGGTTTTATAAATGACTTGCTGTGCATTGGTACTGGTAGCTTCAAGGCTGCAAACTTATTTATTGCAATGGGATTATCCCCTTAATGCAGATTATTCACTGCATGCCTTTATGGGGATGGGTGAACCTTTTTACTAAGGTTACTACTTTTTTTGTTTTTTTTAAACCCCATAAAACTGCGGTAATGTGGTTTAAGGTGTTTGAGGTGAATGCAGCACCTGATTTATTCTCAAAGCAGTATTGCTGTGGATTTAACACCCTGCATTCGTGGACAACCAGAGGAATCTTATAATGGATACTGCCATTGTCCCCGCTTCTTTAAAAAACACATTTGGTTTTGGTGCTAGAGCCTCTTAAAGAGGAGCGGTGCAGATCAATTAAACAATGTTAATACAAAATGTATTTTTATATAAAGAAATGTATTTTGAAACTTTAGAACATTTTGTAGGGAAAAAAAAAATATAGTAAGGTATTTTTATGCATTCTGCTTCCATCTCATTGGTAGAATTCTTGTCCCAGGCTTTGAACTCTGAAATTGGCTGGGCATGGATGTGGTGTTGTTTTGGGCTGTTAAAGGACCAGTAATATAAAAAAAAATTAATTGGTTTGTATATAATGAAAAAAAAACCCAAGACATTTAACTTTAAAATCTAAGAAATAAGATTGTGCTCCTCTTAAAAAAAAAAAAATGCAACAGGGCAATGCTCCATTGTGTGGCACTCAATTTCTCCTCCCTGGCTATCTCCTTTAAGGAAGGCAGGGAGGAGTAATTGAGCGCCGCATGATGGATCACCTGATCACCTTTTCTGAAGGAGCGCAAGCGGAGTAGCAGTATGTTATTTCTTAATAAAGACTGCAATTTTAAAGTTCAATATCTTGTTAAAATGTATTGGTTACTGGTCCTTTAAAGCTTTGGGACTGGATGTGTAACTACTTGGTATTGATCCCTATTTATCACAAGGAAATGCTGACTGCCCTTAATACCTCACCTGGTATATGGGGATCTAACCTGTTGTATTTAGGGAAGTGGAAATATTATATTCAATGTAAATCAACTGTTTATTTATGTGGAAGCTGCTTCAATCTCTTATACAGCCAGGCACATTTATGAAGGGTTGATTGAGGTTTTTTTCTTTTTTTATGGGCAAAACGGTAACATTTGACTAAGTAGTTATTCAAATCAATTCGAGTTTTAAAGGGGAATTCAACCCCTCAGGCACTAAACCCCCCCCCCCCCCCATTCTTGCCCCTCTGTGCAGGTCCCCTCCAGCCAGGTTTCAGGGGCGCCATCTTCTCCAGCAACATCTTCCTGGATCCATTGGCGCTTTCTCGGCGCATGTGTAGTAGGATGCATTTGCCGGTTGGTACTGCTGCGCATGCGCCCAAAGTTCAGTTGGTGAACTTTGGGCGCAGTTGTACCAACCTGCAAATGTGTCTACGGTGCATGCGCCAACTGATCCAGGAAGACTTTACTGGAGAAGATGGCACCCGTGAGCCTGGCTGGAGGGGACCTGCACGGATAAGTAGCGACGTGGGGGCATTTGCCTTGTGGGAGAGGTTTAGTGCCAGAGGGGTAGAATTCCCCTTAAAAAAAATAAAAATTCATACCCTTTAAGAACTCTTCTATTGTTTGCCACCTCAAACCTGATTAATTGCTGTATAAGTCAACGGGAGACGTCCAGGGATCAATTTGGTGATGTTTGCAGCCTTCCTGATATTCAACTCAAGTTTTTAAAACTTGAATTCAATTTGAGTTGATCCTATTCATTTTTTTTTTATTATTATTTTAATGATAAATTTAGACTGGTTGAATTTGTTAATTTATTTTTAACTCCCATAGACTTAAAATTCAAAGTTTGACCCCTGATAAATGTGCCCTATTGTGTATTAGAAGCAAATGAAAACCAGAGTCTAGAATTCTTGTCCTTTAGCTTGGCACAATTAGGAAATCTAGTAACTTATTTAGGTATTAGAAGCTCTCCCCCCCCCCCCCAACAATCCATTTAAAATTGTCGCCCTTTCTCATTAGCAACCTGACTGAACTGATCTCCTCCTTTACACCTAATATTTCTCTAAATTATTTATTGCTGTGAATACTATGAAATTACTAGCATGCTTTGGCAAAAGTTTAGCTTGCTAGACCTTGAAATGAAACTGGGCAGCCAATGAAATTAACTTTGCCTTTTTTTTTTTTTTACTGTGAAATCCAGTGCTTTTGGTATCCTTTCTATTCCAGTTGTTTTCCAGTTAAAACCATTGTATATTGTGAAACCAATCCATGGTTAAAGGGGTGTTTCCCCCTCTGAAGTAAAAATTTTAGTATGTTCTGGAATGTCCAATTCTTATCCATTTTGCAGTTGGTCTTTATTTGCCTTTTTCTTCTGATTCTTTTCAGGCTACAAGTGTTATTGGTACTTTGTTACCCTTTCTGTTCATGTCCTTTTCTTCATATTCCAGTCTCTCAAATCCGTGCATGGTTGCGAGAGTAGTTTGGACCCTAGCCACCAGATTGCTGATCTTGCAAACTGGGGAGCATCTAAATTAAAAGCTGAATAAGTCCAACCAACCCTCAAATATCTCTCTCTACATCATACAAAGTTAACTTAAAGCTGAACAACCCCTTTAGTGCTAAATGTTGCAGTAGGAACCCGTGGGGGCCATTGCACTGACCAAAACCGCATCTCCACTCAGTAACTGTCTTCATTTGAAGACTTTTTACAATGCTCTGTATATTTCTGTAAATGAGTTGTGTATATAAAGAACTGCAGTTGTTTTTTAGAGGTATTTTGTACATGTGTAAATATGTATTGTATACAAATAAACATGTTCAGGTTTTTTTTTTGCACTTTATTTTTTTTTAATTGGTCTGAAGGGGATACAAAAAATATTTACATATTCTGTGTCACTTTTTATTTTAAAAGTAAAGTTTTGCCATTGATTGCAGAAACTTCTTTTTCCTCCTTTGTGCAGCAAGTTGCAATACCTCTTCTGGGTTACTGGTATTTAGTTCTGTTTGGCCAATTGCTTTAATCTATGTTCAAGAGAAATGTTTTAGTAACAGCCATGCCAGGAATAGGACTTTAGAAAATAAATATTTGGGGAAAAAAGGAGATTGAAGAGAAAGAGATTTAACAGTGAGTACACAGTCACTTGGAGGACAATGGGTATAGCGGGTATCACTAGGAGGCAGGATACAACCTTAAGAAAGAAACTGACTCCTCCTCCACTGGCTATACCCCCAGCAGGCGGAGCTTAGGTCAGTTTGTACCAAAGTCATCAGAATAACAAGTAACTTAACCAAGAACTGTAACATTAACAGTATCATGTCTGACGGAGTGAAGGCCTCAATCCAGGGCGGGAAGCCCTGTCCCCCCTAAGAGACAGAGATGAGTGAGTACACAATCTTCTTTTCTCTAAGTCATCTTGGAGGACACAGGGACAATGGGGACGTACCAAAGCTGTCCCCTAAGGCACAAGTGGGAAGAGGCCTATGTTGAGGTAACCACCACGGCCTGAAGCACCTTTCTGCCAAAAGCAGGTGTCAGAGGCTGCAAAGGTATCAAAGTGGTAGAATTTGGAAAAGGAGTGGACCAAGGTCCACGTTGCAGCTTTGCACAGTTGTTCCGCTGAGGCTTGATTTCGGAATGCCCAGGATGTACCCCTCTGGTGGAGTGAGCCGTGACCCTACTTGGAGGTTCCAGGCCTTGTGCTATGTAAGCTCGCAGTATAGCTTGCTTGATCCAACAGGATATGGCCTGTTTTGTGGCCGTGGTTCCTTGGTGTGGTCCCGAAGGGAAAACTAGTAGGGAATCCGACTTATGGATGTCTTTGACTCTGTGCAAATAGAACTTTAGTGCTCTCAGAGTATGGATCCAGAGTGTGGAGAGCCTTTTCTTTTTGATTAGCTGGTGCGGGGCAAAAAGATGGCACAACTATTTCTTGGTTCAGGTGAAAGTCTAAACAACCGTGGGCAAAAAGGAAGGGATTGTGTGAAGGACCGCTCGATCACAGTGAAAAATGAGGAAGGGCGGTTTGCAGGATAGAGCACTGAGTTCCGAGACACGTCTCGCTGAGGAGATGGCTAAGAGGAAAACAGTCTTCCAGGTGTGGCACTGTAGAGAGATAGATCCCAGGGGCTCAAAAGGCAGCCGTTGAAGTGCCTTGAGTACTAAGGTGAGACGGTACCACCCCTTGGATGAAGGTTCTGACATCCGGGATCAGTGCTAGTCTTCTTTGGAAAAGGACTGACAGGGCGGAAAGCTGAGATTTGAGGGAGCTGAGCAACATGCCCTTGGAAAGCCCTTCCTGAAGGAATTCCGGATATTGGGAACAGAGAAGGACTTAAAACTGGTTTTATACTTGGTGCACCATTGTTGGTAGGTGGACCAAACCTTGTGGTATGCTCTGGCTGAGACTGGTTTTCTGGCTGCGCACATTGTGCGTGCCACAGCCCTGGAGAAACCCTTTCAGGGCTGCTTTGCTTCTTGTTCCCCCTTGGTGGTTGATGTAGGCTACTGCCGTGGAGTTGTCTGATTGCACTTTTTCAGACTGTCCCTTCAGTTCCTGTTGCCAATGGATCAGGGCTAGTCGTATTGCTCGAATTTCAAGCAGATTGATTTGCAAAAGTTTTCGGTTGGACTCCACTTCCCTTGTGCTGTTCTGTTCTCTAGAACTGCTCCCCATCCAAATAGACTTGCGTCTGTGGTGAGGATGCGCCAAAGGGGTTCCCCTAGGGTTCTCCCCTGAGAGAGGTGATTCAGATCTCGTCTGAGAAGAGAGCGGGATCTCTTGTAGTAGGGATCTCCGATTCCATACATTGAGCATGTTCAGTTGGAGGTCTCTTAGATGGAACTGAGCGAGTGGGACTGCCTCTATGGTAGAGACCATGACTCCCAACACCTTCATGCAGAATTTTGCTTTGTGTCGCGGCTTATGCAGCAAAGTTCGTACTAGCGCTCGGAGGTGAGTCGCTTTCTCTGGTGGGAGCGATATCCTCCTTGTCTGTGTTGAACCTCATGCCCAAGAAGTTCATGGACTGACTGGGTGTTAGGGACGACTTTTCTAAGTTCAGGACCCATCCCCATTTCCCCGAGTTTGTTCATGGAGATTTGGAGTGCCCGTTGAGCCTCCTGAGGAGACGGAGCCTTGATTAGGAGGTCATCCAGATAAGGGGTGATGGAGATTCCTTGTTTACGAATGTCTGCTGTAGCGGCCACCATGATCTTGGTAAATACCTGGGGGGCCGAAGGGTAGACTTGTGAATTGAAAATGGCGATTTTGGAATGCAAAGAGCAAGTATTTCTGGTGCGGAGGGAAAATGGGGATGTGCAGGTAGGCGTCCTTTATGTCGAGCAACATGAGGAATTGCCCTGGAGCCATTGCTGCGATCACGGATCTTAGTGACTCCATCTTGAATTTGTTTAGCTCTTTGAGATCTAGGATGGGGCGCACCGACCCGTCCTTCTTTGGCACCACAAATAAATTGGAATAATATCCCTGGAAGAGTTCGGTCGAAGACACCGGGGTAATAGCTTTTGCCTGGAGCAGCTTTGAAATAACCTGAATGAAGGCTTCTCGATTTGTGGATTCCTGAGGAAGTCGAGACATGAAAAATCTGTGTGGTGGCATTGAAGCAAACACTATGTGGTAGCTTTGAGTAACAACCTCGTGGATCCTCCTTGAATAATTGTAGTCCATGCGTTGGCAAAGTGCAACCATCTCCCTCCTGTTGAGGCCATACCTGTACCTGGCATCATGCCGTGGAAGACTTGTCAATGGTCTTTGAGGAAGGCTTCCGATTATGCCAGGCTTCTGATTATGCCAGGAAGATCTTTGTTTGCTGCCGAAGCTCCCTCTGCCTGTGAAGGCCTGGCGTGGAGTGGTTGAACTCGTGGTTTTGGACTGAGAGCCACGAAAAAGGAGGAACGTGTTTTGGTTTGCGGTAGTAGAGTACTTTTGCCACAGGTGGCTTGACTGATGATCTTGTCAAAAGAAGTTTACCCTTGAAGGGTATGGAGGTCAGCGATTTCTTGGAGGAAAGGTCGGCCGACCATAGTTTCATCCAGAGGGAGCGGTGGGCAGCTACTGAGAGTGCCGAAGCTCTGCCGATGGCCTGTGTTGCATCCAGAGACGCTTCACAAATGTAGTCGTTCACTTCCTTGATTTGGGAAGCCCATTGGGAAAGTTCATGGCGAGGAGCTCCATCAGCAATAGCAGTGAGGAGAGAGTCAGACCAGGATTGCATTGCAGGCTCACCCAGGCTGTGGCCAGTATGGGCCTGAGGGATGAGCCTGAGGCCGTAAACGTGGAACGTAATAGTCCATCTAACTTCTTGTCCATAGAGTCCTTGAACGAAAAAGCATCTGGGACTGGCAGGGCTGTGCTTTTGGATAGCCTAGATACAAGTGCCTTCACCAAGGGACGGGATGACCATTTATCTATGTGTTCTGTTGGAAATGGATAGAGCTTCGAGAAACGGCGGCTAGGCTGGAAACATTTCTCTGGCTTGTCCCATTCCTGCTGTATGATGTGATCTAGCTGGGAATGAGAAGGGAATAAAGAAGCGGTTTTACTGTGCCTCTTGAAGAGCGACTTAGAGGGCGCAGCCGAAGCCTGCGGCTCTTGTAGGTGCAGGGTTTCTAGTACAGAGGTAATCAGTGTATCTACTTAGGAGGAATGGCAAAGTGATTCCTCTTCCTCATTCTCTGCTTCAGAGGATAGCTCTCCCTCAAAGAGGGGTCGGTCATCCCTTGACTCCAAAAAGGGGTGAAAGTGAACGTCTGGAGTCACTATCATCATCAGATGGAGAAGGCGCTCTGCACTTAGAGGGTTTGGGCTTAGGATTGTCTAAGGACTGTGCTAACTTGGGTATTCCTGTAGCCAATTGAGACGCCCATTCAGGTGTAGCCTGCCTTCTATGAGGGGAAGACTCCCTGCTGGAGACTGGATGGTCGTCTGCCGGCTAGCCTGGTCTCATGAGGGAAGGAGATGAGTTGGCTAGGTGGTCTGTGCACAGCACCCAGTGACCCCGGCGGCAGATCCCACGTTGTAGGGTGCTACAGAGTCTTTTACACAGTGGTAAAGAGACAAAACACCCAAATTGCCAGCAAAGCTGAGCAGAGAATTGCTAGAATTCCTATCCTCCTGAGGACACAACTCAAACTGACCTAAGCTCCGCCTGCTGGGGGATATAGCCAGTGGAGGAGGAGTCAGTTTCTTTCTTAAGGTTGTGTCCTGCCTCCTAGTGATACCAGCTATACCCATTGTCTCTGTGTCCCCCAAGATGACTTGGAGAAAAGAGCAGCCTCACAATTGCAGGTATTCAAAACGCATCAGTTAACAGTGCTGCTTCAGCAGAATTCTCAAAAGAGCAACTTATTTTTTTTTATTTATTCAATGTTGTAATATGAAATATGACATGGGGCTAGACATATTGTCAGTTTCCCAGCTGCCCCCAGTCATGTGACTTGTGCTCCGATAAACTTAAATCACTTTTTACTGCAAGTTGGAGTGATCTCACCCCCTCCCTTTCCCTCTCCTAACAGAACAATGAGAAGGTAACCAGAGAACAGCCTCCTAACACAAGATAACAGCTGCCTGGTAGATCCAATAGTAAAAACGCATGTCCCACTGCGTTCCATTCAGTTACATTGAGTATGAGAAACAACAGCCTGCCAGAAAGCAGTTCCATCCTAAAGTGGTGGCTTTTATTGAAAGTACATGATCAGGCAAAATGACCTGAGATGCACCTACTCACCAATATTACAACTAAAAAATTACACTTGCTGGTTCAAGAATTGAATCAGTGATATTTTGCAGTCATCCCCCTTGTTCATGTGTGCAATGGATAATGCTTGTGCTGCAAGACAGCAAGTTCCTATTTTCCCCAGCCTCTCCAACAAGTGTGGCCTGGTGTACGGGAAGGAGGTCGGCAACACTCCAAAATTGCAGGATACAAGGATACCCAAACACTCAAGGCCAGTGAAGCGGGGATGAACCCCTGCGTGTTTATTCAGGTCAGTGATGTAACGTTTCGGGGGCGTGCCCCTTCGTCAGACATGCAGATTGCTTTGCAACACAGATATTTATAATCAGTGACATTAGTGGTAATTAAAATCACATGTGTAAGAGGAAATCTCCCAAGAACCAGGGAGTGTTTCAAAATTATACAATAAATAGAAAATGTTAGTGTCCTTATAAGGGATTGAAACTCCGGAGGTTGTTGCCTAAAAATGCAGTGAATAAAACATTATTGTAAAACATCAAAAATATACAATTAGCTACAAATAATTATGGCCCAGAAATTATACCAAAATACAAAAACTTTTTACAATTAAAATTCAAACAGCATGAAGGACTGTAATGCTGTTAAATAGCTGCCTTACCCTGATTCAAAAAGCTTTCCCTGGGCAGATGCTTGATCACAGAAACAATCTGGGAGGAGAGAAATAATTATAATATCGTTACACTTTGAAGATAACATTGCAACATTTTTATAGATAGCAACTCATGTTGAACTCCTCATTTAGACCACGTGGTTGTTTAGTTTGTAACAACCATATCCAGAAACATTCTCTTTGCAACAGTTTCTTTTTAATCTCACTCATATTACTGCCATACACCTTTTCCAATACTTGCCATCGTAACTGGCTGATTCTGTGCCCTTGGTCAAACAAATGGCGTGCTAGGGAGGTTTCCTTTTTCTTACGCTCTGTATTAGTTTTGCCCTCTTCTTTTGTAGGTGCAAAATTTCGGATTACTGACTTGTGTTCATTTAATCTTGTTTTGATACTTCTGCTTGTCTGGCCCACGTATGCCAACCCGCACGGGCACTTAATGCAATATATTATATTGAGACTGTTACAGTTGAAAAAGCCTTTGATTTTATGTTTCGTACCCTTTAGGGGGTGCTGCACACAATCACCCCGAATGATACTGTTGCAGTGTCCCGCACAAAATTTCCTAATTATAAAATAAATTTCATTTGCACCTTATTGGAAATGGTTTTAACCAAGAACTATTTTATATTCAACGGGGAGGTGTATTAGCAGAAACAAGGCTGTGCAATGGGTGCCAACATGGCACCAGCCTATGCCAATGCATTTATGGATATGTTTGAAAATACACATATTTTGGCTGAATCAGAGTATAGGAGACACTGCAACAGTATCATTCGGGGTGATTGTGTGCAGCACCCCCTAAAGGGTACGAAACATAAAATCAAAGGCTTTTTCAACTGTAACAGTCTCAATATAATATATTGCATTAAGTGCCCGTGCGGGTTGGCATACGTGGGCCAGACAAGCAGAAGTATCAAAACAAGATTAAATGAACACAAGTCAGTAATCCGAAATTTTGCACCTACAAAAGAAGAGGGCAAAACTAATACAGAGCGTAAGAAAAAGGAAACCTCCCTAGCACGCCATTTGTTTGACCAAGGGCACAGAATCAGCCAGTTACGATGGCAAGTATTGGAAAAGGTGTATGGCAGTAATATGAGTGAGATTAAAAAGAAACTGTTGCAAAGAGAATGTTTCTGGATATGGTTGTTACAAACTAAACAACCACGTGGTCTAAATGAGGAGTTCAACATGAGTTGCTATCTATAAAAATGTTGCAATGTTATCTTCAAAGTGTAACGATATTATAATTATTTCTCTCCTCCCAGATTGTTTCTGTGATCAAGCATCTGCCCAGGGAAAGCTTTTTGAATCAGGGTAAGGAAGCTATTTAACAGCATTACAGTCCTTCATGCTGTTTGAATTTTAATTGTAAAAAGTTTTTGTATTTTGGTATAATTTCTGGGCCATAATTATTTGTAGCTAATTGTATATTTTTGATGTTTTACAATAATGTTTTATTCACTGCATTTTTAGGCAACAACCTCCGGAGTTTCAATCCCGTATAAGGACACTAACATTTTCTATTTATTATATAATTTTGAAACACTCCCTGGTTCTTGGGAGATTTCCTCTTACACATGTGATTTTAATTACCACTAATGTCACTGATTATAAATATCTGTGTTGCAAAGCAATCTGCATGTCTGACGAAGGGGCACGCCCCCGAAACGTTACATCACTGACCTGAATAAACACGCAGGGGTTCATCCCCGCTTCACTGGCCTTGAGTGTTTGGGTATAATGCTTGTGCTGAACATACCATTTGCCTAATGCTTAAATCATTTTTTAAAAGGCTTTTTTCTTGGGCTAAACAGGGAAACTACTCCATGTTTGGTCCTTCCCTCAGCCATAAACCTTAATGCTCCAGGTAAAAATACATTTCCAGCTGTCCCTTTAATCAAATATGAATATATGTGGCAGACAAATAGGAACCTGCCGCACAACATAGAGTGGTCTGTTTGGTTACTCACCGCTATCTGTCTTTTATCGGTCTCTCCTCTTTTATGATGCAAATCTGGAAAACTTAATTAAGTTAATAACAGTATGTGAGAGCATCTGGATTAATCTGCAGGCTAACCATTGCTTGTTGGGGGAATCCATGTTAAATAACTGGTAGGAAACATTTATAGGAACACGTGACCTATTCGCGACTCTCCTCCCCCTTTCATTAATCTTTTTCTTATTAGTATTGCTTAAAGGGAAACTGTCATGGGAAAAATTTTTTTTTTTCAAAATGCATCAGTTAATAGTGCTCCTCCAGCAGAATTATGCATTAAAATCTATTTCTCAAAAGAGCTAACAGATTTTTTTACATTTCATTTTGAAATCTGACATGGGGATAGACACACTGTCAATTTCCCAGCTGCCCCTGGTCATGTAACTTGTGCTCTGATAAACTTCATTCACTCTTTACTGCTGTACTGCAAGTTGTAGTGATATCACCCCCTCCCTTTCCCCCACTCCAGCAGCCTAACAACAGAACAATGGTAAGGTAACCAGATAACAGCTCCCTAACACAAGATAATAGCTGCCTGGTAGATCTAAGAACAGCACTCAATAGTAAAAACCCATGTCCCACTGTGTACTATTCAGTTACATTGAGAAGGAAAAACAACAACCTGCCAGAAAGCAGTTCCCTCCTAAAGTGCTGGCACAAGTCACATGACTGGGGGCAGCTGGGAAATTGACAAAATGGCTAGCCCCATGTCAGATTTCAAAACTGAATATAAAAAAATTAACCTTTAACCTCAGTCCCTTAGGGTAGAACTAAATGGACAATTTCTGTGCGATCCGACAAAATGCTGGCGTCAAGTCCATTTCTGTTTCTTACAGTTGTGCTCATAAATTTACATACCCTGGCAGAATTTCTGATTTCTTAACCATTTTTCAGAGAATATGAATGATAACACAAAAACTTTTCTTTCACTCATGGTTAGTGGTTGGCTGAAGCCATTTATTGTCAGACAACTGTGTTTACTCTTTTTAAATCATAATCACTACACAAACTTCCCAAATGACCCTGATCAAAAGTTTACACACCCCATTACTTAATACCATGTATTGTCCCCTTTAACATCAATGACAGCTTGAAGTCTTTTGTGGTAGTTGTGGATGAGGCTCTTTATCTTCTCAGACAAAGGTAAAGCTGCCCATTCTTCCTGGCAAAAAGCCTCCAGTTCCCTGGGTAAATTCTTGGTCTGTCTTGTATGAACTGCACGTTTGAGGTCTCCCCAGAGTGGCTCAATGATATTGAGGTCAGGAGACTGAGATGGCCACTCCAGAACCTTCACTTTATTTTGCTGTAGCCAATGACAGGTCGACTTGGCCTTGTGTTTTGGATCATTGTCATGTTGGAATGTCCAAGTACGTCCCATGTGCAGCTTCTGGGCAGATGAGAGCAAAGTTTCCTCCAGGATGTTTTGATAACTTACTGCATTTGTTTTGCCATCAGTTCTGACCAAATTTCCTGTGCCTTTGTAGCTCACACATCCCCAAAACATCAGCGATCCACCACCATGTTTCACAGTAGGAATGGTGAACCTTTCATCATAGGCCTAGTTTACTCCTCTCCAAATGTAACGTTTATGGTTGTGGCCAAAAAATTTAATTTTAGTCTCATCACTCCAAATGACTTTGTGCCAGAAGGTTTGAGGCTTGTCTCTGTGCTGTTTGGCATATTGGAAGTGGGATACTTTGTGGTATTTGCGTGTTAATGGCTTTCTTCTGGCAACTCCACCATGCAGCCCATCTTTCTTCAAGTGCCTCCTTATTGTGCATCTTGAAACAGCCGCACCACATATTTCAGAGAGTCCTGTATTTCACCTGAAGTTATTTGTAGGTTTTTCCTTGCACCCCGAACAATTTTTCTGGCAGTTGTGGCTGAAATTTTAGTTTCATTTAGTTTGGTTTCAACAGAACCCTTAATTTTCCACTTATCATTAGAGTTTGAACACTTTGATATTTTCTTATATCACTTTCCTGTTTTATAGAGTTCAACTACCTTTTCCCGCAGATCCTTTGACAATTCTTTTGCTTTCCCCATGACTTAGAATTCAAAAAACATCAGTGCAGCACTGGATGAAAGATGCAAGGGTCTGTCAGGAGTCCAGAAAGTCACTGACCTTTTATACACACCCACTAATTACAAGCAAACAGATCACAGGTGAGGATGGTTACCTTTAATAGCCATTCTAACCCTTTTGTGACAAGTTGTGTGTATGTTATCAGACCAAATCACCAGGGGATGTAAACTTTTGATCAGGGTCATTTGGGTAGTTTGTGTAGTGATTATGATTTAAGAAGAGTAAACACAGTTTGACAATAAATGGCTTCAGCCAACCACTAACCATGAGTGAAAAATGTTTTGTGTTATCATTCATATTCTCTGAAAAATGGTTAAGAAATCATAAATTCTGCCAGGGTATGTAAACTTATGAGCACAACTGTACCTTATTTTCAGTGCAATCCGACTTGACATCAGTGTTTCGTTATGTTGGACTGCACCGAAATCGCCCATGTAGTTCTACCCTTATTTTTATTTCTGTTCTGTTTTTCCATTGTTACCCCCACTGGCTACTGACACACCCATTAGTGATGGGCGGGTTGACTACTGGCTGGACAGGTTCAGGTTGGAATATTACCAACCACTGTGGGTTTGGGTTGGGTGCAGGCTGAATTTTTCTTTACCAGCACATGACTTCCATAGATGCAATAGCTCAGTTCCATTCCTCTCATCCTGCAATATGTACTTTAACATGGCCACTCCTCACTCCATGTAGCCCTCCTTTACTCACAAAGGTTTCTCCTGTTTCCATTCCACACTGCTTCACTGTATCTTCTCTCTTCTACAGACCTCCCCTGCTTCTGACCCCTTCTCCATCTCTCTTGATGCACCAGTCTCATTCTTTGCACCTTCTTTCTGTAACTTTTTGTTACTCTCCTCACTTGCTCCATCACACTCTATGCAGCACTCTGCTTCCCCCGCACCTCCTTGCAGCATGGTTTTCTTTTCCCACAGCTCCACTCTCCATGCAGCAGTCTCCATTCCCCGAGTTTATTCTCATTCTTAACAGAGCCAATCTCAAAAAGTCTCTACTTTTTTTTATCTCAGCATCCAGCTCTTCACCAATGCCATGTAACCCCAATCCTCCATTACTTTAAGCCTTATCTGAACCGATTTCTCATTGTACTCCCTCCCCGCCAAACCCAGCATTTCCCCCCCACTCACCTGCACAGTTTGTGCCACCCAGCATTTTCATACAATTCTGGTCCATCTTGTGTCATCCCCAACCATCTAGCATTCTCCCACTCTCCCAAATTCATCCTCCCCCCAATGAGCCCTCTTTTGTGCTCCTGCACCTTTGCTATGTTTTAGCATCCAGCATTCTCTTGCTTTCCCACACCTACTTAATATTCTCCCATTATCCAACACTTCCTTCTTACTTGCACCTTCCCCTGAACCCCATCATCTTCACACTTTTACTGCACCCTATTTCCCCACCTCCCTGATCATCCACCGCTCCCTTACTGTCCCTCCCCATGTCCCCTGTCATACAGCATTTTCTCACTTTCTTGCACATTCTCCACACACCCCACCATTATGATTTCTGCTGAGCCCTTTCCTTCTCATTTCCTCACAAGGCATTTGTGCCCTCTCTTATTCCATTGCAAGACAGAGTGTAGCTGCTCTTTTGCACCTTCTTCCCATTGCCCAGAATTCCTACTGCTGACCCATGCAGGACTCCACCATTCCCCAATCTCATTAAATTCACTGGAGTGACACAGAAATGTTCCAGTATTGGAGAGTGGCAAGTAATCCTTGTCCTGCAACTTCACAAGCAGAGCTCATACTGAGAGGAGAATCCTCTGCTTAGGAAGCATTACACCATTGTCAAAGGATACAGGTCAGATATTCCAGTATTGTCACATCCCAGATATAATCGTAGTAAGAATCCATTCCATCATGGCTGAAAGAAAACAGTCCCGTGTTACTAGTAAGTACCGTTACCCGCTAAGGATTAAATGTAATTCTGAATAAACACGTGAGTGACTTTCAGGTCTGAATCTGGCCCCAAATCTATTCTCTGTCATATAAACACGCTCATTGTTTTCTCTGCACTTGTAACCAAGCTCCCATTAAGCAGGTAATAATGGATCACAGTACCGCTGTTATTATTTGTAAAGAGCTACAGAATATATTGGTGCTGTATAATTAAAATGCCCCATTAGACTTATTTATATGGGAAGCTTAACTAGTCATTTCCTTGCACACCATTGGCTCTGACGTGAAGCTTGAGGGAGGCAGCAGAATATGAAATATATCTACAGAACCTTTCAATGTTGCCTGTATAGTTAGAAGGTACAATATGGGATCCGTTATCGGGAAACAAATTATCCAGAGAGTCCACTGGATAATTTAACTAATTTAATCCAAATAATCCAGATTTTTAAAAATAATTTCTTTTTCTGTGTAATAATAAAACAGTAGCTTGTACTTGATCCCAACTAAGATATAATTAATCCTTATTGAAATCAGAACCAGCCTATTGTTTTTTTTTTTAATGTCTACATGATTTTCTAGTAGACGATGTATTAAGATCCAAATTATGGAAAGATCCGTTACCCGAAAAGCCCCAGGTCCTGAGCATTCTGGATAACAGGTCCCATACCCTATGGCATATACTCTTCTACTTACCTGTTTTGTTCTTGTAATGCTTTAAAGGCAGTTTTGTAATCTATTTCCCGGAGAAACTGACACAGTATTGCCACCTGTCAACAGAATAAACACCTTGTAAGATGGGGGCTACACATTACTTTGGGGGGGGGGGGGGGGGGGTTGTGGAGGATAATTGAAAAAAAACTATCTGGTTGAGCTTTGGGTCAGTATTACTAGAGCTTAATCACAAGAAAATGTGAAAGAAGACAATTTCATTCAATATAAGTAAAACTATAGCTTCAGAATGAATGCAGTTTATATTAAGTGTCATAGTAAAGAATCTTACCAAACTGGAATATATATATATGTAGTGAATAAAGTACCCCCTCTTGTAAATTATAAGGATATTATAATATCCTCATATTTTGCAACATGGGGTACTTTATTATAAAACCCCAGTTTTAGGGAGTCGTGACAAAAATTACATCACTACTCACCGTTTAAAATTGATGACATCGGTACTCAACGTTTATAAAGATATTCATGGCTTTTGTGTATTATATAGTGAATAAAGTACCCCCTCTTGTAAAATATAAGGATATTATAAGTTACCGAGGAGTTTCATGACCATATAAAAACATGAGGCCTAAGGCCGAGTGTTTTTATACAGGTCATGGAACTCCGAGGTAACTTCTAATATCCTCATATTTTGCAACTGGGGGTACTTTATTTATTATAATACACAAGTTTCAGTGAGTCATGTGACAGAAATTACATCAGAACTCACTGTTTATAACTGATGACATCAGAACTCACCATTTATAAGGATATAATTTACAAGATATTTACGGCTTTTGTGTATTATAAGTAAATATTGCCCTTTCACATCTCTTGCCTTGAACCACCATTTGTGATGGTCTGTGTGCTGCCTCAGAGATCACCTGACCAGAAATATTTCAACTCTAACTGTAACAGGAAGAGATCAGCTGACCAGAAATACTGCAGCTCTAACTGTAACAGGAAGCAAAAGTCAAAACTCTATCTGTTAACTGGCACATGTGACCTAACATCTATAGTTTTTTTGTGTGCAACATGAATCATATGATCCCAGGGGGTGGGCCTTAGCTTTTAAAATCTCAATTTTATATTTAGGATTAGCCAATGGCATATGCTACTTAAAAACTGATATTTTATTTAAAGGAAAACTATACCACCAAAATTAATACTTGAGCAACAGTTTATATCAAATTAAGTGGCATATTAAAGAGTCTTACCTACCTGGTATATATATATTTGAGTAAATATTGCCCTTTTACATCTCTTGCCTTGAACCCCCATTTCATGATGGTCTGTGTGCTGCCTCAGAGATCACCTGACCAGAAATATTTCAACTCTAACTGTAACAGGAAGAAGTGTTGAAGCAAAAGACACAACTCTGTCTGTTAATTGGCTCGTGTGACCTAACTTTATAGTTTGTTTGGTATGTTTGTGTGCACCGTTGAATCATACGATCCCAGGAGGCTGTCCTTATTTTTTAAAATGGCTATTTCCTATTTATGATTACCCAATGGCACATGCTACTAAAAAAGTGTATTATTCTGAAAATGGTTTATTTACATGAAGAAGGGTTTTACATATGAGTTGTTTTATGCATTATCTGTTTATTGAGACCTACATTGTCTGGGGGGTATAGTTTTCCTTTAAATGGTTGATCAAGACGAAGCAGGGTTTTTTTATGCATGACATTTGTATAGCAACATACACTCTTTAAACCAGATCACCATGAGTAATGGGTTTTGCTTGCAGTTATTGAACTGTAAGTCAAGAGGTGAGGCATTTATGGGAGATTTTTCACCTGAAGTTGCCCTTAGTCTTTCTGGGGGCTATGGTTCCATAACCAAGTGAAATATCCTTCATTGTGATGGAAGGGGTGGGGGGCAGGGAGCAACTTGAAATAATCCAACAACCACTACAATGTTTACAGAGCAACAACTGTCACATGGTCATTTCCACTGGACGGGGGGGGCGGCTAGTTGGATTTCACTGAATCAGCTGCACTGAATGTGAAGCCTGTTGGATGGCACTGGACTCTTTCTATAGGACTCTCTGTATCACAATCCCTGTGTGTGCATTATTGCTAAGCCCTAAGGTTAGAGCCCTATCCCCAGCCTATTAACAAAACTGCCTGCCATATTTTAGCACTGGCTTTAAAAGTAACTCACAGTAACGAGAGTTGTGTAATGGAATTGGAAAGGCTGGAGTGAGTGGATGTCTAACATAATTGCCAGAACACTACTTCCTGCTTTGCAGCTCTCTTGGTTTCCACTGATTGGTTACCAGGCAGTAACCAATCAATGACTTGAGGGGGAGCCATATGGGTCATAACTGTTGCTTTTGAATCTGAGCTGAATGCTGAGGATCAATTACAAACTCACTGAACAGTTATGTCCCATGTGGTCCCCCTTCAAGTCTCTGACTCATAGTTAGAGAGCTGAAAAGCAGAAAGTAGTGTTCTGTTCTGTACTCCAGCCTTTATACATTACATTTTTGGCTAACTAACTATATTAGAAACTTTTTTTTATTTTGCACAGCCTATCTATTTACCCAGTTTTTATTTTTACACAGACCTGTTCCTTTAAAGGAATTCTTCAGTACAAAATCCGGGTAAAGAAAGGGACACAGTAGGGGGTGTTGAGAAATACAAAAATAAAAATCAAGCACAAGTGGGTCGTACAATGGCAGGCACTCAGGAAGAACATGGCAGGGAAACCTGTTTGTACAGGAGAAATGAGTGTGAATACTTACATGTGTGTGACAATTCAGCATGGAGCAACATTTGATCATTCTTTTAATTACCTGGACAAAAACAGACAAGAAAATTACTGGTGAATGCAGCAAGGGGTCAGTTCATCAGACACAGGGAAAGAACACTTTGTACTACAGAAACCCAACAGATAAGTGTGCAGTATTTGTAGTCCACATCTGTCATGCTTTAGTTCTCCTTTAAAGGAGAATTCAACCCATAACACTTAAACCATAACAAATGCCCCTAAGTTGCTACTTACCCCTCAGCGCAGGTCCTGAGCATGGAGTTTGCAGGGGCCATCTTCTCCACAACCGTCTTCTCCCAGGATCCATCGGCGTTTGACGCCGCATGCACAGTAGGAGCATTTGCCGGTTCAGCTCTACTGCACATGCGCTGAAAGTCATGCAGTTTCAATAGGAAAACTTTGTGACTTTCGGTGCATGCACAGTAGAGCTGAACTGGCAAATGCTCCTACTGCGCATGTGCCAAGCGATGAAGACGACTGGTGAGGAGATGCCGTCTGCAAACTCCACGCTCAAGACCTGTGCTGAGGGGGCGAGTAGCAACTTAGGGGCATTTGCCCGGAGGAGATAGGCTGGGGGTGAGGGGGTGCCTACTGGGGGGAGGGGTTTAGCACTTTATGGGTTGAACTCTCCTTTAAAGGAGAACAAAACCCTGTCATTAATATCCCCCTTCCACCCTACCCTAAATAGGCTCTCTCCCTCCTCCTCCCATAGGGTCTCTCCCTTCTCCTCCCAGCCTACCTGATACCCTGGGCAAAAGCTCCCATCTTTCTTCTTACCCCTCCAGGTCCTGTCCAGCGGAGTTCACAGCAGCCATCTTCTCTCCTTCGGTCTTCCTCCTGTAGTGAACGCCATTTTTGGTGCACAGGAAGATTACTCCAACTGTGCATGTGCTGAAAAAGTGTTCACTACAGGAAGAAAACCAAAGGAGAGAAGATGGCTGCTGTGAAGTAGAAAGTTAGGGGCATTTGCCTAGGGTACCAGGTAGGCCGGAGGAGGGGGGGCATTTTTAGGGTATGGGGGAAGGGGGATACAAATGAAAGGGTTTAGTTCTCCTTGAAAGGACAATGAATAGCATTTTACGCTTGTGGGTGCCAAAATTTAGCACCCCCCGACTTCTCTTACTTCCTTTCAGAAGAAAACCGCACTGGCCCAGAGTTCTTCCTTCGAGCTGGCCCAGAGTTCTTCCTTCGAGCACAGTTGAAAGATCAACTTCCCGCTTCTTCGGGTCTTCCCGTGGTTGCACATGTGCAGTACAGTGAAAAGCCAAACCCTGTCTATTTTGCTCTACTGTGCATGCGCTTGCCCTGTGAAAATTGAAAATCCAAAGAAGCAGGAAGAGGATCTTTTGCTCGAAGGAAGAACCCTGGGCTAGTGTGGTTTTCTTTCAAAAGGAACACCGGCCAGGGGTGTCAGGTAAGTAAAAGTAGTCACTTAGGGGAGCCCAACTTTTGGCACCAACAAGTGTAAAATGCTATTCCTTCTCCTTATTAAAGGTTAAAAATTACTTCGTTGTCTCTAATCCATTTATATTACAAATATCCCCCCTCGGCATCTAAGACTTACTCTTCACTGCCGTTGTTCAGAAGAGTGCGGAAAAATTCCTATCTCACACCGAGCACGAGTCAAACAGGGTTGGAGGAGCCGCCTGCATAAACCCTGTTTGACTCGTGCTCGGTGTGAGATAGGAATTTTTCCGCACTCTTCTGAACAACGGCAGTGAAGAGTAAGTCTTAGATGCCGAGGGGGGATATTTGTAATATAAATGGATTAGAGACAACGAAGTAAATTTTAACCTTTAATAATATGCTCCATTAAGTGAATGCCAACGAATGTTTGGTCCCTGATTAGGAGACTTTTTATATACTAATGTAGCTATTTGTGTGATGTTATTATGTGACTCTTATCTGAAGTTTAAGGTACACTTCCGTATGTTTACACTGATACTTTTGTTTCCGGTGGTTGAGCAGTGGGGATACTCTATCTTTTCTTGTGTTCCGTATCACGGTGTCTAATAAACTTTTTTACACTTCCTTATCAGTTCTGCTTTCCCACTAGGAGTGGAAAGTAGGGTAGTACAACACATGTGGTCTTTATTTGATTTTATTTTTTTACTATATGTGGTTTTTTCCTTGGTTAAGGGTAGTTTGATGTTCTGTTTCTTTATTGTTCCCTGAACATGACACACACGTCACACTTTTGCGTGGTGCACTGTTTTCCCGCCACAGTATGTTTAAATTGACTGTTGTTAGATTTGTTTGAACACTTTGAGAAAGGCTGGTGTTACAGCCGAAACTTCAGTAGATTGCCTGCAATAAACCTTTATTTTTTTGTTTATAAGTCCTGTGAGTGCGACCTGCTTTCCTTGGAGTACATGCTGCTTTATTCGGATTGCACCCAGGCATCTAAACCAGGATTATCGTGAGTGCCGAGACGTCTCCAGTGGTGATTATATATATATATATATATATAGATAGATATATATATATATATATATAGAGAGAGAGAGAGAGAGAGAGACCTACATTGTTTGATGGGTTCTCCTTTAATGGAGGACCCAGTTTTGTTTCTCAAATAAGGATAATGTTGTTTTAGAGTATGACTGTTTCCTCTTCTCTGCATATTCCACTTATTAAACAGGGAGCCATTCTTTGCACAGAACATTGTATGGCAAATGAACACAAATGGTAAATGGTATTGTAATGGCCAGGGGGAGATCTCACTATTATGCCAGCTCACCTCAAAATCTATGTCCAACAGAAATTGCCCTAAGGAGAAAGTATGAAAGATTCAAGGCAGGGTGCTTGCGTAGTATAGTGTGTGTGTGCCCTAACTGGGACATGATTCCACTACACCAGAAATCACACAGAACACTGTTAGTTGTACGAAGATCTGAGATTCCCACACCCTTGTCTTAGCCTCCGAACACAGAATAATGTATCTGATAAGTGCTACAACTGGAGGGAGTATGGCCATGCAAGCATTATCTTTTAAAAGAACAGTAACACTAACAAATGAAAGTATTTTAAAGTAATGAAAATATAATGCAGTGTTGCCCTGCACTGGTAAAACTGATGTGCTTGTTTCAAAAACACTACTATAGTTTATATAAACAAGCTGCTGTGTAGCCATGGGGGCAGCCATTCAAGCACAGGATACACAGTAGATAATAGATAAGTACTACTATAGTTTATATAAACAAGCTGCTGTGTAGCCATGGGGGACAGCCATTCAAGCACAGGATACACAGTAGATAACAGATAAGTACTACTATAGTTTATATAAACAAGCTGCTGTGTAGCCATGGTGAAAATTGAAAAAAAAAAAAAGACTATACGGCACGGGTTAAGTAGTGGATAACAGATAACACCATTATGTTCTACAGAGCTTATCAGCTGTGCAACCAGATCCTTTTCTCCTTTGAATGGCTGCCCCCATGGCTACACAGCAGCTTATTTATATAAACAATAGTAGTGTTTCTGAAGCAAACACAGCAGTTTTACCACTGCAGGGCAACACTGCATTATATTGCATTACTTTAAACCACTTACATTTTTTGAGGCTACTGCTCCTTGAAACCAATTCTACTTGGGGTGACAATCCACAATTTTATGGTTTTCAGGGAAAAGTAAGTATTTCTGATGACCGTATCCAAAAGAGTGTAGAGGAGTCATCACTTGCGGTGTGTTACAGAAGGTCAGGGAAAGTTCTATCCCATTCCTTATGCGACATGGGTTCTGCTGTAAACTATATATTTATATAAAATGGGCACTTCCACCATAACATTAATTGTAAGCTCCGCTGGAACAGGGACCGAGGTGAATGATGCATAACCACTGTATGAATCTGTGGAATGTCACTTTATACAATACTAAAAACTTTCAGGGCTAAAATTGCAGGAAGTTTGCTGAATATTCTTTTAAAGGGCATGTCAACCCCAAAAATAATGTTTTGCCTAATAAAAGAAAACATGATTCTACGCGACTTTGCAATATACAGTCATTAAACATTTTCTATGGTTTTTAAGTTATACATGTATCTCTTTTGAAAGCAGTGTTTGTCTGTCCCTTTCTAGTCTCTGTACTGGTGGCTCCGGCTTTTGAAACAATGTAACGTAAGTCAACTTATAAACAGGCCTGTCTTGCTGGAGGAGACTGGCTTTTGCAACATTGTTTAAAATGTAACAACCAGGAAGCATACAAATGCTGCTTTCAATTGCAATTGCATTTACAATTAACTTTTAAAGCACCAACAATTTGGAAAGTTGCTTATCACTGTGTTTTCTTTTATTAGGCAAAAAGACAATTTTTGGGTTGACACGTCCTTTAATGCGATCAGCAAGAATTGTTCTGAAATGAAAGAACTTTGCTGAACCTAAACTGTATTTTTTCCCATTATTTGCCTTTCTACAAAGTAAACCATATAATAGCAAAGGGCAGCAAACTGTCTCAGTTCATGCCCCACTTGAAGGGCTAGCGTTTGGCATGGGGCCCCTTAGCTCATAAATTGGGTACAAATACATGGAATTAGCAGCCATTGTTAGAAGAATATCTAGAGAAGCAAATAAATGTTTATCAAGAGGGCATTCACCCCCAATTGTCTTTCAGCCTAGTCCACTTCACTACCTTTCCAAGCCTCCCATGGGTTTGTGACCTCAGCAATGAGCAATTTAAAGGGATACTGTCATGGGGAAAAAAAAAACTTATTTTTCAAAATGCATCAGTTAATAGTTCTGCTCCAGCAGAATTCTGCACTGAAATCTGTTTCTCAAAAGAAACCGATTTAATTTTGAAATCTGATATGGGGCTAGACATAGTCAGTTCCCCAGCTGCCCCGAGTCATGTGACTTGGGCTCTGATAAACTTCAATCTCTCTTTACTGCTGTACTACAAATTGGAGTGATATCATCCCCCTCCCCTTTCCCCCCAGTAGCCTAACAACAGAACAATGGGAAGGTAACCAGATAACAGATCCCTAACACAAGATAACAGCTGCCTGGTAGATCTAAGAACAACACTCAATAGTAAAATCCAGGTCCCATATTCAGTTACATTGAGTAGGAGAAACAACAGCCTGCCAGAAAGCAGTTCCATCCTAAAGTGCTGGCTCTTTCTGAAAGCACATGACCAGGCAAAATGACCTGAGATGCACCTACACACCAATATTACTACTAAATAATATACCTGCTGGTTCAGGAATGGCATTTTATATTGTAGAGTGAATTATTTGCAGTGTAAACAGTGTAATTTAGAAATAAAAACTACACCATACGACGGACTCCCTTTAATTATGAGGCTATTTTTATGTTGAAGATGAATGGGAGAGACTCTGAAAAGAAGTGAACTAGTCCTTTAATGTTCTCATTGTGCTGCACAATACATTATACCCGATACTCACCTGATCTGTATAAACCTCAGGTGGAACTTGCTTGGTAAAGAAATCGGAGCACACAGCCCCTGCCTGCAGATAGTAGTTGAGAGCGGCAGAATACTCGTTTGTTGCTGTAAAAACAAACATAAAAATAATATATTATAATAATATTTCATTTTTAGGAGTTATTCTTCTGCAGAATAATGTAACTCGTTAACATGAAAAAAATGTATACTGCGATCAACAGAATCCTGGGAATAGGAATAACATTAAGATAGGGGCAGGCATTTTGTCTCACGTAGTAGTTCTCTGCAGAGCGGATGAATTAGCCGTCATGCACTTCTGCCATCCTCATTCTTTATTCATTCCTAATATATTATAATAAACAATATAGTGATGTTGTACTCACCAAAATATATATCTGCCTGAATCGTGATCCAGGAGTGACTGTTAGAATTTATTGTTAGTGCATAGCTGACCAATTCTTTCACTGTAACGGCCACAGCATCAAAGTCCACAGCCTGGAGGCTAGAATACGGAGAAATAAACGGCTTGTATAGGGCTAGAGAATTTATTTCTGCTGCTCTGGGGTTACAATATGTTCAGCAGATCTCTAAGCTCCTAAAAGGTCTAACGGTAATGCAAAGCAGCATAAAGCAAACCCTGAACTGAAGTAAATCACTCTAGATGCAAGGCATAAACAGTTTCTACTGGAGCTGTATACTGGGGCCCAATGAAAAGGGTAATCAGTGGCTACTGGAGCTGTATACTGGGGCCCAATGTAATGAGTAATCAGTGGCTACTGGAGCTGTAT
>CM044442.1:120145693-120240282 GCA_024363595.1 Xenopus borealis | reverse complement strand
ACACATAGGGGCAAATTTACTAAATTTGTGTGAATGATTCGAAATTCGATCGAATTTTCAAAAACATTACATTTTCGAATAACTTTTTTTGGGCACTGCGACCATCGAATTTAAAAAAACTGATCAATTCGAATGATTAGAATAAAATTCTATTCAATCATTCGATGGTCAAATTGCCCTTTAAATTTTTAATTCGAATCCCTAGTTCACCAGATTAAACCTACCGAATTGCTGTATAACCCTATGGGAAGCTCCCATAGGGTTGTTTCCGCATGTTTAGATCGAATAAAAAAAATTAGATCGTACGGTTAAAGACGTTCGAATCGTTCAGTTAAATTTTTATATTTGATTATTCAATCGAATTTCACTAAAACCCTTCAAATTCGATATTAGGATTTGAAGGAATTAAACCGAAATTCGATTAAGAAATTTGGGCACGTTCTTTTATGGTGTTGCCCTTTTCAAAGGGGTTGTTCACCTTTGAATTAATTTTTAGTATGATGTGGAGAGTGAATAGTAAATCTGCCCCATAGTGTAATAGAAATATAGTCACAATATAAGGATGATTAGTCATTAATACAGATAATTACTACACGGCAGCACAGAAACCAGTGCAATTAGCATCAGAATCTAATAATCAGCCCTGTAGCATCAGCTTATATTACAGACCAACCTCATTTTCTGATGGATAATTAGTGACGACCCCTAAGCGTCACAGACACTTTCCAAGATGGTGACCCCCTGTGACAAGTTTGAAGCCCTGGATCATTGCTGCTATTGACAAGCTGAAACCTAAGGCTGGTGCAAAAAGTTCAATATATAAAATATGGCATTTTTAACCATATTCATTTTCAGGGTTTCCTTCTCCTTTAACGATCATGGTTACATCAAAAAGACATTGGAAAGCGATATCCGCTCATAAGACCACTGAAAGGGGTGGTTCATCTTCTTTTAGTATATTGTAGAAGGGCCAATTCTAAAAAAAAAAAGTTTTCAATTGGTCTTCATTAATTATTTTTCATAGTTTTTTAATGATTTGCAATTTTCTTCGGTTTCTTTGCAACTTTCAAATGGGGGTCAGAGACACTATCTAAAAACAAATGCTCTGTAAGGCTACAAATGTATTGTTATTGTTACTTTTTATTACTTATCATTCTATTCAGTCCATCTCCTATTCATATTCCAGTCTCTTATTCAAATCAATGCAGGGTTGCCAGGTTAATTTGTTCCCTAGAAACCAAATTGCAGACACTGCAAACTAGAGAGTTGCTGAATAATAAGCTAAATAACACACACAATAATAAAAAATGAAAACCAATTGCAAATTGTCTCAGAATATCACTCTCTACTTCATACTAAAAGTTAACTCAAACGTGAACAACCCCTTGAAATACTTGTATTAGTCAGTCATGTATTGGCGTAACAATAAATATATTCAGATATCCAGTCACATGGTCAAGGCTAGGGATTATGCCAGACAGCTGGAGGGCCGCAGGGTTGTACAGTCCTGGTGTATGTTCTGTAGGTAAATAAAGGAATATAAACAGGGGTGTGACAGCAGAGGCAGCTGAACCTGCAACTGCAGGTGGGCCCAGATGGTATGGGGGCCGTGAGGCCCTAAATAATTAGGAAATTGTACATATATTGGTATCTGGTTATGTTGGGGCCCTAAAATCAATTTGCTGTGGGGCCCTAAAATCTATTTGCTGTGGGGCCCTAAAATCTATTTGCTGTGGGGCCCTAAAATCTATTTGCTGTGGGGCCCAAACATGTGACATGGGTTGAGGAGACTGCCTCATACAGACTTAGATAAACAAAAGGAATTCTGGGAATGAATTCCAAATGTGCTCCAAGAAAATCCCATTTGCATGGGTTTATCCTATTGGCTAAAGCTCACCCACTGGGTTCTTAAGCATTATCCTGGCTTCTGTGTGGCCCAGTAACATCTATTACCACCCCTGAATATAAATATCTTCAGTATTCATAATTTTCCCCAGTGGGGCGGAGGAGACGAATGACTAAACATCCATGCTCACACAATTCAATAAAAAAAGGGGGACATTATACCCATCACTTACCTTTTCCCCGATCAATAAACGCGCTACACAGTCAGCCGGATAAAGGCTCCAGGACGCGATGCAAATGCGTCACGCCGAATCACGTGACAACAACACGGACGCATTGAAAATGCCGACACGGGTTCTCTACCAATAGGGAGTCGCCTGTAAAGATTGCCCTTCTTCCGGGTGATGTTGCGATGGCAGCGCTGGTTCTGGTGAAGGTTTGGCCACCCGTGTGCAGGAATAACAGCCGGAGGAATAGCAGCCAGGCGACTGAGTTGTGTGTGGAACTGGTCAGATGTATAAGTGTCAGCTAGAGCAAGAGTATTCTCTCATAGAGCGCTGGGTTACACTTTGCCCTGATCATGGGATCTCTCTCTCGACTCTATTGGACGTATTTTGTCCATGTGTATTTGTGTGTGTTAGTTCTATTCAGTATAAGCAACAGGAGGGCAGCCCTCTGACTCAAAAACGTTTTAAAGGAGTTGTTCACCTTTAAATGTATACTGTCATGGGAAAACATGTTTTTTGTTTAAAAGGGAAGGCATTTTTAGTAGCTTAACATATAGTAAATTAGGCTAAAAAAAAAAACTCTCGTCCATCAAGTTCAACCTTTTTTTTTTTTATCTTTAACTGCCTAACTGCTAGTTGATCCAGAGGAAGACAAAAAAACCCCATCCTAAGCCTCTCCAATTTGCCTCAGAGGGGGAAAAAAATTCCTTCCTGACTCCAAAAAAGGCAATGGGACTAGTCCCTGGATCAACTTGTATAATGAGCTATCTTCCATAACCCTGTATTCCCTCACTTGTTAAACACCATCCAACCCCTTCTTAAAGCTATCTAATGTATCAAAGGCGAAAAGGGGTAAATTTATCAAAGAGTGAAATTCCGCATCTCTCAATTAATTTCTATGGGATTTTGAAAGGCGTATTTATCAATGGGTGAAGTGAAATTGCACCCATTGATAAATACACCTTCAAAAATCCCATAGAAATGAATAGAGAGATGCGGAATTTCCCTCTAGTGGCAGAACTTCACTCTTTGATAAATATACCCCAAAGTGTTTCAATGTCCTTAACATATTGATAATAGGTTGAGTGCAGAGGATCTCTTGTATTTGTCTGAGTGATCCTGTATATCTCATAATTTTTTGAGAAAGAATAGTCTGGAGTTTAAATGAATATTTCCTTTGCAAGTCAAGAAGTAGCTGCTATAATAGCACCAGTCTACCACTTGATATATAAGTCAGTATAGTAAGAGTGACAGTGGGGGAGGGAAGTGGACAGTATGAACTAAAAGGAGGGTCAGCTTAAGAAAAGGGTCAAGCTCAGCACTTTTTAGCCTTTTTGAGTAAGGCATTACATTAAAGAAATAGCTGAGCCTCTCACATTTGACACATTAGTGCTGAAATACCAGTAGGGTTACAAGTGCCTGCAATCTATTAAATACATTTACATCGGTCTAACATACTATGTTCTTACCAGAAGAACTACAGTGCAATGTCTTAATGTAAGACATTTCTCATGTAATATAATTGTGAGTTGCCTACGCGCATTTCGCTTATGGCGTTGACAAAGCTCATAAGCGAAATGCGTGTAAGCGACTCGCTATTATCTCTGGTTTTATAAAAACACTTTGCTTTTTAAACATTAATTTGGTCTGTAACTATTGGGGTGGGGTGAACCTCCTTTGCTAAATGCATTTATCTCTTTAACTCTCCAACTCTCTTTCTTTTCTAAGGGGCCGTGGGTTTGTGGCTTTTCAGGAATAGTTTAGTCTTTCAAGGTTGTAAAATCTGGATTAACACTGCCATCTGGTGGATATTCAGCATCACAGTTTTATTTGGGCAGCGTTTTATCTGGCTTAATATTACTTTCTCTTCTTTAACAGCATAGCACTGCTGTTAGAATGTACACTTAGGGGCAGATTTACTAAATTCACATATATTCACATGAAGGATTCGAATATTCGATCGAATTTTCAAAAAGATTCGAATTTCGAATATGCAAATTAGGCAAATTCGACCATCGAATATTCAAATTCGAATGATTCGAATATACAAATTAAATTTTATTCGAATATTAGAAAATTCGATGGTCGAATACTTCCCCTTTAAAATTAAATTCGATCACCTACTTCGCCGGATTAAACCTACCAAAATGGGGATCATTCCCTAAAATCAAATAGGAAAAATTTGATCGATCGTTTAAAAATCGGTCGAAAATTCGAATTGAATTCAATAGAATTTCCCTATTCGATCATTCGATTGATCGAATTGCGCTAAAAAAATTTGAATTTGAATTTTTTTAATTCCCCACTATTCCCTGATCGAATTTCGAATTTTTTTTGGCATTCGAAATTCGACCCTTAGTAAAATATCACACAGCAAAATACTGGTCAGACCCAACTCTATGCAGTGCAAGGGTGGAACCAATTTAGATTCCATGTCCTTGCGTGGTCGGTTCAGGGAAGGGTGGGGTAGGAATAAGGATAAGAGGATTTTGGCTAAGAAGAGTTAATGAAAGCATAAAGGGGTTGGCTTGAGCACTATACAGTTAATTGGTACAGTCAGCTGATTTGCAGTTGATATAATCTTTTGTTTACATTGGAAGGCATTCGTTTGAATTTTCATACACTTTTAAATGAATTGGTGTCTGTCTCAGCACAGCCTTATTCTGCATATCTCCTTTATCTGCCTTAATCTCATCATAAATCTGCTGGTGTATTTGTAAGAGTTGTTATATCTGGAGAAGTAAGTTGTTCCAGTTTTGTGTACCATAAGTATTAATGGTAACCCAGCTGTTTGGTAATAAAGATCCGGTACTGTTGAATTTGGGAAAATGACACTGAACTCTTATACCATAAAATATAGAGTAGGTGATAGCTTTTATCGGCTAACTGAGTAGATTTTTAAAAAATGCACGTTTTTAGGACTACGTAGGTCCCTGCTTTAGGTGTGGTTTACACAAAAACTAAAAGATCATAACATTTATACACACTAGCACTGAGTAAAAAAACATATTATCAATCTGATGAATATGTGTGAAATACTTCCCATACAGATCAACGTCCCTCAGCTAGGGTTCTCTGTAGTTCTTATAGTGATTAAAGTACCCCCTATTGTAAAATATAAGGATACTATGGGGTAAATTTATCAAAGAGTGAAGTTCCGCCACTAGAGTGAAATTCTGCCACTCTCCATTCATTTCTATGGGATTTTGAAAGGCCTATTTATCAATGGTTGAAGTGAAAGTTAACCCTTTAATTTTAATTTAATTTTTAAATACACCTTTAAAAATCCCTACTACTACAAATAATCAGTATGTTACTAGGAATGATTGGCCACAAGGAACCCCCAACCAGCCGTCCTTACCATATCCAACATAAGGTCTCTGGGATTGGACAGCCAGACTGTCAGTCATGCTCAGCTGACAGTTGCATGATTGTTTAATAGACAGAGTACCGTTTACGTTTGTAATGTAGCCTATGGAAGGATTGCAAGTCTCACAACCTATCGCTACCAAAGACAGTGGGGAAAACTCACTAAAGTGTGAATTGTCATCAACGACTGCTTTGAAACCCTTCTCCAGGCGAAATGTCGTTACCACTACGTTAAGTCACTAAAATGCAAAGTTGCGTCTCGGCTGTGACTTTTCACTAGCGTTACTTCAGCTGGGCGAGCATTTCATAGAGAATTTTCGTTATCGTTCATTTCTGCCTAGCGAAACTTCACTAGTACTCTTGCACTTAAGTTAATTTGAATAGGGCAAGTACCTAAAAGTCATATGGACATGCTTAAAGGAATTGTTCAGTATAAAAATAAAAACTTGGTAAACAGATTGGCAGTGTAAAATAAAAAATGTTTCTAATATAGTTAGTTAGCCAAAAATATAATGTCTAAAGGCTGGAGTGACTGGATGTCTAACATAATAACCAGAATCCAACTTCCTGCTTTTCAGCTCTCTTGTTTTCCACTGACTGGTTACCCTGGTGACCAGGCAGTAACCAATCAGTGAATTGAGGGAGGGGCACATGGGACATAACTGTTGCTTTTGAATCTGAGCTGAATGCTGAGGATCAATTGCAAACTCACTGAACAGTTATGTCGCATGTGGCCCCCCTTCAAGTCGCTGACTAACTCGGAGTTAGAGAGCTGAAAAGCAGGAAGTTGGATTCTGGCTATTATATTAGGCATCCAGTCACTCCAGCCTTTATAGTTTGCATTTTTCCCTGACTAACTATATTGGAAACATTTTTTATTTTGCACAGCCTATCTATTTATCCAGTTTTTATTTTTACACTGAACTTTTCCTTTTATTTTTTTTCCTTTATATATTTTTCCTTTAATAGTAATAGCGATGGTCCCTTTCGCTAGCGAATTGTCATCTGCGCCTGTCATCTGGCGGTGTCCCTGTGGATTGGATTTCTGCTGAATTGTCGTTAAAGACGTCCAACTTCGCCCATTAGTGAATCTGCCCCGTGTCTCTCTGTCCATCAGAATCATGACTGTTTGGCTTGGGGCTTCTTGGGGAACTTTGAAAAAAGAGACGATTGTGCCCATTCATTCCTGGTAACACAAATTTCTATAGTTTTTTTTTTATAGCAGAGTGTCAGTGTCAATTTTAATTTCATTTATCTCCTTTAAATCCAATAGCTATTGTTTGCCTCCGACTACCTTAGTGTTACCGGTAGCTATTTGCTCAGTCAATGGGTCCTTCATTTATACTGTTGCCATAGTTACATTTCAAGAAACTGAAATATGAATGACAAATATGCAAGATTTGTACTTGAAAGTAATAATCCTTCACTGGGCCCAATGGATGACTGATTCAGTATCTTATTATGTGAAAAGCTCAGTTCTGATCTCTTACACCATTTTTTATACCAAACTGTCATGGGAAAACATGTTTTTTTCTAAAATGCATCAGTTAATAGTGCAACTCCAACAGACGTCTGCACTGAAATCCAATTATCAGAAGAGCAAACAGATTTTTTATATTAAATTTTGAAATCTGACATGGGGGCTAGACATATTGTCAGTTTCCCAGGTGACCTGAGTCATGTGACCAGGGTCCTACTTGGCTGTCGGGTAGGGTTGCCACTTTTGAAATTTTTTTACCGGCAGTGATGGGGGGTGGCGGGAAGAAAGGGGTCTTGCCGTGCTGTACAAGGGGGCGTGTCATGTGACACATGACCCTGACAAAAGTGCCAGGAGAGCGAAGGGCACGAAACGCGTAGCACTCTCACCATCCCACTGTCTGTCATGCTGTTGGTGTGTATAATAAAACCGCAATAATCTTACAATAAGTGAGTCTCTTCTATAACTCCGGCGAGCGCTTGGGAGCGGGCACACGGAGGATGAATGGACTAATCGGTTTGGAGTTGCCGACATCCCGCGAGAGCAGCCCCAGGAGTGGAGAGACACAGGAACAGTCGGGTGAGCTCCACTAAAAAACTTTAATATATGTTTTCATGTTTAACTACTTTCTGGCAGGCAGTTATTTCTCCTACTTAATCCAACTGAATCAGTCTCAGTGGTATTTGGCTTTTACCATTGTGTTGTTCTTAGATCTACCAGGAAGCTGTTATCTTGTGTTAGGGAGCTGTTGTCTGGTTACCTTCCTATTGTTCTGTTGTTAGGCTGGCCATAGACGTAACAATTACGATCTTTCTCGGAAAAGATCTTTCCAAGAAAGATCGTTTGTTTCAACACACACGTGTAGAGCTGAATGGTCAAATATACAGGTTGAAACAATAGAATTCTCTCTGTATCTGACGATTCAGCACTAACAATGGCCGATGTTCAGGGAGCTTTCAAAGGCATCCGATCAAAATTTTCCGTCCAGCCCGATCAACCAGCCGACCGATATCTTAATCTTCTGACGATATCGGTCGACTCATTTCCCACCATACACACACCGAATATCGTACGAAAATTAGTTTCGTACAATATTATCGGTGCATCTATGGCCACCTAGGCTGCTGGGGGGGATAAGAGAGGGGGTGATATCACTCCAACTTGCAGTACAGCAGTAAAGAGTGACTGAAGTTTATCAGAGCACAAGTCACATGACTGGGGGCAGCTGGGAAACTGACAATATGTCTAGCCCCATGTCAGATTTCAAAATTGAATATAAAAAAATCTGTTTGCTCTTTTGAAAAATTGATTTAGTGCAGAATTCTGCTGGAATAGCACTATAAACCGACACGTTTTGAAAAAAAACATGTTTTCACATAACAGCATCCCTTTAAAGGGCACCTATGGCCCAAAAAACTGGCCCCGACCAAAGGTGCCGGCTGATAGAGCCGGTTTGCGGTTCCAGTATCTTTTTTTTTAAATGCGCCTCCCCAAACATGGTGGCTCGCACCGGGAGCTCCCTCTCGGTGCGAGTAAGCCAGGGCTTGCGACTGGCTTTTTTAAAAAAAAAAAGATACTGGAACCCCAAACCGAAATGCGGGCTCTATCAGCCTGCACCTTCGGTTGGGGCCAATTTTTTTTGGTCATAGGTGCCCTTTAAGGAAACTTAAAAGATAAATATCACAACTTGAAATTGAAAACTGCATTGTAGACACCTGTTCCTCCCAGAAGCCGCTGGGTGCTAATTAGCAGTCACTACATACTTTGTATTATAATCTGCTTGTCCTCGTCCAGTTTTGTGCACGAGGTGCTGGTAGGGTTGCCACCTGTCCGGTATTTTACCAGCCTGACCGGTAAAAATGCCTGACTCCAATGTTATTAATAGGGAAAAAAATATACAGGTAGGCTGGTATTTTTTTTCCAAAAAAAGTGACAACCCTGCCAGTTCTCTCACTGATTAGCACGAACAGGAATAGAACAGAACTACTGAATTAGAAATGAACAGATTTCAAAATTAAATCTGTTTCTTTTGAGAAATCTTTTGAAATTTGACATGGGGCGAGACATATTGTCAATTTCCCAACTGCCCCAAGTCATGTGACTTGTGCTCTGATAAACTTCAATCACTCTGTACTGCTGTATTGCAAGTTGGAGTGATATCACCCCCTCCCCTTCCCCCACCCAGCAGCCTAACAACAGAACAATGGGAAGGTAACCAGATAACAGCTCCCCAACACAAGATAACAGCTGCCTGGTAGATCTAAGAACAGCACTCAATAGTAAAATCCATGTCCTACTGTGACTTCTTCAGTTACATTGAGAAGGAAAAACAACAGCCTGCCAGAAAGCAGATCCCTCCTAAAGTGCTGGCACAAGTCACATGACCAGGGCAGCTGGGAAATTGACAAAATGTCTAGCCCCATGTCATATTTCAAAACTGAATATTAAAAAATCTGTTTGCTCTTTTGAGAAATGGATTTCAGTGCAGAAGTCTACTGAAGCAGCACTATTAACTGATGGGTTTTGAAAAACACATTTTTCCATGACATTATCCCTTTAAGGAAAAGGGACCCCTGCTCTATTGAAAGCAAAGGGAGAAGAAACTCCTGCTGAAGTGAATGTTAAAGGAACAATAACACCAAAAATGAAAGTGTTTTAACGTAATGAAAATATCATGTTTAAACTGATCTGTTTGCTTCAGAAAGGACACCCCTGCTCAGGCCCAGACTGGCAATCTGTTAGGGCAAATGCCAGAGGGGCTGCTATAAGGTGCCATAGAAAGTCAGTATTTAGTGGGTAGGTGGGGACTGTTTTGGCCTCTATGTGGGCTGATTGGGCCTCTGTGTACCTGAAATGCCAGGGCCCATTTTGATTCTCAGTCCAGTCCTGCCCCTGCTCTAGTGAATGTTAAGGAGAGGACACCCCTGCTCTAGTGAATGGTAAGGAAAAGGGATCCCTGTTGTAGTGAATGTTAAGGAGAGGACACCCCTGCTCTGTTGAATGTTAAGGAAAAGGGCCCCCTGGTTAACTCAATGCAAAGGGAGAAGAAACTCCTGCTGTAGTGAATGGTAATGTTTCACTTTACTGAGCTCACACACCCACTTCACCTTTCCAGCAGGGTCATTATATGGTTTATAATGATCCCATCAGATGATTAATGACTATAAGGAGAAAATTGTATTGGTGGATGTTCCTTTTTTTCTGTGGCCGCAGAACAGAATTTAAAAAAGTAGCCTGAAACTCAAAACCTGTCCATCACCAGCATATTAGTAATCCTACAGCAGTTCTGTATCAGCTCATGCTATTTGTGTGTAGTGGGTGAACCTTTGATTCTGCAATCAGCTGTAGCAGCCCCTATCAATCCCTATCAAATCATGCAGGGATATTTATGTAACCCGGACATGCGTCTGCTGCTGAACTAATTGCATGTGCACCCATGCATGGAAGAGTGCACGAACATTGGCATTCTCCTTAGCTTTAAAGTGCACACATTGCCTTTAGGTTATAGCTGAGCCATTCTGATAAGTGAAAATGAATCTTGTAATTCTCTATGGCAGTGTATCTCCTCTATGCCATATGGATATAATCTCATGCTAATCCCCTTTATATGCTGGTAGAACGCAGAACACTACAGGACAAAGGATAAGCATTTCAATAGACCCAAGACTTATATGACGGGGATTATTGAAGTGCGGGGCTGATATTCTGTTCAACTCAAGCTTGGGTTTATGTATCGTAGCTGATATACATTAGAGCAGGAGTCCCCAACCTTTTTTGCTCGTGAGCCACATTTAAATGTAAAAAAGAGTTGGAGAGCAACACAAGCATGAAAAAGTCCATGGGGATGTCAAATAAGAGCTGTGATTGGCTTTTTGGTAACCCCTATATGGACTGGCAGCCTACAGGAGAGAATGTTTGGCAGTACACTTGGTTTTTATACAACCAAAACTTGCCTCTAAAGGTGGCCATACACGGGCAGATAAAAGCTGCTGACAGACTGTGTCGGCAGTTTATCTGCCCGTGTGGGGGGCCCTCCGACGGGCTTTCCCGATCGATATCTGGCCGAAAGTCGGCCAGATGTCGATCGGGCAGGATTAAAAATCCCGTCGGATCAAGGCCGCATCTGTTCGTTGATGCGGTCCCGCGATCCGACACCCATACTGATCCGAACGTTGGGCCCTAGGTGGGCATATCGGGTAGAGATCTGCTCGTTTGGCAACATCGCCAAACGAGCGGATCTCTTCGTGTATGGCCACCTTAAGCCAGTAATTCAAAAATCAGCACCTGCTTTGAGGCCACTGGGAGCAACATCCAAGGGGTTGGAGAGCAACATGTTGCTCGCGAGCTACTGGTTGGGGATCACTGCATTAAAGAGTCACTTCGTTCAAACTTGTGATCACATAGCTCCTATATAGTTATCAGTTTATGGGGAGATGGAAAAGTATCTTAAATTTTTCTCTAACCGAAGGGACCTCTCCAAGCTCACCTTCCCGTAAGCTGTTCCTTTTTAGGACCCTTACACACGGGCGTTTTTACCTGCATTCCCCTGCGTTGCGTTTTGCTGCGTTCAGCCGCAGGGGAGCGCAGGTATAGATGCACTTAATTATTTTCAATGGGGCTGTACTCACTCGAATGCATGTAGGTGCCGAACGCAGGAAAAATGCAGCATGTTGCGTCTGAACCTGCGTACGGCGCTTACACGCGTCTCGTGGGCACAACCTCATTGAAAAGAATGAGGTGCGTCTATACCTGCGCTCCCCTGCGGCTGAACGCAGCCAAACGCAACGCAGGGGAGCGCAGGTCCAAAACGCCCGTGTGTAAGGGCCCTTATAGGATTCTCAGTCTGCAGCGTCCCCACTGCTCAAACACACATCAATGCCAAAAGAAGGATGGCACTCTGATCAAATATACGCCTTACGCGTTTCTGGATTCGATCACTTAGTCATAGGCCCATTGAATCCCAAAACGCGTTAATGTGTAAGATCCCTGCAGGAGCACGCATTAAACCTGCTTTTTGTTTGATCGGAGTGCCGTCCTTCTTTTGGCTTAACATTTTCTCTGATTTGCTGAGGAAGGTGGAGAAGATTCCTTCCAGCTTCCATAAGTATCATTCTCTTTCGTCAACCTTGGACTATATGGGGCAGATTTATTAAGGGTCGAATTGTAAATTTGAATTTAAAGGAGAAGTAAAGCCTAACTAGAGAAGTAGGTAGAAATGTTGTACATGATGTTTTGTGCTTGTGTACCAGCCCAAGGCAACCACAGCCCTTTAGCAGTAAAGATCTGAGTCTCCCCAGTAGATGCCCCAGTAGCTCCCCATCTTCTTTTCTGATTCACTGATTCACATGCTCTGTGCTGCTGTCACTTACTGAGCTTAGGGACCCACTCACAATATACAGTACACATAGTGTAATAGAAATATAGTCACAATATAAGGCTGATTAGTCATTAATACAGATAATTACTACATGGCAGTACAGAAACCAGTGCAATTAGCGTCAGAATTTAATCAGCCCTGTAGCATCAGCTTATATTACAGGGGAACCTAATTTTCTGCTGGATAATTAGTGACGACCCCTAAGCTTAGCTTCTCAACAGCTGCTCAGAGCCCACTGAGCATGTGAGTGTCACAGACACTTTACAAGGTGGTGACCCCCTGTGACAAGTTTGAAGTCCTGGATCATTGCTGCTATTGACAAGCTGAAACTTAAGGATGGTTCAAAAAGGTCAATATTTAAATGGCATTTTTAACCATATTCATTTTTAGGGTTTAGTTCTTCTTTAAAAGCACCAACTCGTATGTAAGATTTATCACACATGGAAACAGTTCTAATTCAAATATTCACCACCTTAAACCTGCTGAGGTCCGTTGAACCATTTCAGTGTGTTAATTGACTTCCTGACATTTGAGGGGGGGTTTTTTTGGAGGAAAACTCCATTTGTACAAATTCAGTTAAAAATTTTCGGGTCGGGACTTTTCTAGTGATTTCTAGTCAAAGACATTCTAGTCTTTTCATGAATAACCGTTCGAGTTATGAGTACATTCGAATTTATTCAAGTAAAAAAAAATTCAAATCAAGTTTGAAATTCGACCTTGGATAAATCTGCCCATATATGTTATAATCAGTGAACTATCTAGGACAATGATCACCAACCAGAAGCTCATGAGCAACATGTTGCTTCTCAGCCCCTTGGATGTTGCTCCCAGTGACCTCAAAGCAGGTGATTATTTTTGAATTCTAGGCTTGGAGGCAAGTTTTGGTTGAATAAAAATAAGGTGCAATGCGAAATAGAGGCTCCTGAATGCTGCCAGTCCACATAGGGACTACCAAATAGCCAATCACAGCTTATAATTGGCACCTCCAGGAACCCTGTTTATGCTTGTGTTGCTCTTCAACTCTTTTTTAACATTTGAATGTGGCTCATGGGTAAAAGAGGTTGGGGACCTCTGATCTAGGGTAAGGCATCAATCCCTTTCTTGAAACTATCTAATGTATCTGCCAGTACAAGCACTTTTTCTCCTCACCCTGTATAAGGCAAGCTGGACGCTAGAAGTCTTTTTTTATCTTTATTATGACTTTCACAAACCGTGGTATAAAAATCTTTCAAAATGAACATAAAACATTTGTTTTCCGTAGCTAAAACCACACTAAATTCTGATAAAAAGCAATGTACTGGCCTGGTGTTATTTCTCACTTTCCCACTAGAGGGCAGCAGAAAAAAGCTGCTCATGTTTGTTATGAAAAGCAGATTTATACAACAGGCCACTGGCTTATTCAGTAAAAAAAAAACAGGAGCAGTAGAGGAAAAAATAACATTTCTTTGACCTCTCAGGCCCTCTAATCTCTCTTTAGTGAGCTCCATACATTTTAATGCTGTGTTACAAATATAAAGATATATACAGCCACTGATAATTTGATGTTGATTTCCAGCATCCTTTATATTCTCTGATGCCCCCTCTCCCATTACATGTACACATGGTATATGTCTAGCTTTGTCCCTGTGCTTCCCTTATGGGCAAGGCTTTGTTGCTGAAACCTTGGAACTGCCCAGAGCTAGTGGTTACCCTCTACTCATCACAGTAAAAGAGCTTCTTCAGCTTGTCCTAGAAGTACCTGCTGAGCTCTGTGTGGAATGGAATCCATGCTCCTTGTGTCTAAAATCTAAAATAGAATAGGGCTAGAAATGCTGTATTTTGTATACTAAACATAAATATGAACTTACTGCACCACAAGCCTAATCAAACAAATGATTTATGCTTTCAAAGTTGGCCACAGGGGGCTGTCATCTTGTAACTTTGTTATACATCTTTGTAAGACCAAGACTTTGCACATGCTCAGTGTGATCTGGGCTAAGGTTAAGGGTCATCATAAATTATCAAAACAGCATGAGTCAAATAATATCTGCCAGAAGCCGATACAGCAACTGATTAATAATCAGAATATACAGACTGCACTGGGTCCTGTGTTGTCATGTAATCTAATGTGGATTTTATAGTTTTTGTATTGTTTAATAGAAACTTTCTCCAACTCTGCAGAACCAGTGGCTGCAGCGAAATAATCCTCCAAATAGAATCCCAGTTTATCTGTTTAAATCTGGCTCCATGATCTTTGTCCCTGCAGCTGGAGTTGGGAACATACAAATCTCTACAAAGTTGCTGACTGCTCTACAGGGAAACAAAGCTGATGGAGTGACAATTCCTATACACAGCAGTACATGGTTTCTCATAGAAAAAAAAACGGGCATCAATCACAGGCAAAATCAAACACATATTAACAACCTGACCAGTACAACCTAAACATGTTTAATCAAACTACATATACAGTTTTTTTGGGGGGAAAACAGCAGTTTTTAAAAAATCCCATACTTTGTCAAATATTCTCTCACTGAGGGAGTCCATACTGTGACTACAAAATGCAAATGAGTTCATGAGCATGCTCAGATTGTAGCACTGCCCTGAGTATTCTACCCAGAATGCTTAGCTTTAGTAAACTCTAGAAGTATCAAGAGAAGTGCACACACCAACTTCCACAAGTTGGCAGCACTAACACAGAAGTTTGGCAGATTCGTTTAGAAGGTTTATTAGGCAGCAAGAAATTTCAACTGAGCATGTGCGAGATTTCAGAGCTGCAGTTGGCTGTGAAGATATAGGTAGGAGGAGTCAGTGAAATCCAAGATGTCTGCCTCAGCTAGAACTGCAGTGGAGATAGGGGAGATTTTGCAGAAGGTATAGTGAGCTGAGGATTTACATTATACAAACAATTCTAAAAATTTCTTGAACTTTCACATTGTACTTAGTAAATGATTTTGGTTATGATTGGTGCCCTTTAAAGTATATTGGAGATAGATTTCTTTTTCATTAAAGAAAGTAAAAATTGTATTTAATTTTTTTGGCTTTACATGCCTTTTAATATAGTACTTACATATTCTGCTGTTCTTTACATAGATTATGTATCAGACTCATTAGTCCCTGCCCTAGTGTAGCTTACAAATCTAATGTCCTTACTTTATTCCAGTACATTATGGGCAGAGTGGGAGGAAATTGGCGGATCTGGACGAGACCCACACAGACGCAGGGAGAATATAGGGTTGTCACGTGGCTGGTATTTTACTGGCCTGGTTGATAACGATGCTTGATGCTAATGCAACCTAATTGCAAATGGCAAATAGTGCGCTGGCTGTTATTGACAGCCCTATAGCCACTTAAAGGTAAAACTAAAGCTTAACTAAAGAATTAGCTAGAAATGCTGTACATACATATGTTTTGTGCTTCTGTACCAGCCCAAGGCAACCACAGCCCTTTTAGGCCTCGTTTAGGCAATTTCAAGCAATTTCGGAAAACGCAATGCCTCGCGTGAATAGGCACAGGCGATTCTTCATTAATCATCTGGAAAGCAGGGTGAAGCGGTTCGGGGAGATTAGTCGGTGGACTAGCCCTTAGCAGTAAAGATCTGTGTCTCCCCAGTAGATGCCCCAGTAGCTCCCCATCTTCTTTTCTACTGATTCACATGCTCTGTGCTGCTGTCACTTACTGGGCTTAGGGACCCACTCACAATATACACTACACCTGATAGTGTCATAGAAATATAGTCACAATATAAGGCTGATTAGTCATTAATACAGATAATTACTACATGGCAGCACAGAAACCAGTGCAATTAGCATCAGAATTTAATAATCAGCCCTGTAGCATCAGCTTATATTACAGACCAACCTCATTTTCTGCTGCTGGATAATTAGTGACGACCCCTAAGCTTAGCTTCTCAACAGCTGCTCAGAGCCCACTGAGCATGTGAGTGTCACAGACACTTTCCAAGATGGTGACCCCCTGTGACAAGTTTGAAGTCCTGGATCATTGCTGCTATTGACAAGCTGAAACTTTAGTCTGGCGCAAAGAGGTCAATATATAAAATATGGCATTTTTAACCATATTCATTTTTAGGGATTAGTTCTCCTTTAAGCTTACCATTTCCAACAGGGCAAATATCTTTGGTGAGTCTTAACCACTTGCGACATGCGACATGGTGTGATGCAACTCTCTGCATCTGTCTTAAACGAGAACTAAGGCTTAAGCAAAGAAATGCTATGTGTTAGACTTCTATCCCAGCCCAAGGCAATAGTAAATAGTATTTATAGATGCCCCCAGTTGCCTTCCATCTTCTTTTCTGCTGATTCACTGCACATGCTCTGTGCTGCTGTCACTTACTGAACTTAGGGACCCACTCACAATACATTGAATATATATAAATGTAACAGTATAAGGCTCATAATTCAGATTATTGATGTATAGCAGCATTAAAATGTATAAATCAGCCCTGTAGCATCAGCCCGTATTACAGACCAACCTCATTTTCTGCTGAATAATTTTGACGACCCCTAAGTTTAGCTTCTCAACAGCTGCTCCGAGCCCACTGAGCTCCTGCGTGTCACTGACACTCCTAACAAGATACAAGACAGGGAGCTCCTGTCTGGATCATTACTACAATACCCTGGAACTTTAGACTGGAACAGCAAGTTCAGGCATGTTCTAGCTATATCCATTTTTAAGGTTTAGTTCTCCTTTAATACTTGGCTACTATAGTAGAATGATGTTGTCGGCATTAATCCTAAGAGCAGAAGGGCATCAACCCTTTCGATAATTCAGGTATTTTATGATGTCACGGTGGGGTATTGATATGAATGGTAAGCTGAAGAGTCTGTTAGCATGTAACAAAGCTATAGCTCCTATGTTCAATACATAGGAGAGTAAGTCACACAAGATATTGTATTAGTCATGTGCGAGGTACCTCAATCGTCCATCACATTCTAATTCTCCAAGTGAGTGTTGTCCTATGGGATATTGAGGCGGTGGCCCTCTATACTCTGTCTATACTCTGTCTATACTCTGTCTATACTCTGTCTATACTCTGTCAATACTCTGTCAATACTCTGTCTATACTCTGTCTATACTCTGTCTATACTCTGTCAATACTCTGTCTATACTCTGTCTATACTCTGTCCCTCTGTGTTGGAACTTTACATGAACAAATGAAAGAATCTCATGTCTCTGAAGGAGTGTTTTCCAATGAGCCAGCATGAAAAGATGATTAGAGCCATTTAACTCCTTTAACTTCTCCATTCCAGCCCAAACTGAAACGCTGCCTTGTATGCAACATTGAGTTTAGCGCTTGCTTTATTTATCTTCACTAAGCAGCCAGACTTCTGTGGGTTTCCTTGATGTATCTCTAGGGTGTGAGGTTTATTTATGCCATAGCTTTTAGCTTGATATACTCACTCCGTGCACAGATGGCTGCACTAAATGCAATTTCATAGAAAATCAGGGATTATTTCTGTATCTTCTATTTGTGGTTCGATTTTCAAAGCTCCCAGCTCATACCAATCTATTGGAAGATTAGAAGCACATTTAACTTCTGCCAATATACCTCACTGCCTTACTTTATTGTTAGAGATTAAATTATTTTAAAATTTTTTAGAGGGTCTGTTAAGCGCAGGTTGTAGAGGCACATACTGTAGCATGGGAGTTTGAAGTTGATTATAATCATTTTGGGGGTGCTTAAAACTTGGTACCATCAGTTAAAGTCCTGTGTGGAACCAATTTTTGAGACCCGAACCTGCAGCCCGTAACCCAAACCACAACCCGCATATTTTCCAACCTGGATGCACTACCCAACCCAGTTAAGCAACTGCCTTTTCGGCAACCCAATCCACACCCGTCAAGTGTCCACCATTAAACAGGAAGTGACGTTGCTGCAATCCGGAAGTTACATCATAAAACGTGGGTGGAGACAGTAAAAAGTTTTGTAAAATTTTAAAAGGAGTAAAATATAGACAATAAAACATAAGAACTATAGATGAGATCCGCAACCCACATCTATACCTGCACCCAAAAATCCTTCCCTCATCCCGCAGGGTACCCGCATTTTTTGCAGGTAACCCGCAGGTACCCAACCCACTGCAGGGCTCTATCCCTAGTGATTATACCTTTCCTTCTCCATTAAAGGAAATGGTGATGATGATGAAGAAACCACACATAATGAAGTGATGACCTTCACCCTAAAATATAATAGCAATGAATAGAATACAATGACATAATGCCTGCATATATTTCAATCATTTCCCAGTGTACTTATTCCAACACAGTTTCATTAAAACTATCTTACATTGAGTATCACAAACCATATGTTTAAAGGGAATTCCCAATGTTTGATATTTATCCAGTAGATTCATTTCCATATCACAGTCCAAACATAACCTGTGTACAATCTAAGCAGTTGTATAAGCAAGATATATGTAGAGCTGTGTGTAAGATAAGATACAATGTATGCCTTGTATTTAAAGGGCAATGAAAGTGTAAAATAGAATAAGGCTAGAAATGGTGTATTTTGTATACTAAACATAAACATGAACTTACTGCACCACAAGTCTAATCAAACAAATGATTTATGCTTTCAAAGTTGGCCACAGGGGGCTGTCATCTTGTAACTTTGTTATACATCTTTGTCTGACACTGGCACTGCACATGCTCAGTGTGGTCTGTGCTGCTTAGGGATCGTCATAAATGATCAAAAAACAAAGCTGTTTGAGTTCTGCATGGCTGTAAGTAAGGCAGGGGCTCCCCCTGCTGTTCATAAGTATGAACAATTCCTATCCTCAGCAGTAAATGAAGGGAGAATTTCACTGCATACAGTCAGGTTTCTTATAAAAAATGGTACATATTTTTTAATTAAAGTATATTGGAGATAGATATCTTTTTCATTAAAGAAAGTAAAAATGTGATTTTATTTCTTTGCCTTTCCTTGCCCTTTAAGATTATGACAGCCCAGTCACCTAGACTTTGGTCGTTCAACTGGAAGCCTGTAGGACAGATACACCTTCCGTGAAATTTGAAAGGCCCCCATACTATTCCACTGGCTTCTTTGGATGGCTGGTGAATATTTTTCCCACTACATGGAAAATGTTGGACGGTACTGACCTGGATAGCTGCTGCAATACCCATCATTTACTGTGGATCTTCTTAGTTTTCCAGGAGTAGGGCCAATTATTTGATCATTGACATACATACATACGTACTGGATAATAATATGACAATGGCAGGCCGAGGGAAACAAACATGTATGATCTTGGGAACTTTTACTAGGGAAGAATGTATCGGTCGTCTCGTCTGTTGGGCAGGACTGAAAATTTTGACATGCCCGATGTCGTAATGTTGAATCATCTGATAGAGCTAAAGAATTCTTTTTGTTTTACCTGCATTTTACATGATTCGGCTCTTAACGTTAGTAGAGTAGACAAAAGATCTTTCATATGGCCAATGGTTGTCGAAACGATAGCAATTATAGCATGTATGGCCACTATTAGAATGGAAATTTAATTTATAGACCTGATATAAACACGTCAGCCATTCAGCCTTCTGTCTTGTCACTGTCATTTCCTTTTTCTTTTGAAGAACGGTGACATGAATCAGGTAAACCTGGTGCTCTGACTGTTTAATGTTACTTTGTCGCAATCAGGGATAAGGCTCATAAGATACATTAAATCACATTTGTAATGTAAAAGTTAATTATACTGCATTGAAGCACTGGCACCCACAGTGATTATTGCCTGTTCACTTCAATAGCAATCGCTCTAGACCAAGACTTGCAGATTAGAGAATTGGCACTTGAAATTGTGGTATGCGGCATTTCAAAGTGACCTGACCTGAGATTATGATATTATATTTATGAATATACATGAATCTCTTTATGACAAGGAAATACAAGTAATGCGCATTACTCATACATGCATGCATGTGAAGAATGGAGGGGTGTGTGTGTGTGTGGATGCTGGGTTTTCATTTGGTTAAACTTGATGGACTTTGTCTGTTTTAAACTCGATTTAACTATGTAACTATGTATACCATAATAGCTGAGGTTGGAAAATACATCCCCATTAAAGAATCACAGGGAGTTCCAATTTATTAGTCTTTTCACTACCCCAAGGTTGCCACTCTTCTACTTTTTAATGAGGTATTGTCACGGGCAGGACTGGACTGAGAATTAAAATAGGCCCTGGCATTTCAGGTACACAAGAGGCCCATCAGCCCACATAGAGGCCCAAACAGCCCCCACCAGCCCACTAAACACTGACTTTCTATGGCACCTTATAGCAGCCCATCTGGCATTTGCCCTAACCCACAAATGGCCAGTCCGGGCCTGGTCACGGGACATCGTTTTTTTCCCCCTAAACACATCAGTTAACAGTGCGACTCCAGCAGAATGCTGCACTAAAATCTGTTTTTCAAAAGAGTAAACACATTTTTTTTAATTTAATTTTGAAATCTGGCATGGAGCTAGACATATTGTCAGTTTCCGAGGTGTCCTCAGGTCATGTGACTTGTGCTTTCAGTCACCCTTTACTGCTACATTGCAAATCAGGGGCCTATCAGCAGAATGATAATCAGATAGCAGCTACCTGACACCTCTCCTGAAGCAATTTGCATTGCTATAGCCCCACTTAGTGGTAGACATGAGAACCATGTTTTTTAACGCTTGGGTGCTATTCTTATCCTACAACTAGGAAGCACAAGGCCGTGGTAAATACAATAGGAAGGGGAGAAACAATTGCTGTCTCAAAGCAGTTCCATGCTGGCTCCTTCTCAAAGCTCAGAATCAGGCACAAAGCACTGAGATGGCACACCAATATTACAGCTAAAAATACATTTGTTGGTTCAAGAACGAAATTGTAAATGGTAGAGTGAATTATTTGCAGTTTAAACAGTGTAATTTAGAAATAAAAAGTAAACCACAAAAATAATGACCTTTAAAAATCCCTTTAAAAAAATACATTTGGAGTAGGAGGTTAGTGCTTACTTGTTCATATTCTTTCTTCTTTAATTTCAGTGTTTTGCACAGATAATTCTTAACGAGCCTCCCCAATTCCCTCCCTCTGAATTGGTCTTCATTTTGCCATGGTAGGGGAATGGTGACATGGGGCATCACAGGAGGATATCATCGGAAACAGCCAGCCAAGCCCATGTTCACCTAGAACACGTAAGTATTTCGGCACTGTGCATTTTTCTATGCTTTTCTTTTAATGCCATCATGGTTGTCTTACAGTCCAAGATACAGTCTGCCACCCCTAAGATCATATAAAAGTCACAGATTTATACAAATGGGCCAAATTAGCCTCAACACGGTAGTTCTAGATAAATCAAATACTGTATTGTTCTTTAGGCTTGTGTTACTCCCCTGGTTTGGTTCTTCCTAAGATGCCCAGTCCCACAGTATAGGAACTCCTGATTTACAGGTTATTGTCTTACCCCCCCCCCCCCCCCCCCCCCATGTGTATGGTGCTCACTGTCAGCCTTTATGGGCACAGCAAACTTGGAGAAGAAATGCTATTGTTTCTGCATAACCACATGATTCCCCCAAATGAGCAGAGAGATGGTTCATGTCTTGGCTTTCTAACTTATCAGACCCTGGAATGGACAACTAGTTGCTGTAGGATCTCCATTCCCAGCTTCTAATGACCTGTGCAAGTAGTGTTTTATTAGTAAATGCACTTAAAGCTGTATTTAGCTCAGTGAGGTTGCATCATGAAATCATTAAAGGTCATTCACTCATTCCTGGTTGTCACAAGCATCATTGTGGAAATGAAGGACAAATGTATAGTACAGGGAAGAAAATAATTATGTTTTTTCTGAATGGTTCAATGTTATTTAGAGAGGGTAATTAGGGTCTGTAAAAAAGACAGAGAATAAAGGAAGAAACTCGGTACCATAATTGTGTTTGCAAAGGACAAGTTCATTGCTTTGTTCTGCTAATTCTGCACAATGAGGGATACCTGTATCATTAAGTGAACTATAGGTACCTTCTGCCTCTTTCCTGGAAAATAATATTTCTCCTGGAGCTTTTGTTGGTGGAGTCACATAACAAGCAAATGTAGTTTATTACATGCAACATACATTAAGTCGGTATTGTATTTACTAGAATAAGAAAATATATAGCCATAATATATAGTATAGCTGATATATAGCCAGAATAAAAGCTGACCCAAATTGTGTTTGTCTGACTTGGTCACCAAATTAGCTGATTTTTGTCCAGTCTGGTCACCCATGTTGTGACCCAGCTGACCCAAATCTTTGGTTGTTGGGTCATTGATCAGATTCTAAATGGGGATGTACTATGTGGCCAGCCATGTTCAGATATTGATCAGCATGGGTCAGGAAACAAAGACCTTTTTGGGCTAGTGTTCCCTCTAATTTTTTCTTGGCCGTGTGCAAAACCTGTATGAACACTTTTAAAAAATAGTATGTGCAGATCTGAAATAGATGTCTTCTCACAAAAATGATTTGTGCACATCACAATTTATTGTATGAGCTGGGCTCAAAATCTGGGTGTGCTTGCACAAGCACACAGCTAAGAGGGAAAATTGTCTTGGACCATTATGTAGTTTGCTAACCCAGTTTTCCTCTTGGCTAGCTGTGGACTTTTTCAGCATTACTAGTTGAAAAAAGGTATGTGCCACCCATATAGAGTCAAGTGCACCAGACCAGGTACAAATGATTAGAATTCTTGAAGGAATGTATCTTATTTAAACCTCAAACATTTAGTTTGCTTTGCATTTTGTTGTTGATGTGCAAGTGGTAGTACCATGCCTAAATTGAAAGAGCTTTCTGAAGCTTTTTGAAAGTATGTGATAGATTCTTATGCATCTGGGAAGGAATCTGGAAAATCAATCATTCCTCTGTCCAAATTATCATCCACAACATAGATTTCAGAAAACTGCCATCTTGGCCAGGCCATCCCAGCAACTTTAGCCCAACAGCAGAACTCAAGATGCTGAAGGAAACTCTTGCCATTATTGATGTTAAAGTGCATGAGTCAACCATTAGAAAGAAGTTTTACAGATGACATTCATGGGAATCGTGCCACTAGGAAACCTTTGCTGTACAGGCAGAACATTAGGGCAGAATAAAGTGTAAAGTGTGCCCATTGTGATGGACCTGTGACAAGCCCTGGAGATACTGATTTGATTTCTTTCTAAATCCTGGAAGGATTTAGGAGATATTCAAGGTTCCAAGAAGTCTGCACCTGACAATAGGCAGAGGAACAATAGGCAGAGGAACAATAGGGAGCACCAACAGTGGGACATAATATAGTCACCCAGGCTCCAATACCTCTTTACACACCTGCATAAGAACAATGGGCACTTACTGGCTGGGCCAGTAGGGGCATAAAAAGAGTCGCCAAGAGAGATTTGTAGTTGGTCTTCAGAGATTAAGGAAAGGTCTTCTGCACAATAGTTGTACTGCTTCTCTACTCTTGGCTATTATCTACTTTTATTGGGACTGTGGTTAAACTTTTGTTGGACTTTGGAACTGCCTTTTTTGTTATCCATAGAACAATTTGTTAGCTGTGTTACCGATGGGCTTACAACATCACTGGGTTAATCTCCAGTTCTCTTGCATACTTTGGTTTGGTCATTTTCATAACATCCACGAACACCAGGAACAATTTTCTCCAAACAGCAAAAGGTAAAGAGAATAGAAGACATGTTTGGCCAAAACAAGAGGCAGCATTTCATCAGAAGGACCTAATAAACTAATGTAAAGCATGTGGGTTTATATTGTATAGTTTAGGTTTTTTTGCTGCACCAAGGCCTGGCCAGTTTACCATAACAGAATCCACTATGATTGAAACTCAACTGTAATTGGACCTTTTAACATGACAATGACCCTAAATATTGTAATAGTTCTTGGCTGAAAAAAAATGAAATGGACGGTTGTGGAATGGCCAGATCAAAGAGTGGTAGACTGTTATAAGACATGCCTACTTGAGGCAATACCAGGGATATGAGGTACATTTGTGCATTTTGTGCATTTTCCACAGGTTGTACTTACATTTTCATTTTTGTGTTTGCATTTCATTGTTTTTATATTTGGTTACTTCACCTTTTTCTTTCTATACTGTTTGAATGATCTATTATTAATTTATTTCAGAATTCAGAATCTCAATAGTTTAGTCCCTCTAATTTTTATGTAGAGCGCATACGTTTTTGTTGAATGTAACTGCCACTTTGCAGCTTTATGTGATTCATAATAGTTTCCAAATGACATTTGCTGCATTGTTTCTAATGAATAAAGCATTAAGATAAGATGGCCTTTTTAAAGAACAGATGTTGAGTTGTATTTGTTCTATACATATTTGTGAGTTCTGCAAAAAAATATGTAACTAATAAGGCCTCCCCTTGCAGGTAAGTACTGATTCCATCCTTATCAGTGGGCTATTTGTGTATGTGTGGGTGTACCTATATCTATACCAGGTACCAAGAATCGGCATTCATGTGTACATTATGATTGATTACTGCAGCAATATATTCATAAACCTGCAATATACAAAGTCAGAGAAATGAACAGCAGCTCAGTAAAACTATTAGGGTTGATGTGAGTTTCCATAGAGAAAATTGGCCAGCAACCTGTGCTCCTTGGTGGCTGTGGCCTACAAGAGGGGGTGTAACTACAGAGGAAGCAGACCCTGGTTGCTAGGCTCCAAATTACCCTAGCAACCATACATCAATTTGAGCAAGAGATTTAAACATGCATAGTAGAGTCCTGAATAGAAAGCTGAGTAATAAAAAGTAGCAATAACTATAAATGTGTAGCGTTACAGAGCATTTCCTTTTAGATGCGGTCAGTGACCCCCATTTGAGAGGTGGGAAGAGTCAGAAGAAGGCAAATTATTAAGAAACTATATTAAATAATAAAGACCAATTGAAGAGTTGCTTAGAATTATCCATTCTATAACATAGTGGGAGTCGTTTATAAAGTTCACATATTTATTTGCAAATGGTTCTATTGCCCATTTTTTTCTGAATGCTGAAATATGGCACTGCTGTGCCCGTCTTTCTTGCGAATTTGCATTGCGCACAAATATTCGCAAATGGGTGTTTGTGACTGAGCAAGGACATTGGGTTAAAAAAAACGTTGATTTTATTTGCAATTTGTGAAAACAGTTTTGCAAATATTTTCTCCACCACCAAAGCCATGGCGTAACTAAACCTCAGAGTATGTGCACACATATTCGCAATTTGTGATTATACCATCTTTGAGTCCTCATGGACATTTGCAGTTCAAATAAAAATAAAATGCAATTTTGTTTGCACATCACTATCATCAAGCTTTATAAAAAATGTGTACTGTATGCAGTGAAATTCTCCCTTCTTTTAGTGCTGAGGATAGGAATTGTCAGACTTCTGGCAGGGAAACAATCATACTTATGAACAGCAGGGGGAGCTCCCGCCTTACTTACCAGCCATGCAGAGCTCAAACAGCTTTGTTTTTTGATCATTTATGACCATCCCTAAGCAGCACAGACCACACTGAGCATGTGCAGGGCCAGAGGCAGGCAAATATTTTTAACAAAGTTACAAGATGGCAGCCCCCAGTGGCCAACTTTGAAAGCATAAATCATTTGTTTGATTAGGCTTGTGGTGCAGTAAGTTCATGTTTATGTTTAGTATACAAAATACAGCATTTCTAGCCTTATTCTATTTTACACTTTCCTTGTCCTTTAAGCGATTATAATACTTTAGGGGGGCAGTTATAACTGCAGTTTCGGCATGGACCAGTGATTATACCTTTAGTTCTTTAAATAGAACTTGAGCTAAGAGCTGAACTGTGCGCCCCAGAACAAGTGAACATGCCATGGGTCACTAATACCCTAATGTTATAGGCTCTAACACATATGTAGGGGATGTGTAGGACTTAACCATCCCTAATATGAGGATTTGCATCTCTACCCTGGGAAGAGATGTGTTCCCCTAGGCCTAAGGGTAGAGATTGCAGTTCCTGTTCCTTAGTATATACCAGGGGTCCCCAACCTTTTTTTTATCCATGAGCCACATTCAAATGTAAAAAGAGTTGAGGAGCAACACAAGCATGATAAAAAGTCCTTGGGGTGCCAAATAAGGACTGTGATTGGGGGCTGGAAGCCTACAGGAGACTCTGTTTGGCAGTACATGGTTTTTATGCAATCAAAACTTGCCTCCATCTGAGAAATCCAAATATAAGCACATGCTTTTACATCACTAGGAGCAACAGCCAAGGGTTTGGTGAGCAACAAGTTCATGAGCCAGAGGTTGGGGATTAGTGATGTTCTTGTCTGGTTTTTCCTGACCCGCACCCGCCCACAACCTGCTCCACCTGCCAGAGCCTGACTTCCGGCTTCCTTTTATAGATGTGCCCATGACAAAACAAAAGAGGCGGGGCCAGCAGGTGCGCATCTATAAAATGTTGGAAGCCAGCATTTTCAAGGTTGTGGGCAGAGATAGCATTGCATCGGGCTGGCCCGCACATCACTATAGGGGATCACTGGTCTATATAATGGGAGGGAGCACAGTCTTTGTTTCTGGACTCCACACTAGAAGGGAGACATATACTTTGGTTTGGTCATTTTCATAACAACCATGGACACCAGGAACAATTTGCTCCAGACAGCAGATGGCAAAGATAATAGAAGACATGTTTGGCCAAAACAAGCGGCAGCATTTCATCAGAAGGACCTAATAACGTCATGCCCACAGTCTTCGGGCCGGCCCGCACAACACTATTGGGGGTCACTGCCTGGTCTATATGATGGAAGGGAGCACATTCTGGACTCCACACCAGAGATGCTTCTGGAGGACCTGAGACAGAAGGGCTCAGTAAGTGCCTGAGGTGGAGTAAGTACTCAGGACTGAAGAAGAATTACCCCTTATTGAAGCCTTGCTTGTGTAAATAATATAAACGTTGATATTTTGCTGCTGACTCCTGCACAGTATGGGAATGTTATAATCGCTTATTTACGAGTTTACACCTAGTCCATTATAACACTATTTTTCATCAAATAAACATTTCTTTTCATTCTGTTTTTCTATAATTTGTTGTTCGGTTGTGCCAGTTAGTTGCTTTCCAGTTTTAAAAGTTTAATACAAACACACTGAAATCCGATGAAATCTATGTGGGCTGTGATATAACATATCTCCTAATATGATTTATAGAACATTTCCTGTTTCCCTGGTAACAGAGTAGCAGGATGGTGTTATTTAAAGCGCTGTCACTGGCGAGTACTGGTTTCTATGTACGAAGCACTTTAGGGTTTTGGGTAGAAGTCGTGGGGAATAATATTGGTCAAGAATGGACATCTACCCACGTCCAGGTGTTTCTTATAACTCACAGCACAAAAATCGGTATTTCTTAATTATACAAAATTTCCTATTTTTTTAATAAAAATCTATAACAATTGATTAAATAGATACCACTGATTATCATTACTGATTAAAGCTTTATTATAGTGCATGGAACACCTTTTTATGCAAGTGCCTATAATGAATGGAATACTTTTGTAATGAATGCACTAGGCAGACGCAAATGATCCTTATATTTTTCATACCCTCCAGGAAATGCTTCTAAAGGGATAGAGCACAAAATCCAAACGAAGTACAAAAATGTGGTTGCCAGAAGGTTTATAGTTTACTGTTGTTTGATGTGTGACTTAAGGGGTGCTTATCGGAGGTGCACTATTAAGCTTCTAATTTGTTTCTGTGCTGTAATACTGAAGCTTATTCCTCATGTCTTTATTTAGCACTCATTAGCGGCCCTTGAGTTAAAATTAATGCAATTGAGCTTGTACTTCAGTGTAGATTGGACACACTTGAGCTGAGTATCCTTCCACTTACACTTGGCATCATTTCTGGTGTGCACCTTATACCTTAGACATAAGTCCATTGCATCTACTTATATCAGTTGCTGCAAGGACCCTAGAGCTACCACCTTGTCTGAAGGTGACAGTAGCTCACCTGTGTCAATAGACAACACTGTGCATGATTCTTGATGGGAGGCCGGAAGGACAGAGCAGTGCTGAGTACTACTATACATAAGTGCAAAGAAGGCAGGTCTCACATTATGTGCATGTGTCTGAGCAAACATGGCCACCCACACTGAGAACTTCCTCCTGGTACAGGTGGCATAACACTTGCTCGGAGTATTTTCTGGTCCAAACAGTATTGTTTGACCTAACTGGAGTGCAGACTGTATTAGTACATACATCCAGGGGGGGGTAACATTTTAATTATGATAGATGCCCTTTAAAGGAGAACTAAAGCTTAACTAAAGAAGTAGCTAGAAATGTTGTCCATTATGTTTTAGGCCTCTGTACCTGCCCAAGGCAACCACAGCCCTTTAGCAGTAAAGTTTCTCCAAGGTAGATGCCCCAGTAGCTCCCCATCTTCTTTTCTGCTGATTCACTGATTCACATGCTCTGTGCTGCTGTCACTTACTGAGCTTAGGGACCCACTCACAAGATACAGTACACAGTGTCACAGTATAAGGCTGATTAATACATAAATCAGATTATTGGTCCATAGCAGCTCGGAAACCATCACAATTAGAAACCACCATCACAATGTAATAATCGGCCTTGTAGCATCAGATTATATGGCAAGCCAACCTAATTTTCTGCTGGATAATTAGTGACGACCCCTAAGCTTAGCTTCTCAACAGCTGCTCAGAGCCCACTGAGCATGTGAGTGTCACAGACACTTTCCAAGATGGTGACCCCAGTTGGACTGGGACACCAGGGGCCCACCCAAAAATCTTAGACCAGGGGCCCTCCATAAAACCTTAGACCAGGGGGCCACTCTCAGTACTAATATTTTTCATCTCCTCAATCAACCTCTATTTGTTTTCTTTACATACTATGATCAATTATTATATCTATTTAGCCTCTTTGTTCTCATATAAATAGGGAATGGCCATGAAATAGGCCAATAGTTTAGCAACATGAGGGCCCACTGACACCTTGGTCCACCGGGAGTTTTCCTGGTATTCTGGTGGGCCAGTCCGACACTGGGTGACCCCCTGTGACAAGTTTGAAGTCCTGGATCATTGCTGCTATTGACAAGCTGAAACTTTAGGCTGGTGCAATAAGTTCAGTATATAAAATATGGATTTTTTAGCCATATTCATTTTTAGGGGTTAGTTCTCCTTTAAGTTGCATATTTCATATGATATTTCTCAAAAATAATTTCATGCTTCGCTTTATACAGTGTCTATAATAAAGGAATTCTTATTAATGCCGACTCTCTTGTTTTTCCTCTTTATTTCAGGCTCGGTCTTTTAAAAAAAAAGAAAGAGTTTAGAAATCGCCTGTTTTTAATATCACAGCAAGGATTTCCATTATTGCTTCCGATATTTGACTTTCTTTGTGCCAAATATCTTTCATTATGTGTGTCATAATCTGCAATTGTCAAGGTGCTCTACAGTCTAAATCTCAAGGATAGAATTCTTTGCCAATAGGCTAAATGGATAGATAATGGTATTTGGGCAGGTGCAGAAGCAAAGATAGGTAATAGCCAGAATAAAAGAAACACAAGAAGAAACAAGGCATAAAAATATATTTAAAGCTGTACCTTGGGCATTATTAAAAAAAAATTAAGTCCGTTTTGAATTTTTATTAGTTTAAAGTATTTTAACAGACTTTTTAAAATATTTTTAACTGTACAAAGTCATCTCAGTATATGTAAGGCACCCGTTATACAGAAAACCCCAGGTCCCAAGCATTCTGTATAACAGGTCCCGTACTTCAAAAATTACTTTTCAAAATAGTTTAGTCTGCTTTTGTGAGTAATTGTTGCTTAAAGTTCCTAAACCTGTTTTGCCAACCTGACTGTTCCTTCTCAACCTGTTTTAAAGGAACTGTTCAGTATAAAAATAAAAACTGGGTAAATAAGCTGTGCAAAATTAAAAAAAAATGTTTCTAATATAATTAGTTAGGCAAAAATGTAATGTGTAAAGGCTGGAGTGACTGGTTGTGTAACATAATAGCCAGAACACTACTTTCTGCTTTTCAGCTCTCTTGGTTTCCACTGATTGGTTACCAGGCAGTAACCAATCAGTGACTTGAGAGAGGCCACATGGATCATAATTGTTGATTTTGAATCTGAGCTGAATGCTGAGGATCAGTTGCAAACTCTCTGAACAATTATGTCAAATGTGGGCCCCCTTAAAGAAGAAGGAAAGTTGCCAATGCAGTTTATTGCCAATAGATTATCCATAATAGTAAAAGCTAGACCACTATATTTATTCAGTAGAATGCTTTACCATACCCAAGTAAATAGCTGAAGCTCTCTCTGTTTGCTTAGGATACAGCTGACATATTAGCTTGGTGTGACATCACTTCCTGCTTCTTCCTGCTCACTCATAGCTCTGGGCTCAGTAGTTGGGAGGGAAGAGGAAGAGAGCAGTAAACTGAGTATGCTCACACCCAGGGCAAATAGGTTTAAACTGAAGTCAGGTAGTCAGATACAGAAGTCCATGTGTACAAAATAGAAGGAAAGAAATGTTGTGTTTCTTTTAACAGAGGACTCAGAGCAGCATTACTTTGAGGGTTTACTGGTATATTTATATAGACCTTTTTGATAAAGCTTTCCTTCTCCTTTAAAGTCACTGGCTAACTCAGAGATAGAGAGAATGTGCCATAGCCCTATTGTTTTAGACAACTGGCAAATAACAGAACTAACATAAACATTTGGGAGATCTAGAGTTGCCCATTCCACCTATTTTTTTTCCAACCTATTTTTATTTGCAGTCATTCATCCAAGGTGTTAAAGGACCTTTTCCAGAAATACACCATGAAGGACAAGTGTAGGTCGATATTGTTAAGCAACAATTGTGAATCTATACTGGAAGCAATTATTGTTCTTCTTGAATAAAATCCAAGCATATATTTCTGCCACTAAATAACATACCATCCAATAATACACATGTATAACAATTGTGAGCACAGGTGTTAAAGTTCATGGACTCATCCATAGTATCTTTCATTTTGACATGCTGTAATTATAGAGGGAGAAAAGATGGTACCAGTAGCCTTATATCTTATTGTCCTCTCTTGTGCAGCACCTAAAAGCAGATCCATTGTGGGTTTATTGTGTGTTAATGTTTTGAGTTGATGTCAAGGCTCTGTGCAACTGTCATCCCAGGAAACCAGTTCGGTATGGGCCTTGCATTGTGTGCTAAATAGGAAAGAAGTAAGGTTTCCTATTAGTTTTATTGGAGCATCAGGGTGAAGGCACAAACCATATATTAAAGCTTGACACACACACAAGATTCTGGGGGGGGGGTTTGGTCGCCCAGCATCAAATCTCCTCTTCTTTGAGTGACTAATCTCGCTGAAAAGAAGAAAAGTCACCCGAAGAAGAGGAGATTTGTCGCTGGGCGACTAATCTCCCCGGAATCTTAGCATGTCACCACCCTTACTCTAAATGGGTGGGTCACCTTTAAGTTAACTTTTAGGGGGTTATTTAGCAAAGGTTGATTTTAGAGTAATGTGATTTTTTTTTTTAATTAAAATCTAATAAATTCTAATAAATTTTATCTATAATTCGATCTAACTGGAATCAAATTTAAATTGAGTTTTTCTCCAAAAAAAAACTTTACTTTTTTTTCTCCCATTGGAGTCAATTGGGCATCTTTTATAAGCAAATTATCACTACTATTAACATCTTCAAATAGTTCAAAGGAACTCTGCCTATGACTTCTACATGTAATCTGCAGGTTTTAGGTGAACAGTCGAATTAGAACTGTTTCTGGGTTCGAGTTGTTTCTATGTGTGCAGAATAAAACTGATGTTGTGTGACAGCCATTTTAATATATACTGTATCAGAGCATATCTGATGCTTTGAAAATTGTATTCTTGCCAAATGTCAAGAAGTGCAAGAGAATTGTGTAAAGTACATAATAATGGTAATAGTGTAATGCATGTAAAGGCAAGAAAATAAAATCCCATTTTTACTTTCTTTTATGAAAAAGAAACCTATCTCCAATATACTTTAATTAAAAAATGTGTACCGTTTTTATAAGAAACCTGACTCCCTTCATTTACTTGATCTGACTGCTGTGGATAGGAATTATCAGACGGTCCCTAACTGCTCTGCAGGGAAACAATCATACTTATGAACAGCAAGGGGAGCCTCAGCCTTACTTCCCAGCCGTGCATAACTCAATAAGCTTTGTTTATTTCCCTGTAGAGCAGTCGGCAACTGTGTAGAGGTTTGTTTTGGATTTTATTTATACCTTTAAATCCCCTTTACTGTTTCCAACTCTAGCTGCAGGGACAAAGATCCACATAAGTAAATAGGAGAATTTCACTGCATACAATCAGGTTTCTTATAAAAATGGTACACATTTTTTAACTAAAGTATATTGGAGATAGGTTTCTTTTCCATAAAAGAAAGTAAAAATGGGATTTTATTTTTTTGCCTTTACTTGCCTTTTAAAAGCACCTTGAATTTGAATGGAAACAGTTCTAATTCAACTATTCTCGATCTAAACCTGCAGATTTCATGTAGAAGTCAATGGCAGAGGTCACTTGAACTATTTGAAGATGTTTCTCTTCAAAAAAATGACACTGCATAGACTCCGAAGGGAGAAAAAAATGTAAGGAGGACAGCCGCAGCGAGCATCCCCATCGCTCCACTGGAACACCAGGTATTCTCACAGATTGCTGTCACGGGCAGAGCATCGACTGATTTGTTCTCTTACTACTTAATTTAATCTGAATTGTTCGTGGCAGGTGAGAGGTGTGCAACGTCTGATCATTCGTCAGATACAAGGGTAAAATCTGTTTGTCTATGGCTATCTTTAGTCTTTCCACAAATTCTGTGCAATTTATTGTGACTAGATGTAATGGGATGCTGTTCCCAAGTCAGTTTTATACAACAGGTTACAAATACTTACGTACATCCTTTCTCCTTAGAATATAAACATACTGTATATATATATATATATATATATATATATATATATATATGTGCTACGATAATGCGTGTGGTCTAAATTACAGATTGTTAAATCTTCAAAGAACTCTGTAGCTCAATTTACATCCATCTTCTAAAGTGGCACTGCACAGACAGAAAAATGACTACATTTAAGTAAAAATTCTTTAAACTTTCTTTGACATCAGATAAAGAAAATTGCAGGAAAAAGCAAACTTTCTGTTATGTGCCAAGTCAGTTGGCAGCCTGGCACTTATAATTAATTCCAGTAGAATTATGAGAGAGATCATTCCCAACATTTGAGCAATGTTATAAGGAATACATTAACTGCTCAATACGCTTTATATCGGATTTGTAAAGATATTTCTTTCTTTGACATCAGATAAAGAAAATTGCAGGAAAAAAGCAAACTTTCTGTTATGTGCCAAGTCAGTTGGCAGCCTGACACTTATATTGGATTTGTAAAGACATTTAGGAGGCATTTCTTTTGGATCTGCAGCCCACCATAAAGATACAACACTGGGAAGGAGTGACAGATGTGGGAATGAGTGTGAGAACACCTTCAAGGAAGTCAGGGAAGGTGATCCTGTGAATGATCAAATGATTTATTCTGCAAGAGCCTGGACTGAGAGGAAGGAATTCTATTATGGTCCAAATATCTTTGTTTTTGCCAATGATGCCAAATTGTGCAAAGCTATACTTTACATGCAGGATGCTACTATTTGGCTAGGAAATTAGACTAAATTAGAGAATTCGGCAGCAAATTGGCAAATGGGGTTCATTGTTGATAAGTGCAAGGTTTTCACTTTTGTAGAAATTGTGATTTATGCACTAACTCTTATTTTTCTAATTTTTTTATTAAAACAAATGCAACCTAACTCCCAAACATGATTTGGCTTGATTTGATAAAAATTAGCAGCGATAATTGTAAGTGCAACAAAAGTAGGGGAAAAAAATCGAGCTACAATTTGAATCATTAGACTTTTTCAAACTGAAGGGGCAAAAAACCCGAAAAAAATACAGATTATCGAATAGAAACTAAGAATTAACCAGACGATCGCACGAAAACCAGCGTCAAACAGCCCAAAACTATTGAGAATCATGAAGGCAAAAAAAGTTAAAACTGTTAAAGGTTTTTAGCTGGAATATTTTCAGATTCTGATCTTCAGCAACTTCAGAGCATAATAAATCGTAAAAAAAAAATGATTTCCCTTTGGATTTGGATTTTTTTTCCAAACTCAACCAGAAAAATGTGAGTCAGTGTGTTGGGGGTTTCCTTAAATGAGAAGGATTTGTGCATTTTTTGTGCATAATAAACTATTTAACTCTAAGCAATGTCACTCAGTGACTACTAAAGTAAATAAAGTATTGTCTTGCATAAAAAATTAATTTAGACATGAAAATGTAATAAATGTAATACATCCTCTTTATAGATCTCTGGCAAGGCCTTATTGAGTATGCAGTGCAGTTTTTGGTATATATATATGAGCTGGAGAGAGTTCAGAGACGTGCAACTAAACTGGATGAAAATCCATGAGAGAAGTCTATTAAGGCTGGAGTTGTTTCTCCAGAGAAAGGTGCCATGAAAATGACATAACAGAAGTTTGCCAGAACACAGGAGAGAGCTCAATGTTGCATTTCCCCCTTTATTATGTAAAATCCAATGAAAGCAACAAGTTCCTCTATGGAAGACACATAATATTCGCAGCTCCAAAGTCCCAAGCAAATAGAAAAAGTTCAAAATAAATGATGGCTGAAGAGTAACTGAAGCAGTAAATCTGCTGTGCAGAAGTCCTTTCCTCTCTCTCTTTCTCTCGGTCGACTGTATTCGAGTCTCCCTTGGTGACTCTTTTTATGCCTCTACTGGCCCAGCTTCCCAGTAAGTCCCTACTGTTCTCATGCAGGTGTGTAAAGAGGTATTGGAGCCTGGGTGACTGGATTATGTCCCACTGCTGGTGTTGCCTATTATTCCTTTGCCTATTGTCAGACGCAGACTTCTTGGAACCTTGAATATCTCCTAAAGCCTTTCAGGATTTAGAAAGAAATCAAATCAACAGTTCCAATGCTTGTCAAAGGTCTGTCACATGGCTCCCCCCAAGTAGAAGTTGATGGAGCTCTGCTCAGTAGGGAAAGGCCTGAACTTACTGGTAATTAGACCTTCTTGGGAAAAAGTTAAAATCTCCTCTGGATTCCTGATATTTCTAAAGATCCTGGATGAAGGGATCCACACTTCTTAGGTTCCCTATGTCTCTGCCTAAAAGAGAATTCAACTCTGACACAGCTGCCAATTAAAGGAGAATTTAACCCTTACATTAAAAAAACCCTACCTCCCATCCCCACCAAGACCCCCCTTTCTCCTCCCTCCAACCTAAGTGTTACCCAGGCTCCATCTTCAGGCGCTTCAGTAATCATTCAGTAAGAATGAGACCGGCGCTTCGGCAATTTTTGTGAGTTTTACTCCAACTGCGCATAAACCGATACACTGCTCTCATTTCGAAGATTTATTAAGAGAAGAGGATGCCACCCATGAACTCCGATGGCCGAATCTGCACCGAGGGGTAAGTAAAACGTTAGGGGCATTTTCCCGAGGCAACGCTGGGGGCAGGAGGGAGGGGGGTCTTGGTGGGGATGGGGGTAGGGTTTTTTTCCACTTTAGGGTTGAATTCTTCTTTAAGCTCTTGAACTGTAGCAACTGCATCTTGAGGGTCCTCAAATGCTACAAATGCAAATTCAGGGGGTTCTGAGCAACCCAAACCCAATGCAAAGGCCCATAGACCCCGAAAGCCTGATCTATTTCAGCTTTGCTTCCATGCTGACCAAGATTTCCAACATAAATGTTAAGGTTCTTTAAATTGTTTCAAACTTCCAGGTTGGTGTGTGGCAGGGGCGTTTCATTTGGTCAGCTGTTTGCATGACAAAATATTCCCCAATGGGTTGGGAACCTAACATATTATTGGAAGTGCAGGCCTGTGTTTGGTGTTGTATAGTTTGTATAGGCTGCCATGAAGTTTAAACCATTTCAGTTAATACAGAAGCAACAGGCCAAGTTGTTCTTGTCTAGATGCCCTGGGTGGTACTGGAGAGGTAGCCTGTAAATGTGAGAGCCACACTTGAAGCAGTTTTTAGTTTTATGTTGCAATCCCTTGGATGGTATAATGTTAGGTGATTGAGAGTCAGTGAGCTGATGTGGGTCTCTAGTCTCCAGCCTAGAATTATGGGATGTTATAGAAACATAGTTGAGGATCTTTTTTTTACATAGTTAAACAATGATAATGGTTCTTCAAAGTGAGGACAGTGAGGTTATGGAATGTCCACTGGGTGATGTAGTGATGGCTGATTCCATTAACACCTTTAATTGTATATTGGGTGACTTCTTGGACAAGCATAATATATATGGACTGGGTCATTATGATTAACTTTTTTTTTTTCAACTAAATGTTTTTGGTCTGATTGATTAGAAATTACAAGGCTTGCTCAATAGTAACACAATTACTGTTTTTTTTACATGTCACTAGCTGTGTTTAGAGTGAAGAAAAAAGAAATGTATTATATCTGCAAGTACAGGCAGCACAATTCTCTTCGCTCCACCAAATTAGAAAATACTTAAAAAAAATGAAAATGTGCGTGGGTTTGCTAAAAATGCAATGCTTGAATTAAACTCTGTTCATTACAGATCAGTAAATACTCTTCCTTGCCACTTAAACTTGAAGAGATTCATTGCATAAAATACATGGATCCCAATTCTTAAAGGGGAACTATCGTGAAAATGAAAATTTTATATAAGCGTCATCATACTGAAATAAGAAACTTTCTTATTACAATCAATTACATACTCTGCATCATTTCTGAAATAATCAGGTTTAAATTCACTATTCCTCTCTCAGCATCTGTTTCTCCTTATTCTGTCTTTATGCAGCAGTTGGGTGTCAGATATTCATTGACAGTTAAGGCCCCCATACAGGGGCCGATAAAAGCTGCCGACAGACTGAGTCAGCAGCTTATTGGCCCATATGTGGGGCCATCCTACGTTCTTCCCCGATCGATATCTGTCCGAAAGTCTGCCAGATCTGATTGGGCAGGTTAAAAAACCCAGTCGGATCGCAGGTGCATCTCTGCATGCATTCGGTCCCGCTTTCTGATCGCCCGCATCGCCTCCATTATGATCCGATCGTTGGGCCCTAGGTAGCTGCGCTTGTTTGGAAATTGTAAATCAACAGTTTGACTGTTTCTAATATCAAACAGACATTGTTTTACAGAAATTGTTAACAGAAAGAGACATTCTCAGCAGGGTGGCACTGATTATTATCAAAAATTCTGACTTGTAATATTCTTTTGGAAGAGAATGCGTGCCATGGAGCCAGGCTAGTATTCTTACACACACAAGAGAAATCTGGCAAATCAATGGGTATTGGATGTGCTAACAACAGAGTAATCCAGCTATTGAATTGATTCTGATAGGAGAAGTCATGAAAAGAGACAAAATAACAACAATTCTAAAGGCCGATAAAAGCTGCCAACAGACCGAGTTGGCAGCTTATTGGCCCGTGTGTGGGACCATCCTACGGGCTTCCCTGATCGATATCTGTCCTAAAATCTGCCAGATATGGATTGGGCAGGTTAAAAAACCCAGTCGGATCGCAGGTGCATCTCTGCATGCATGTGGTCCGCGTTCCGATCGCCTGCATTGCCTCCATTATGAACCGATCTTTGGGCCCAAGGGCCCTTTAGATATATTGGATATATTGGATCTAAAGGGGGCCAAAGACAGGGAGATCTGCTCATTTGGCGATATTGCCAATATATCTTATAGGGGTCTTCTTTTCCTAGCAGAGGAATTAGAGCTCACTCAAATAACTGATTCCAGTACAAACAAAATGTAATAAAATAACTGCCTTTTGCACATATTCAGCATGTAGAGAGACATGGGGGGAAAGTCACTAAATGGCAAAGTGGCGACAATTCACCAGCGTGATGTCATTTTGCCGATTTACTAACAGTCCCTGGCGTAACTTCGCTAGCGAAGTAGACAGACTCTATAACAACTTCGCACCCTAACTCCTGGCGAAGTTGCGCTCAGATGAAGGGACATAACTACACTAATTCACTAACTTCCAGATTTTACTGAACGTTACCTCTTGCGCCAGACTTGACTTCGCCACTTCAGACCAGGCGAAGTGCAATAGAGTAGTTAGGAGTTTCTTAAAAAAGGGTTGACATTTTTTTCTAAGGCCCAAAAAAAGCTGCCATCTTTTACTTTTTTAAGAGTGATAGGCTGAAAAAGATAGTAATTTTTTTTAGGGTACCCTCCTTCCCCCCTACATTTCCTAACATATGGCAACTCAACTATACAGTGAGCACATGTGTGGGGCCAAATAACAACAATATTTTCTTGGTAGATGGTTTCCCAGGCTTGTGTAGTGTAATGTATTTGTGGCTACATATACTTCCATTGTAAACTTCACACCATATGCAAATAGGCATCACTAGCATAACTTTGCTTTGCTTGAAGAAGTAACGCTCACGCAACTTTGCTACCTTTCGCCTCCCTGAATGCATATTCACATTTTAGTGAATTAGCGGCTTCCTGGTGAAAATTTGCCTAGTGAAGTACGGCAAAGTGCGGCGAAGGTGTCACCAGCGCATTGGTTCTTTCAGAAACGCTGCAGCAAGGCAGAGCAATGCCTACAGGTTGCCTAGCCCCGCGCCTCAAGGAGAATAAGGGAAGGGGAGGTAGTCACAAGGGGAGTGACAAGAGGAGGAAGTGGAGTGAAGAGGGGAGGAAGGAAGAGCAATGACAAAGAAGAGGAGGATGGAGAGGAGCAGGGGATCAAATGACCTGGACTAGGAGTAGGCAGAAAACTTTTTAATGGGTACCTGCCTAGCTCCCCCACAGTTTTGCGCACTAGGCAAGTGCCTCTTCTGCCTATCCCTAGTTCCGGACCCTGCACTGCAGAATTTTTAATTGATTATATTTAGAAAACTTATTTCAGTGTGCTGAAGTTAATATTAAACTGTAATTTTCACGATAGTTCCCCTTTAAGCTGCAGCCATTGATCTCTGTGGGGTTTCATTTCTCAATGGCAAAGAGCTGTTCAAAAATCTGTCCCACCTGTTCAATAACCATAGCACAACTCTGCAGTTCAACTGTCCTTGTACTGCTGCTGAAGGGTAGCTTCCCAGAGGAGATACAATGAATATTTAACTACAAAGGACTATCTCATAAGTAGTCTTGTAATGTCAATGTATAGGGAGACGACAAGGCTCGTGCATATATATAATGAAAAAATAAACCTAGCTCAGCAGTCATTGCCCAATTACAAAGCAATTTAGACTTTAGATATGTTCCAAAGCAATCAGTTTCTGCTGAGAAGACATGGCATCCCGTCTGAAGATCTTACAGATTTTTTTACTGATCTAGATAAAAAATGTTATATATATATATATATATATATATATATATATATATATATATATAACTTATAGGTAAAACTTAGTCCCTTTGTAAAATGCATAATGAAGCAATAGAATCAGATGAAATTGAGAGTAGGACTGGCCAGATATGGGATGACTTTGACGTAGTTGGTCAGCTTAAATATATTGCAATATATGGGGGGGGGGACAGGGTGCAGTGTTGGAGCTGAATTTTCTGTAAATTCCACCTTTTTATTGGTTTCACATTTTTAATGCCATTTAAGAAGAAGGGAACGATGAACAAATTTATTTAGAATGTTTCTAGCAACAACATTTTATTTTTACTATATCATTTCCAATATAGCTCAGAATATATTAGATTTCCTTCAGGCGACATCACACAGATTTCTGAAATGTTTCAGTTTAAGCCATGCTTTTCATATCTTAATTACAGTTAGTATTCATTATCCCATGGGATGTATTACTTTCACAAATGGGCATCATTCAGGCTGACAACTCTCTCCTCTTGCAAGGTCATCTGTTCTTCCCCTGATCAAGCAATCTTGGATGTAATTATCGACATATTACCAGCCATAGTTATTTGCCTAAATAGGTTTTGCTATTAAACACATTATTAATTAGGATTAATCAGTTAGCTCTACACCATTATCCCATGACCATGGGTGTAACTACAAAGAAAATAGACCCTGCTGGGTCTCCAGGGCAGTAAGGGTTTCATTAACAAGCAATTCCAATACATCTTGGTAGAATAAATCATCTTAACAACATTTTGGCCCTAAATTGAATTTGCTTTGGGGCCTTACGACACTGCCCATGACTTGCTGAGTGCCATAAACTGGAAGTGATGTAATCTGAAGCAATTTAGCTTTGCGATCCATTGACCCACAACCTGACTGCATATGCCATTCCTACCTGCAAAATACCCACCTTTCGCAGATCCTCTGCCAGTGTTTTTTGTGCTTGAAATTCATTTGTATAAGACAGAAAGCACATTATTAGTGAAGCAGAAGTTACAGGGGCCCCCAGCAGAATTATGGTGTTAGGGCTCAAAAATGTTGGTTGAAAGGTGCCCTATGTTAATCTTCACAGGTTTACAAGGAAAAATACCCCACCAGCAGAGCTTGCTGCAAACAGTGTTTATTCACATGTTTCGGGGTAACAAGCCCTTTATCAAGTGTTACAAAACATACCTCCAAAAGACATTTATAGTGAAGCAAGGATGTAGTGTCATAGCCTCATTAAAGGGGTTGTTCACCTTTGAGATAACTTTTAGTATAATGTAGAGAGTGACATTCTGAGATAATTTGCAATTGGTTTTCATTTTTTATTATTTACGGTTTTTGAGTTATTTTGCTTTTTATTCAGCAGCTCTTCAATTTGCATTTTAAGCAGTCTTGTAACTAGGGCCCAAATTACCCTAGCAACCATGCATTGATTTGAATAAGAGACTGGAATGTGAATAGGAGAGAGTCTGAATAGAAGGATCAGCAAAAAAAAGTAGCAATAACAATACATTTGTAGCCTTATAGAGCATTTGCTTTTTTAGAAGGGGACGGCGACGCCCATTTGAAAGTTGCAAAGAATCAGACGAAAAGACAAATAACTATAAAACTATAACAAATAAATAATAAAAACCAATTGAAAAGTTGCTTAGAATTGGCCATTCTATAACATAATAAAAGTTACTGTAAAGGTGAACCACCCCTTTAAGTGGACTACTGAACAATTCGCATAAGAATAATGCAATACAGGTGTGAGCCATAGAAAAATAGTGTAATTCACCTATAAATAAAAAATGATCACAAAACGCTTGTTCATCCCAATCCAAGGTCCAAACATTTTCTACAACTTCCATTGCATAGGATTAAAAACACCTAAAAGACATGTTGTTTAGGTCAACAGGAACTTACTCCCAAGATATGAAATAGTAACTTAAGCCAAGGTTTGGACTGTGAACAATTCTGTATTTTTGGAGGCTGAGGGGTACAGTACATGTAAAGTTTCTGTTTTTTTTTTTAAATCCATTAATTAATCCATTTTATTGGTATATTACAAGTTATAAAAACAGATGTCGTAATAAAATATAAATTATACAAACTCAAGCTTCCAGAGAGGAAGGTTTCACGGTGAAACATTACATTATACAATATTCTAATAGCAGTTCTGTTGGCATCCACAAGTATGGGACAACATTCAGACAACTGTTAACTAGTTAAAACTGAAATGTAAAATGAACTGAAGGACAGAAACCCTGATATTGCGTATATACCAGTAAACTGTTTCCAAGGAAAGGAGTGACTATGTTTTTTCGAAAGTTCAAGAAAGTGAAGTTAGGGGCAGATTTATCATTGGTCGAATTTTGAATTGAAAAAAAATCGAAATTCGACCATGTGAATAGTTAGGGAAGTAAAATCCTTCAAATATCGAATTCGAAGGATTTTACCGCAATTCGATTTTATTTGAACGATCGAATAGGAAATATACGATCGATAAATCGTTCAAACGATTTTTTTCGAATGATCGAATATTTTTTATTCAATCAAAAATAATGATACCCAATTTGGTAGCTTTGATCTGGCGAACTAGGTGGTCAAATAAAAATTTAAAGGGGAAGTACTTTGACCATCGAATAGTCGAATAAAATGAAATTAGAATATTCAAATTATTTGAATTTGAATATTCGATGGTCGAATTTGCCTAATTTGCATATTCGAACATTCGAATTAGAATCTATTTGAAATTCGATCGAACTTCGAATCCTTCATGTGAATTTAGTAAATCTGCCCCTTACTGTTACCATAGCTTTAAATAAGTCAAGGCGTCCACACTTGGAATAATTGTGAATAAAGAACAGGACACTTGACGTTTCCTCATTATCTAGTCCACCTTTGTGTATAGTTAAGTCAGTTGAAATGTGTTTTCTTTTCCCTCCCTCCATAAAGGGATCCTTTCCAAATGCACCAGTTAAATAGTGCTGCTCCAGCATAATCCTGCATTTAAATCAGTTTTTCAAAAGAGCAAACAGATTATTTTTGAATTTCATTTTGAAATCTGACATGGGGCTAGACATGTTGTCAGTTTCCCATGTGCCCCCAGTCATGTGACCTGAGCTCTGCTAAACTCCAGTCACTGTTGTGTAGCAAGTTGTAGAGATATCATCAATCCCCCCCAGCAGTCCTTCAGCAGAACAATGGGAAGGCAATCGAATAACAACTCCGAAACGTGCATTGCTCCCTAGTGGTAGACAGAAGAACAGTACTCATTAGTAAAAAAAAAGAAGTCTGGCTTTCCTATCTCACAACTAATGACATTGAGCAGGAGAAATGTAACGGTCGGCACCCTAAACTCAGAACCAGTGACAAGCACCCTGGTCTCGGCTCGTGCTTCTGCCTATAACAGCCGCCTTTCACCTTGGGAGGAGCCCTTGGCTAATCGGATGCCGCCAGGACTTAAAATGAGAGGTGCAAGACAAAAGGTTCTGAGCAGGCAAAGGGGCACAACTGTAAGCGAAAAGTCTTTGGGCAGAAGGTCGAAGTACAGAGGCGTGAGACAAAATCGTAATCAAAGACAGGCTGGATCGAGGCAGGCGGATAGTAAACGTAGTCAGTCAGGCAAAGGGTCAAAACCAGGTAATCAATCATGTACGGATGAGGCAAAATCGGTAGTCAAATATCAGGCTCGGGTCAGGATACAGATAATCAGGATAGTCAGGAAAGCCAGGCAGGGTCAAACACAGGAAACAGGAATACTAGAAGCTTTACAGCACAGGGTTAGGCACCAGGAGCAAAATCCTATCACGGGCAACAAACAGTACAAAAAACCCCTTTAAATATCCCTTTAATTTTTTGAATTTGGCGCCATTGCGCGCTGACGTCACGACGCCAGCATCTTTAAAAGGCGGAAGTGCGCGCCGCGCGCGTACTAGGCAGAACAGCAGCAGCAGAGCGGCGAGGCGGGCGTCCCCGCCGCACCACTAGAGCACCAGGGTAAGATTTCTTTACAAGAAACAATAGCTTTTCTGAAAGCTGTTCCATTGTGAAGTGCTGCCTCTTTCTGAAAACACATGACCAGGCTAAATGACCTGAGATGACTGCCTAAACACCAATATGAAACTAATAAATACATTTATTGTTTCAAGAATACCATTTGAATTGCATGCAATGTATACCTTGTAATTTAGAAATTGAACTATACCATATAAATCGTGAGACCAATTCCCTTTAATGAACGGCATCTGATTTATATGGCTAAATATACAGAAGAGAAAAGAGAAAATAAAATGTATAAACGTTCAAGAGACTGGCAAATTAAAAAGATACATTATCTATATTCATATATATATCCAAAGTTTCCTAGTTGCACAGTGTTCATTATCAAACAAATAAAACAGCACTGAATGTATGGCATATGCTTGGGTCAAGCAAGAAATGGAAGAAAATACGCTACTCTAATAGGGTATTAAAAGAGTTTCATCTCTAAATGAAAGACAAATACGTGGCATCAATGCATTGTACACTGATCAAACAGCTTGCTCTAGAACAGAACTCGTTAAAAGAAGCTTGAAAGTCATTACGGGCAATAAGAATGGTAGCGGAAATGTGATTAGATGATGATTAATGCAAAGTCCTCAGATGAACAGTTTTACATTCATATAGAAATAGTAATACGTGAATGTAATGAGTTTTCTTCTACTCTTTCCTAATAATTCTTGCATTTGATCTCATAGAACTGTGTGTAGAGAGTTTCCATAGAAAAATTATTATTATTTGCCTTGACACTATCAAAGCTTAATGTACTTAAACGACCCAAACTTGGTCTAAACCCAGCTGAGACTTTCATTGCATGATATCATCATAGAGATCGGGGGGGGGGGGTTAACTGTGCTCATGGGCTCGATTTCTGAAATTTCTAGTCATTGGTGGTTTATTAAAAAGCTTATGTTCCTCCTTTTATACTCATTTGATATTGAATTATAAGCCTCGTATCTGCGGGGTGGTTTTTCATTCATGATCCATGATGTTGCAAAATACTAGGGAATACTGAATTATTACGGCCACTTAGCCCAAGAAGATCAAAGGAGATCTAGACTTTAACTTATACTATAATAAAATATTTTTCCATGACAGGATGAACATGAACTCAGCCTGCAGGCCTCTGTTCAACAGTTCACCCTAATGACTGGTCAAAGACATGAACACCCATGCATATTAAATGTGAGGTTCCCACTGTACCTCTTATTGTTAGTCCACTGGGTGCAGCTATTACAAGAGAAAGAAATCTACTCAGAGCTGCAGCTGACAATTGTTCTATGGGCACCACTTACCTTTGACAGCCAAGAGCAGGGAACGGAGATAGAGAAAATTAAATTGATTTTCATAACCTTTCAGAAATGCCTTTGCAACATGCATTTTAATAAATGGATGAGAGCGTTGCAATGAACCGGCCACATTTTTCTATGTTTTGTTTGTTTTTTAAGACAAATTAATTTCCTTTATGCTGCAGCTTTAACTGGTTTTCAAGATAAATCTAAACATTTGATTAAGCCATAAGCCACAGCTTTATTAGTATTGTATTATCCATAATGTTCTCCAGGAAAAAAAACAAATGAAATGTTGTGCAAATGACACAAAGATAAGACTCCCCTAATTGCTGTTCTGTATGATCCTTGCAGCTAAGTAAATGGCAAAGAAAGAGAGCAGCAGCTGTATGGGCCATTAGAGCACAAGCAATTTTCAGCCCAGAGCGTTGCTGGGCTGAAAACACTGAAACTTGCACTATAAGGTATTTCCACTTAAGCCAACTTGAAGACATTGGTGGCAATTTCAGACTTGTTGCAATTGGCCCTGTGTGAGTCGGTCATTGAGGATCACAACTATATATTATTGTCTTCCATAAAAACATATTGGTATTAAAGCAACAATTTAAGAAAATACTGTTATGATTTTTATGACGTCGTTTTAATTTGTAAATTAGACTTAAGCTGGCCATAGATGCAAAGATTTTTGAAAGATCCAATGGTTATCTTGAGACCACGATTGTCTCAAAACGATCGTTTAATGTCAGATGTGTCCATCAACTAAAAAGACAATTTCAGGTGATATTGCCAGCAAAACTGAAGGATCACAGCCTGCTTTGTCCTGCAAACATAGGTAGATTGCATGGGGACCGATAAAGATTTTCTAACCTGGCCGATCAATCATCAGACCGATGTCGGACGAAAAATCGTAAGATGAACGATCGTTTGTATCCCACTAACCGCACGATAATTTGACAGATTGGTCGGACTTCACCAAAATCGGTCGTTCGGGAGCGAAAGATCGTTGCGTCTATGGGGAGCTTTACACTGCAAATAATTCACTCTACAAAATAAAATGTAATTCCTGATCCAGCAAGTGTATTTTTGTAGTTGTGTAGGTGCATCTCAAGTCATTTTGCCTGGTCATGTGCTTTCTGAAAGAGCCAGCACTTTAGAAGGGAACTGCTTTCTGGCAGTTGTTTATCCTGCTCAATGTAACTGAATGTGTCTCAGTGGGACCTGGTTTTTACTATTGAGTGCTATTCTTAGATCTACCAGGCAGATGTTATCTTGTGTTTGGGAGCTGTTATCTGGTTACCTTCCCATTGTTCTGTTGTTTGGGTCCTGGGGAAGGAAGAGAGGGGGTGATATCTCACTAACTTGCAGTACAGCAGTAAAGAGTGATTGAAGTTTAACAGAGCACAAGTCAAGTGCCTGGGGGCAGCTGGGAAACGAAAAATTAAATATAAAAAAATCTGTTTGCTCTTTTGAGAAATTGATTTGAGTGCAGAATTCTGCTGGAGCAGCAGTATTAATTGATGGGTTTTGAAAAATAAATTTTTTCCCATGACAGTATCCCTTTAAGGCAGGGATCCCCAACCTTTACTACCCTTGAGCCACATTCAAATGTAAAAAGAGTTGGGAAGCAACACAAGCATGAAAAGGTCCCTTGGGGTGCCAAATAAGGACTGAGGACTGGCAGCCTACAAGAGGCTCTGCTTGGTACTAAACTTTGTTTTTATGCAATTAAAACTTGCCTCCATGCCTGGAGTTCAAAAATAAGCACCTGCTTTGAGGCCACTGGGAGCAACATCCAAGGGGTTGGAGAGCAACATGTTGCCTGCAAGCTACTGGTTGGGGATCACTGCTTTAAGGTAGGAAGTTCCAAATTACGGAAAAATACATTATCCAGATAAACACAGGTCCTGAGCATTCTGTATAACAGGTCTCATAACTGTACCGGCATGTATCCAGTACACTTTTACAGGGAACTGTATCTTATACTTTCCAATTATAGTTTCCTACCCCAGATATAGCCATAAACTTAGGGGCAGATTTATCAACAGTAACATTTTCAAGTTTTTTTTTCAAGAAATGAAAGAAACCGAACTCACATTCTACTCGTCATGTTCAAATCACAAAAGCATGAATGTAAAAATTGCTTACAATTTCAAAATGCAGCTTCCACTGACTTCTACATGAAGCTGCCAAGTTTTTAATGCCAAACTCTTTATTCATGTTTTTTTTTTGCACTTAATAAAACAAGTTTTGGAAACCCAAACTAGAATTCTCAAAAAAAAACTCAGATCACAGCAGAAACACAAGATTATGTTTTGCTAAATCTTCCTCTTAGAGCCAATGATACAAACTTACAGTCTGTTTTTGTTTTGAGTGCAACTGTGATGCCACCTTGCAGTCCAAAGCATGGACTTGCTGTCTTATACATTCTTAAAAATACACTGTTTGTAATGTCTCCCCAGTAGATGCCCCAGTAGCTCCCCATCTTCTTTTCTGCTGATTCACTGATTCACATGCTCTGTGCTGCTGTCACTTACTGAGCTTAGGGACCCACTCACAAAGTACACATAGAATAGAAATATAGTCACAATATAAGGCTGATCTGTAATTAATATTGATAATTACTACACAGCAGCACAGAAACCAGTGCAATTTGCATTTGAATCTAATAATCAGCCCTGTAGCATCAGATTGTATGACAATCCAACCTAATTTTCTGATGGATAATTAGTGACGACCCCTAAGCTTAGCTTCTCAACAGCTGCTCAGAGCCCACTGAGCATGTGAGTGTCACAGACACTTTCCAAGATGGTGACCCCCTGTGACAAGTTTGAAGTCCTGGATCATTGCTGCTATTGACAAGCTGAAACTTTAGGCTGGTTCAATAAGTTCATTATAGAAAATATGGCATTTTTAGCCCTATTCATTTTTAGGGATTCCATCTCCTTTAAGTAGCATATTAGAGAACACTGTATTGTAATGTAATAGAATGGCTAATTCTAAGAAACTTTTCAATTGGCCTTAATTTTTCTTGAATTATCTGCCTTCTTCTTCTGACTCTTTCCAACATTCGAATGGGGGCAACTGACCCCATCTAAAACAAATGTTCGGTAAAACTAAAGATTTATTGTTATTATTATTTATTTTTTATTACTGCTTGTTCTATTCAGGCCTCTCCTATTCATACGCCAGTCTCTTATTCAAATAAGAGCATGGTTACTAGGGTAATTTGGACCCTGGCAACCAGATTGCTGAAATTGCAAACTGGAGAGCTGCTGAATAAAAAGAAATTCAAAAGAGACTAGAACATGTTAAGAAAAACAAAAGTCCAGGACCAGATTGTATTCATCACAGGGTACTTAGTGAGCTTAGCTCTGTGATTGCCAAACCTCTCTACTTAATTTTTCATGATTCATTGAGGTCTGGCATGGTGCAGAGAGACTGGCGAATTACTAATGTGGTGGGGATCCTGTTCTCAGCTTCAAAAAGGGATCCTGTTCTCAGCTTCAAAACTATAGGCCAGTTTGTCTGACGTCGGTGGTAGGAAAGCTTTTCGAAGGATTAATAAAGGATAGGATACTGGACTTCATAGCAAATAACAATACTATGAGTTTGTGCCAGCATGGTTTGATGCGTAATAGATCTTGCCAGACTAACTTAATTTCTTTTTATAAGATGGTAAGCAGGGACCTCAATTCTGGGATGGCTATGGATGTGATTTACTTTCTAAAGCATTTGATACAGTGCCACACAGAAGGTTACTGGTTAAATTAAGGAATGTTGGCCTGGAACATAGTATTTGTACTTGGATAGAGAACTGGCTAAAAGATAGACTACAAAGAGTGGTGGTAAATGGAACATTTTCTAATTGGACCAGTGTTGTTAGTGGGGTACCTCAGGGCTCTATACTGGGTCCCTTGCTTTTCTACTTGTTTATTAATGACCTGGATGTGGGCATTGAAAGTACGGTTTCTATTTTTGCAGATGATACTAAATTGTGCAGAGCTATAGGTTCCATGCAGGATGCTGCCACTTTGCAGAGTGATTTGTCTAAGTTGGGAAACTGGGCAGCAAACTGGAAAATGAGGTTTAATGTTGATAAATGCAAGGTTATGCACTTTGGAAAAAATAATATAAATACAAGTTATACACTAAATGGCAGTGTGTTGGGAGTTTCCTTAAGTGAGAAGGATCTTGGGGTTTTTATAGATAACAAGTTGTCTAATTCTGGGCAGTATCATTCTGTAGCTACTAAAGCAAATAAAGTTCTGTCCTGCATAAAAAAGGGCATAAACTCAAGGGATGAAAACATAATTATACCTCTTTATAGATCCCTAGTAAGGCCTCATCTGGAGTATGCAGTGCAGTTTTGGACTCCAGTCCTTAGGAGGGATGTAAATGAGCTGGAGAGAGTGCAGAGACTAAGTGCAACTAAACTGGTTAGAGGGATGGAAGACTTAAATTATGAGGGGAGACTGTCCAGGTTGGGGTTGTTTTCTCTGGAAAAAAGGTGCTTGTGAGGGGACATGATTACACTTTACAAATACATTAGAGGACATTATAGACAAATATCAGGGGACCTTTTTACCCATAAAGAGGATCACCAGAGGCCACCCCTTCAGACTAGAAGAAAAGGACTTTCATTTGAAGCAGCGTAGGTGGTTCTTCACAGTGAGGACAGTGAGGTTGTGGAATGCACTGCCGGGTGATGTGATGCTGATTCTGTTGATGCTTTTAAGAGGGGTTTGGATGATTTTTTGGACAGACATAATATCAAAGGCTATTGTGATACTAAACTCTACAGTTAGTATAGCTATGGGCATATAAGGTTTGTGTGAAAGAGTGGAGATGTGTGTGTGTGTGTGTGTATGCTGGGTTTTAATTTGGAGGGGTTGAACTTGATGGACTTTGTCTTTTTTCAATCCTATTTAACTATGTAACTATATAAAAAGCTAAATACGTCAAAACCCACAGATAATAAAAAAATGAAAACCAGTTGCAAATTGTCTTCTCTACATCATTAGAGAATGAATTAACAATTAATTTAAAGGAGAACTAAACCCATACTGTAAAAAAACCCTCCCCCCCGTAGACCCTGCTCCCCCAGCCTACTTGCTACACTCGCATCAGATTCAGGTGCGGAGTTAATGGCAGCCATCTTTTTTTTCTTCAGTAATCTTCATGTATTGAACTGCATTTCTGCGCATGCGCAGTTGGAGCATTTTCCCGGTTCCGGACAACTGTGCATGCACTGAAAAGCACAGGAATCACAAGATTACAGAAGAAGATGGCTGCTGTGAAATCCAACACCTGAATCTGCCACAAGGGGTGAGTAAAAGGTTAGGGGCATTTGCCCGGGGTAGCAAGTGGGCTGGGGGGAGCGGGGTCTATGGGGGTAGGAGTTTTTTAAAGTATGGGTTTAGTTCTCCTTTAAAAGTGAACAACAACTTTAATACTCATTCCTTCTCTACTCACAAAGACTGAACAAACTACCGCGCTGCTGGAGTAGCCACATTGTATGTGGCACTACACTTGCCGATGGGATTTCTTGGCTTAATTTCTTATAATACCTTGTCAGATGTGCCTTATATCCCTGAACGTTCCTTAAATTAATCATCCAGATAACAATGTCTGGATAATATCAACTGTGGCAGCAGCAAATCAGACTGAGCTGCACTTTATCACAGAGAGAAAAAAACAAATGCATGTTGAGTTATAGAAGATACATAAAAAGTAATTTCCCTGAATAATTTAAAGGAACAGGTTTATAGATCAATATATTGAGAGTTAAACAAGCTTTACTGCGCTTATCTTCACATATTTCTCTTGGCAGTTCATATATAAACATGCTGTATGTCTTTGCATTGCTTGAACAAGTGACACGTACACTTTCCTATCTTTCACACAAGAATAGCCATAGAATATTTTCCAGTGAGGGATACTGTTAATGTTAACTACTGGATCTCTATCTACACTAGTCCTATTGGCAGCTTCTAGAGATCTGTATATTTCCAAGCCCTATACTCTTCTATACTGGAGGTCTCGGTAAACACCACCGACCATGCATTCTACCTATTTTAATTAAAAAAAATGTTTCCTGTGTGCCATTATAACACACTGATTAGAAACTGAGTTTTTTTCATGGAATGTTATACCCCCTCTCCCATTATAAACAAGGCATTTTTTTTATAGGTCCTTATCTGCCTCTGAATAAATACACCTCTCCCCTCCAGCCTTTGAGCAGCTCATTATCAGAGGACTGCTAATTTGACTGGTTATTCGTTTTATCACATACTTCTCTGCTTGTCAGAACCAGGAAGTGAAACTGGCTTCATAATCTTCTTTAGTGCCAGAAGTAACAAAACGTATAAATATTTCTTAATTTGGCACAAGCCCTTTCATTGTGCTCATGTTGAAATGGGGTATATACTGTCCCTTTAAATAAAGTGGGGATGGAATTCTCTAGTAGGAAGATAAGGAGAGGGATGTTCCGCAAATACCTCCCTACCCTACACTTTAGGCTTAGCAGTTCTTTATCAGTCAATGCCTCTCACTCACTGCCCAATATGAATCAGAGGAAAACATTGGGTGACTGTGACTTTCCCTTGAGAAGTGGGCTGCTCCATATACCTTCTCAATGTATTAGTAGACTGCCCCTCATTGGTCACCTGGACCACCCTGGTTGATGGGCCCTGCCTACGAGTAAAATATGGCCCCAGTGAGGAAATATTTTTTATTCTTCACACTTGCTCATTAGTTCTTGCTACAAACCCACAAGGTACTGTATTTTATTTCTTTCATGCTCTGTTTGTTTGTCTCTATTCTTTTCCTTACAAGTTTACCTATCCGCTGATGGTTTCTAAAAGCCATTTATTGCTGGCGAGGGAAAATACCCAATATCTGGTAACATAAAGAGCACAAAACGAAATTAAAAAAAATTTATATGAAACATCTTCCATAAAAGAACTTGATTATGTATGCCTACAGTCAAATGAAAGAGTACAGATGTCTGAGGAAAGATACTGGGGAAGGAAACCTCACACACACAGACTCATCCTCATTTGTTCTGCTTCAGGCTTAAAGCTACTCTTCCCATATCCCCCATAGAAAATACTTATCCGTGTCCTGCGTTTTTATGATCATTTACTATGCTTGCCAACATAGATTATTCAAAATAAGATCCACCGACAGCCGTCAGGCAAAACATTCAGATTCATGGGAAGACCGTTCCTGTCCTGCTATAGATAGATATATTTGCTTCACAGTGAGATACGGAAAAAAAACTGGTTGACAGTCACCGAATGTCCATAATACGTGACAAATAAGTCAAATGTTAATGATACCTGCATGTTAATGATTCTGCAAATACAGAAAGGACTGAAAAGAGAATGGGACACTGGATAATTACATCTGATCTGTCTATAGCCAAAAGAATAATTTAAGCAAATACATAGTAACATAGTAAGTTAGGCTGAAAAAAGACTCGCATCCATCAAGTTCAACCTTTTTAACTTTTTTTTTTTAACTGCCTAACTGCTAGTTGATCCGGAGGAAGGCAAAAAACCCAATCTGAAGCCTCTCCAATTTGACTCAGAGGAGGAAAAAATTCCTTCCTGACTCCAAAAAGGCAATCAGACTAGTCCTTGGATCAATTTGTATAATGAGCTATCTTCCATAACCCTGTATTCCCTCACTTGCTAAACACCATCCAACCCCTTCTTAAAGCTATCTAATGTATCAGCCTGTACAACTGATTCAGGGAGAGAATTCCACATCTTCACAGCTCTCACTGTAAAAAATCCCTTCTGAATATTTAGGTGGAACCTCTTTTCTTTTAAACAGAATGAGTGACCTCGTGTCATCTGGAAAGACCTACTTGTGAATAAAGCATTAGAGAGATTATTATATGACCCCCTTATATATTTATACATAGGTATCATATCACCCCTTAAGTGCCTCTTCTCCAGCGTGAACATCCCCAATTCGGCCAGTCTTTCCTCCTAGCTAAGATTTCCCATACCTTTTACCAGCTTAGTTGCCCTTCTCTGTACCCTCTTCTCTGCTTGCTATTTTCTACTTTTCTGGGGCATATTGTGATGACGCACAGTTGGGACAGGTCCATCGTACATAGTATCTGATCCTTGAGTCTAGCAATCGTTAGCATTAGGGATGTACCGAATCCACTATTTTGGATTTGTCCGAACCCCCAAATCATTCCCGAAAGATTCGGCTGAATACCGAACCGAATCCGAATATGCAAATTAGTGGTGAGAAGGGGAAAAAAATTTTTACTTTCTTGTCTTGAGACAAAAAGTCAAGTGATTTCCCTCCCTAGCCCTTATTTGCATATGCAAATTAGGATCCGGATTCAGTTCGGCCAGGCAGAAGGATTCGGCTGAATCCTGCTGAAAAAGGCTGAATCCCGAACTAAATCCTGGATTCAGTGCATCCCTAGTTGGAGTACAAGGGGAAATAAATGGTATGGTAGTGGTGTAACTGTAGAGGAAGCAGAGTCTGCAGTCGGAGAACAGGGAGCCCGGACTGTGAGGTTTGCTTCCTCTATAGCTAATAAAAAAAACCCTCCTCCCCAGCCGCTCTCTCACCTGCAGCGAGGAAGGGGGATGCAAGCCGGGCGGGAGTGGCTGGAGTCAGGGCAAGTCAGTGGCTTAACTACAGAGGAAGCAGATCCTACGGCTGCAGGGGGGCCCAGGATGTATAGGGGCCCCATAGGGTTGCCACCTGACCGGTATTTTACCGGCCTGGCCAGAAAAAATGTTGGTTGATACCAATGTTATTCATAGGGAAAAAAGATATAAGAAGGCTGGTATTTTTTTCTAGAAAAGGTGGCAACCCTAGGGCCCCATGAGGCTCTAATTCGTATAGAATTTAAATAATTGTTGGTCAACTTCTAGACATTTTGGAGGCCTGAAAAATAATTTGCTGTGGGGCCCACTGAGTATGGTGATCGTAGTGTGCTTGGCCCCTCTGAAGATTCTATTGCAGGGGGCCCGGCACACTATAGTTTTCTTTCTATTTCTCTGGTTTCTATTTTTCCAACAGCTTAAAGAACTGGAACAGCAGAAAGAGGGAGAAAACCTCTTTACTTCCTAATCTGCCCATGAATCGGCCAACATATATCGACTGGGATTGTCAGGCCAACATAAAAATGCAAAAAATAATATGAAACATAAGTATATGGCCATCCTCACCAAAACAGTGCTTTGAGTTCCAATATTTTTGCTCCTCTCATCTCATTCACAGACATTTACAGAGTTGATTTGGGTTGAAAAAAATCAATTAAAGTTCAACCCCAAGAACATATATATATATATATATATATATATATATATATATACATACAGATCTTTCAATAGACTTCCATATCTGAGATGCATGAGATGAAATAAAATGGCCATGTTGCCAGGGAGTTTCTGGTCTGCTCTTTGAGTGGTTAGGCTTTTGCTTAAAAAAAAATTGGTGGCAGGGCAACCCACTGCTTCTTTTGTGACTTTGTGACTTTTTTTGCAGCTTTAGGACTTAAATTTCAGCTCCTTTCATGACTTCGGGTCTTTTCACACCTTCAGGATTCAAGTTCGGCTCTTCAGGACTTCGGATCTTCGGCAGTTCGAGACTATGGGAATTGCTTCCGTGCTGTCAAGGGGGGCTGGATATTTTGAAAAGTTCAGCATAGCCAGGCTCCCCCTTTAGGCCTGGGACTGGTACAGTAGTATCCCTTGTGCCCAGTAAATTAACTAGAGGGGGGCGAGCACTGGTACGAGCATGCAGTCAGGCCCCCCGCCACCATCCGTACATGACTTTCATTGCGGAAATCAGTGGTGCATGAGCTACCGGGGGGGCCCTGAGGGGTGCAGACCCTGGCCAGCTCGCACCCCCTGCACCCCCTGTAGTTCTGCCACTGCCTGTGCCGCCCTGATGATGGCCCTGTACACACAATAAAGTTTATAACTATCTGTCCCCCACAGATATTGTATATTTTGCTTGTCACCACTTTTCCTTGGTTGAATCCGGGCAGGGGGCGGGTTGTGATGACGTCAGGGGCTATGACATGGCGATCATTGATTGGCCACATCAATCATAGGGAATCCTGACAGTTTTCATATTTTGGAAATTTTGGCAGTTTTGACCCAGCCAGCCCTTCATAAAAACAGGCTGTCCAAGTCAAACCTGGACAGGTGGCAACCCTATACGAACTTTGGTGCAGGCTCAAAGGAAACCTTGTGATTACCATGCTCAGGTGTTTTGAGCCTATAGCTGTTCAATTCTGTGGCTGCTCATACTTAAACTGTAAGGGTTGAACTCCATGGGTGAATTTGGTGCGATCCAACACGCTGCGCAAAAACGCAGACGTCACGTTGGATGCGACGGAAACAAGGTAAGTAACAGCATTGTCGGATGGTGTCGCAGCTTTGATCCAACGCAACATGGCTGTCGACGCTGCGTCTGCATCTGACTTGTGCCACGACGGATCAACGCTACGACTTCATCTCTTACTTTATTTCCGTTGCATCAGAAGTGACGCTTGCGTTTTTGCTCAGCGCCTCGGATCGCACTGAATTTGCCCGATGGAGTTCTACCCTTAAACTCATTGATTAGCTCATTATCATCCTGGAGAGCATGGGTCACAGTCAGCTAAATCCTTCCATGATTTGCCTGCTGCATAAAAAGACCCTCTATCTGCTGTCAGTACCTGAATGAGCAGATGACTGAATTCCCATTGGCATGGTTACACATCTTCATTGCTTTCCTGCTCTCATCACACTCACGGTGGTGTGAATTCCAATCGCACATTTAAAAGTGTGAACCAAATGATGTGTGAGCCACTGATATAATTGGATCAAAGGCTTAAACAGTAAGTTTGCAGCTTTTAGCTCACAGAAGCCTTTTCTTTTTCTTTATTGAACAGGTATGGGACCTGTCATCCAGAATGCTCAGCACCTGGGGTTTTCCAGATAATGGATTTTTTCTTAATTTTTCCCTAAGGCTATTTGAAATTTTTTAAATCATTGTATAAACCCAGTTTTGCCACATATAAGGATGAATTTTATCTTCGTTTGGATCAAGTACAAGTATTACAAAGCGCTATGCAATATGTAAAGCGATGCGCAATATGTTGGCGCTATAGAAATACATAGAGAAAAAGAATATTGTTTTTAGAAATTTGGATTATTTGCTTAAAATGGAGTCTATGGGAGATGGCCTTCCCGTAATTTAAAGCTTTCTTAAAAATGGGTTCCAGATAATGGATGTCATGCCTATATTAAATCACTGAGCGTGAAACATGTGAAAAATAAATAAATGAAATGCTGAAATATACCAAATGCTACAAACTACAATTCCCACCACTCAATAGCTTATAATGGCATTAAACTAGACATTGAATGTGTTGCACCAAGCCCAGTAGTGGTCCTGACCTTAGTGGGGTTGGTTGCAGTGCAGCCGGGTTGGGGCCTCTTCAAAGATTTTTTGAGGGGGGGAGACCAGGGACCTTTCTAATGTTTCCAAGGAATAGGCCCACTACAAATTCCTGGTATACACTGCTTAGGACCATAGCCCATTTGGGATTAATCCATGTAGAACAACTGTTATTCAGACACATTTCCAGCCAAGAACATTTAGGGCATATTTATTATGCTGTGCTAAAACAAAATTCACCAAAAAAAAAGTATAAAAGAAATGGCAAATTTATAAAGCTGTGTGTCATTTTACCCCATGAGAACACTAGATTTGAGGTTAGGAATGTTACTTACTTGCTCCCAGAATATATCACATTTTCCATTATCAGGCATCACTTTTTAAAGGACAAGGAAAGTGTAAAACAGAATAAGGCTAGAAATGGTGTATTTTGTATACTAAACATAAACATGAACTTACTGCACCACAAGCCGAATAAAAAAATTATTTATGCTTTCAGAGTTGTCCACAGGGGGCTGTCATCTTGTAACTTTGTTATACATCTTTGCAAGACCAAGACTGTGCACATGCTCAGTGAGATCTGGGCTGCTTAGGGATTATCATAAATGATCAAAACAGCACAAGTCAAATAATATCTGCCAGAAGCCGATACAGCAAGACTGATTAATAATCAGAATATACAGACTGCACTGGGTCCTGTGTTGTCATGTAATCTAATGTGGATTTTATAGTTTTTGTATTGTTTAATACAAACTTTCTCCAACTCTGCAGAACCAGTGGCTGCAGCAAAATAATCCTCCAAATAGAATCCCAGTTTATCTGTTTAAATCTGGCTCCATGATCTTTGTTCCTGCAGCTGGAGTTGGAAAAAGTAAAGGGGATGTAAAGGCAAAAATAAATCCAATACAAAATTCTACACAGTCACTGACTGCTCTACAGGAAAACAAACAAAGCTGCTGGAGTTCTGCATGGCTGGGAAGTAAGGCGAGGGCTCCCTCTGCTGTTCATAAGTATGATTGTTTCCCTGCAGAGCAGTTAGGGACCGTCTGACAATTCCTATCCACAGAAGTAAATGAAGGGAGAATTTCACTGTTATTTAATGGGATTTCTCCCAGTGTTCCACAAGCATCTTGTCATATGTTTTGAGTAATTATACATGGAAGTGAGACCTGGCATATGGATAGGATATAGGATGAGTAAACCTTAAAAAAAGAACAATGGCTTGGGGTACTTTTCTAAGCACTTTTGCAATATACATTTTGTTTAGTTTCAGAGCTATATATATTTTGATAAACTGCTAATATAATAATTTTAGTAGAAACAGCAATACCTTCTAGTCAGTGCCTGTAACTGCACCAACAGAAACAGGAGATGTTCTGATGTTGTGCAAAATTCATTATATTGGCAGTTAACAATACATTACAGAATCCTGAAACAAATGTAAAAAATGTAAATTGTAAACCCGTCTGAGCAATTTTACATTTATCTTTTCTTAAGATAATTTATGTTTTAATGAGCTTCCCCACAAAAATCATTCCTCTATGCTTATGATTCAAATAAACTTAAGAGTGAATCAGAGCCGGCTGGAACATCACTTGGAAGGGTAAATCAAACAAAAGTCGACTTGTTTGGCAACCTTCCTGCAGCTTTTAGAGAAAGAGTAAAACAGAAGCCTGTTGTACAACTCCCAGAATCCATGGACAGCCATTGGCAGTTCAACAGCTTGATCGGACTTAAAAAAGCCAACATTAAATGTGCCTTCTGCTCGGTATTACAAAATTTACAGATATAATAACCTCCAGGCTCATTTCTACTCGGGTATAATCTTTGATGCATTTTTACAAAGGCAGATCGCAGGTTCATAGGGAATATTTCAGAACGTTTACAAATACCTTAATGAAATTTCATCACAGGCTTATCAAATATGACAGTGAAAAGGTTATTTGTACCTCTATTCAGCTACTGACAGAGCACAGACAAGTGTATGTGGATAACTTGGCAATGCCACAGTGTAACACTAATCTGCCTGTTTCTTTTCTTTAGCTGGAGATTAATAGTTTCATCATTCTCTATTGAATAGCAGGAATACCAATAACAAGAAAGAGAACGAAGAGCTGGCATCCTGCATTACAAGTATTCAGCTTTCATAGCTTACAGGTGCTTTCAGGTGAAATATTTAAAGAGTGAATTCGCATGACTTGCCTCTTCGTTAATAAGAAATACAGATAAGCAATCAGCAACTATCAGGTGCTAGTCATAAGAGACAATGTTATACATTCTATGCAAATGTGATGCCCAGAGAAATCTTCCCTTTGGTCTTATTCATAATATATAATATAATATAATTCTCCCTTCATTTACTGCTGTGGATAGGAATTGGCAGACGGTCCCTAACTGCTGGGCAAGGAAACAATCATACCTATGAACAGTAAGGGGAGCCCCCACCTTACTTCCCAGCCATGCAGAACTCAAGCAGCTTAAAGGGGTTGTTCACCTTTGAGTTAACTTTTAGTATAATGTAGAAAGTGATATTCTGAGACAATTTGCAATTGGTTTTAATTTTTTATTTTTTGTGGTTTTATAGTTATTTAGCTTTTTATTCAGCAGCTCTCTAGTTTGCAGTGTCAGCAATTTGGTTTCTAGGGTATAAATTACCCTAGCAACCCTGCATTGATTTGAATAAGAGACTGGAATATGAATAGGAGAGGGACTGAATAGAATGATAAGTAATAAAAAGTAACAATAACAATACATTTGTAGCCTTACAGAGCATTTGTTTTTAGATGGTGTCAGTGACCCCCATTTGAAAGCTGCAAAGAAACAGAAGAAAATGGCAAATCATTAAAAAACTATGAAAATAAATAATGAAGACCAATTGAAAAGTTTCTTAGAATTGGCCCTTTTACAATATACTAAAAGTTAACTTGAAGGTGAACCACCCCTTTAATTTCCCTATAGAGCAGTCGGTGGCTGTGTAGAGATTTGCATTGGATCTTATTTTTTGCCTTTACATTCCATTTAATGTTTCCAACTCCAGCTGCAGGGACAAAGATCATGGATTCAGATTTAAACAGATAATCTGGGATTCTATTTGGAGGATTATTTTGCTGCTGGTTCTGCAGAGTTGGAGAAAGTTTGTATTAAACAATAAAAAACTATAAAATCCACATTAGATTACATGACAACACAGGACCCAGTGCAGTCTGTATATTCTGATTATTAATCAGTCTTGCTGTATCGGCTTCTGGCAGATATTATTTGACTTGTGCTGTTTTGATAATATATGACGATCCCTAAGCAGCCCAGATCACACTGAGCATGTGCACAGTCTTGGTCTTGCAAAGATGTATAACAAAGTTACAAGATGACAACCCCCTGTGGCCAACTTTGAAAGCTTGTGGTGCAGTAAGTTCATGTTTATGTTTAGTATACAAAATACAGCATTTCTAGCATTATTGTATTTTAGATTTTCCTTGTCCTTTAATATGAAAAAATGGATGAGTTTACCTAAAGGTCCACGTAACCCATCTCCATGGCAAAGCTTGGTCTGACCTTCACGAGCGATTTCGGTCCGAACCGACGCCACATGATGAAATGCTGGCATCAAGTCGGATACACCGGAAATAAGGTAAGAGATAGAAATGTCGGATGAAGTTGCAGTGTGCACAACGTCATGACTGTCGGATGCAGACGCAGGTGTGCTGTGTTGGATGCATGCTGCGACTTCACCCGACATTTCTATCTCTTACCTAATTTCCGGCACATCTGACTGGACACCAGCGTTTTGTCGCGTGGCTTCAGATTGGACCTAAATTGCCTGTGGAATTCTACCCTTAGTGAAAGTAGCTTGACCTGGGGTGATTGCAACTAAATGTAACACGATGCAATGTTGAGTGCTTCAACAACCACAAATTGGAATTTGCTGTATGCCAAAACAGATTAAAGGGATACTGTCATGGGAAAACTGATTTTTTTCCAAAATGCATCAGCTAATAGTTATACTCCAGTAGATTTTTTTATATTCAGTTTTGAAATCTGACATGGGGCTAGACATTTTGTCAATTTCCCAACTGCCTCTGGTCATGTGACTTGTGCCAGAACTTTAGGAGGGAACTGCTTTCTGGCAGGCTGTTGTTTTTCCTTCTCAATGTAACTTAAGGAGTCACAGTGGGACATGGGTTTTTATTATTGAGTGCTGTTCTTAGATCTATCAGGCAGCTGTTATCTTGATTTACGGAGCTGCTATCTGGTTACTTTCCCATTGTTCTGTTGTTAGGCTGCTAGGGGGGGGCTCTTTTGAGAAACGGATTTCAGTGGAGAAGTCTGCTGGAGCAGCACTATTAACTGATGCGTTTTGAAAAAAACCATTTTCCCCATGACAGTCCCTTTAAACTCCCCCATATACCATTGCCTTAAAGGACATGTCAACCCAAAAAATATTTTTGCCTAACAAATGAAAACACATGTATAAGCAACTTTCCAATATGAATTTATTAAAAATTGTTGCTGCTTTAAACGTTTTTTTGTAATTGTAATTGCTACTGAAAACAGCATTTGCTTAACTCCTGCTTGTTACTTTTTAAACAATGTTGCAAAAGTCAGTCTCCTCCAGCAAGACAGGCCTGCCAGTCAGTTGGCTTGTGTTACATTGTTTCCAAAGCCAGAGCCAGCAGTTCAAAAAAACATGCCTTTCAATATCAATTCAAATACAAATCACTTAAAAACCCTAGATATTTTGTAATGAATGTATATTGCAATGTTGCTTAGAGTAAGCTAGTCACAATCCACTACCTCTTGGTATTGGCTGTTGATCATAGGTCGAAAAAGGAAGCGCACAGTTCTTGTATACAGGCTCCTGTAAGGGTATACAACTTTATGGGTTAGTGTCCTCTGTTGGCTGCTTTGAATATTGCCAAGTATTTACACTATGAAAAATAAAAAAAATTTCCCCCTCCTTACAAGCTGAATGGACAAGTTGCAGTACAGTTCTAGTATAGATGAGATTGAGTAGGTGCAAACATATTGTGTATCCAACAATAAGACGCCGAGCAGGTTCTTTCCAGCTGCAAGTACATTTTCCTTGTTATATATGTGTGAAGCCACAGTCATAACTAACGTCACAGTTAGTAGTCACAGGGCCTTACATTGAAGGAGGCAAGGTCTCGGAAAGCTTTTTAACTCATGACATATGCAGCTTTACATTAGAAGATGGTTTGCCATAACATACCTTCTGTTTTTTTTCTGGAGTATTTTCAGTTAAGCTAAAAATAAAACGAACAAATACATAAATAAAAGGCTGTGGAGCACTCTGCTTAAATTGCATGGGAGTTACATTTCCAGTCCACTTAAGAAATCTTCTCAACTGAGGGCATTGAAGATATTTCCAAGATATTTCCAAGTGGTTTCTCAGACTAAAAGAGCAATGGGCACTCAAAGCTTTCAAACGCTGATCAGTGCACTGGAAATGAATGATTTCAACTGAGGAATATGGCAAGGTCAACCTTTACTTCCATTGTAACCCTGGTTAATGTGTCTTCTATTTTTAGTTACCCCAATAATGCCCCTCAAGTCTGAACCTTTTTACATCTAGCTTTGAAAAACTATTTATCAAGGTCATATTCACTGAGATATTAACTTTTACAAACAAAACACTTATATTAATCGATATTTTAATAGTATTTAAATACCTACCTGAAACCCTGAGCCGGTCCTGAAATCAGCAGAAATCTGCACCGGCCTGGTGTTATACGAGTGAGCAACAAGGAAAAATTCCACTTCCAACTTCATGCGCAGTAGAACGAAAAGCCAAACGTTAACTAAAAAGTCGGCATTTTTTTTAAAGGGGTGGTTCACCTTCAAGTTAACTTTTAGTATATTGTAGAAGGGCCAATTCTAAGAAACTTTTCAATTGGTCTTCATTATTTATTTTTCATAGTTTTTTCATGATTTGCAGTTTTCTTCTGTTTCTTTGCAGCTTTCAAATGGGGGTCACTGACACCATCTAATAACAAATGCTCTGTAAGGCTACAAATGTATTGTTATTGCCACTTTTTATTACTTATCATTCTATTCAGTCCCTCTCCTATTCATATTCCAGTCTCTTATTCAAATCAGTGCAGGGTTGCTAGGGTAATTTGTACCCTAGAAACCAAATTGCTGACACTGCAAATTGGAGAACTGCTGAATAAAAAGCTAAATAACTATAAAACTACAAACAATAAAAAATGAAAACCAATAGCAAATTGTCTCAAAATATCACTCTCTACATTATACTAAAAGTTAACTCAAAGGTGAACAACCCCTTTAAACTGCACATGCGTTAGTCCGGGGAAATGGAAGACAGAAAAAAACTGAATTAGATCACGCCGTGGTGCTCACTCGTATAACCCCCGGCCAGTGCAGATTTCAGCTGATAGGCTCCAGCCTGGGGTTTCAGGTAGGTAGATACAATCACTTGTGGTGCCTAATGTTTGGCACCCCCAATGCCTCCAGCCTTTCCTTCTCCTTTAATAATAGTGATGAGCCACATTTTTGGCAGGTTTCACACACAAAATGACTCCCCCCAATGGGGGGAAAAAATATAGTGTAAAAAAAAAAGTTGAGATTTTTTTTTTTTAAAATAGAATTTTCAGTTTGGGACTGTTACATTGAATTTTAGAGGTTCAAATTTTTTCATAACTAACATACCATTTGAATTTTGAATGAAATTTAATTCATGAGATTTAAAAAAAAAAAAAAAAATTTCACATTACTCTAAAATTAGACCTTTGATAACTGACGATTTATTTACAGTATCATGTAAGATAAATCTATGCAGAGCTCAATGGACACACGGTTACCAAATTAACAGTGAGTAGATCTCTTTCCATTTCTCCCACTTTGTGCTGCCCCTTACCTTTGCGGTGCAGTCGACTGGGCTGATGGGGCACTAGGAGAAAACTCGGTGGGCCCCAGTTCTCAGAGATTAGGGGGAATTACTTGGTTGCAGTAGTTTTATTACAGGCCTCTGTGACAGGGGAGATGTTGTGGCCCCAGTCAACCTAGTCCAACACTGGGTGCATTTTGTGCCCATTGATGGACAAATGTTTGTGCCACTAGTATGTGGAATTGGGGGGAAAACCCTCAGCCAGTGGGGTAACTACTCCCTGGTGGGCCCCAGTACAGCTGGGCACCTGGGCCCCCCTGTCGGGCCCTTACCTCTATAAATCACATGCTGAGTGCTGATGGCATGTGTGCTGTAAAATCTCCCCCTAGATAACTGCCTGCCATAACCATTATCATGGCTCTGATGGGCCCCAAAGGGGTGGGGGCCCTGGTGCAATTGCACCCTCTGCACCACTGGTAGTTACACCACTGCACTCAGCATTGGGACTAGGGTTGCCACCCACCCAGTATTTTACCACCTGCCAAGACCGGGAGCGGTAGTATAAATTTACCGGCAATGTAGTTGGCGGCAAATTTGTAAAACCCTTATCAAAACCCCATAGCCTGCCCTCAATCCCTCAATCTGCTGGAATCGTAACTTTTTTCGTTTGCATCAAGGTCCACCCCCTTTGTATCATGTCCTGCTCCTTTTGTTCCCACCACCAGCCGGTACAAATTTTATTTAAAGGTGGCAACTCTTATTGTGACTTACAACAATCATTTTAAACTTTGGATTTTAGTAACGTAGCACTTAGACCTCAGTTATGCCCCAATAAGAGCTGCAAAAAAGGAGGGTCATGGGAGCACTGCAAGGCTAAGTAAAATTATATAAATTCAATGGAAGTGCTACTGATCTAGCCAAATTAACTACAAAACAAGAGAGAAGATTGTTAAGCTACCATACTGCATCAAGGTAAACCCCACATAGTGGTCCCAAACTATTTACCTCATAGTATTGTATGTATTAGTAGGCTGACCTTCACCCGCATGATAGCATCTCCTGGGATAAGTGTCTCCTGACTGGGGCATTGGTTTCAATCAGAGGGCTTAGTCCTACCTGCCTTTAGCATTTCAAAGGGAAAGATTGCCTAGACCTCTGCATTGGTTCTGCGGGCTTAATTAAGGTTTATCAAGGTTCTAAAGGCTCCTCCGCTTGTGGTATTTAAGAGAGAGAGAGCTTGCCCAGACCATCACCCTTTTTTAAAGATATGCAACTGTCACATAAGGCTGGGGACAGACAGGGAGATTCGGGGAGATTCTGTCGCCTGGCGTTTAATAGCAGGCGACAATCTCCCCGAACTTCCTTCTCCGTGTCTGTCGCTAGTTTAAATGGAAAAGCGCCAGCGCTGTGCACGCGAGGCGCGGCGATTTCCGGAATCGCCTGAGGTTTCCTCACGAAGTAACTTCGGGCGATTCCAGAAATCGCCGCGCCGTGTGTGCACAGCGCTGGCGCTTTTCCATTTAAACTAGCGACGGACAGGGAGAAGGAAGTTCGGGGAGATTGTCGCCTGCTATTAAACGCCAGGCGACAGAATCTCCCCGAATCTCCCTGTCTGTCCCAGCCTAAAGGGAGGGATGTAGTGGTGCTACAATTGCATAGAAGCTTGGCCTGCAGCATAACTACTAAACTTCCGGCAGAATAGCTCTGCTACAATACAAAATGCAAAGAAGGAGGGTTGTGGGAACACTCTAAAGCTAAATAAAATGAAATGAATACAACTGAAGTGCTACTGATCCTGCCAAATTAACTACAAAACAATAAAAAAGGCTGCATGAGAGAACAATGCTGTGTGCTGATAAGGGAAATGGGAAGGATGGTGCTCAGGAAACCCTACGTGAGTTTACTAATCACACCAACAAACATTTGTGCCATAAAAGGCTCTGCAATTTTCTAAATTTCTGCCGAAACTTTTGTAAACAAAATAATAGAAAGTATATACTGTTCTTTCCGGAAAGTGGTTGGGAGAACACTGAATGATCCAGATCTAAAACAGAACTACAGAGATTGATATCATCTGTAATCCCTGCAGCCATTCCACTTATGCCCAAGAGGGTATACAGATTGGTATACAGATGTTGTAGCAGAATTTTCTGCCAGACCTATCCTACATTATATGGCACTAATAGATGAGTATGTTATTCCTGTTGCAGAAGTCTGTTGGAGCAGAACTATTAACTGATGCATTTTGAACATGTTTTCCCATGACAGTATCCCTTTAAATTAAACCTGGGTCCAGGAAATGTGCATTAAGCAAAGCAATGCCCTCTTCTTTGTATTCTTTGAGGCCTTTAAGAAATAATATGTTCATCAAGTTATTGCCTTGTGTTAGAATGGCTTCTGAAAATGTAGTCCAAGTCATCAGGGCCGGAACTATGGGAAGGCAGAAGAGGGACATACACAGGATACCTATGGTTGGGGGCATTGGGCACTACTTATTCTCTCTGCCGTCACTGCACCATAGCGCTCACCTCCTTTGACTCTATCATGCATGCTTGCAGTGGAGTAATTAGATGTTACTGGGCCTCACAGCAAATTAACATTAGGGCCCCCAACATATCTAGAGGTTGTCCAGTTTTACCAATAGATGTTGAAATGAATAATTATTTGGACCACATGGGTCCCCCTATAGTTCCTGGCCTGCATGCACTCTCTTGTGCCTGGGGCACCTGACTGGCCCAGCTCTGCAAGTTATAAACAGACGGTCTGGTTGTCTTCATTCAGCCTCACTGTCCTATTTGATATGCATGCTTGCCCAGTTTACAGGCAGATCCAAAATCAGGCGGGGCAGCAGCTCTCTCTCACTTCATTAAGTTTGTTCACAATTAGGGTACAACCTGTCCCTGTCCCACAGAGGCCTTATTTTATTTTCCTTACCCCAAAATGCCAGAGACAAGGAACAAATGCTCATATGCTGCTCTTTGCATAAAGAATCCCAGACAGATTTTCAGCTTCATGAATACAAAGCAGAGAGACGGCAGCATGTGTACAAAGTGGTGCCCTGCTTTCCCCCGGTGGCAAGGCCTCTCTTCAAGCTATCTCAGTAGTTAATAAGCTTCAGTGAGCGTGAGGCAGCCTGAGGTTTCTGAAAAGAAAAGAGCATGCCTGACAGCCCAGATCTAAAGCAATGTTCAGCAGCTAGCCCCAAGGGTGTGTTAGTTGGTGTAGTGTTGCCTGAGATGCACTGATAAAATATCAGTTCAAAATAATGGAAAGATTCATAGACAGACACAGTTTACTTGTCATAATACTTCATCAGCATATTACAGTCTTTAGGGAAATGAGAACCTGCAAGTTCTATGATCTATGTACAATTATTTCTATGATTATTTAAAATAACTAAGGGTGAAAGCATTACATGTACTGTATGCAGTGGTGAGTGTCGTTTTACATTGAATTCACCTTTTACCAGTGTTGCTCCCTGCCTAGTTGGTCCATGGCCACGCCTGGAAGTGAATTGATGCTTGGATGGAGCAAGACCCATGGCTTCATGAGTTAGGTGGTTTGGTATATATATATTTAAACTTTTTGGCTTGCAACTTAAGCCATCCTCAGGAAGTTGATCCTGAAACTGCCCTGACTTTATTTTCACGATAAGAAGCGCTGTGCAGGGTTGGACTTAATTTGAATGTGTGAAGACCTTGCCATTTTTCTTCATTGGGGCCTGGGATCCAGCAAAGGAATTGTGGAGAAGCCTTATGGTATTATGAAGGGAGGACCCAATGTGTGGGTTTCAAGGGAGGACTGAATAGATAGAATGTGAGCTCCTAAACCAGAGTTAGAGGGTTTGACCAAGCCATGGAAATTATTAAGGGGGAGGTTGGGGTAAAATGAGGGTTTGTCATAAAGGGGACTTGGGGTGCTGGGTGCTCCAACGTCGCCACCCAGCACCAAATATTTTTTTAAAACTTAGTCTGGAGAGGGGGGGTCTGGTCCTGCACGGCCCATGAGGGGTTTTTCCCTGGTGTCCCGCCGGGCCCGCCCGACCCTTGGTTCTATGAGTGCAGTTTGTTGGCTATTCTGGACAGGTTTGGACTGGGGGGGGCACCAAGGCTGCTGTCCCAGGACCCCACCTCCGCCTCCGGCTTCCCTTTGCGGAGACACGTGGCGTCTGCGTGTTCCATATGCGCACATGTGTGCTGGCGCCTCGCGTGTGAGAACTTGCACTCTTGTGCACTCCCGCAGTGTTTTTGCTGCGACCCCCAACAAAGGGAGGTCGTGGCAAGAAGTAGGTTCTGGGTGCAGATCTGGGCCCAGTCCGACCCTGATTCTGGATACTTACTTATGTTTTAACCAGCACCCAGGCATTGACTGTTTTTTTTTTAGTGCACCAGCTCATTGTTTGTTATATATCTTGTATAGAGTATGTTATTTGCTGAAATATGATGGGGTGAAATTTGAATGTGTGAAGACCTTGCCATTTTTCTTCATTGGGGCCTGGGATCCAGCAAAGGAATTGTGGAGAAGCCTTATGTTATTATGAAGGGAGGACCCAATGTGTGGGTTTCAAGGGAGGCCTGAATAGATAGAATGTGAGCTCCTAAACCAGAGTTAGAGGGTTTGACCAAGCCAAGGAAATTATTAAGGGGGAGGCTGAGGTAAAATGAGGGTTTGTTATAAAGGGGACTTGGGGCGCAGTGGGCATTTGAAATACCAAGCAAGTTTTGTAAGTGATACAATGTTTTGTAGGATGGGTGAACTTACTGTATACTGTATATATATAGTAACAGGGGAAGTTCCATGCAAGTTGATAACTGGGCCACCACCAGCCTCCATTGACTATTTATTCCTGTCAATATAATACCAAGTCATTAAATTAGTGAATATTGTGCATTACAATTCTACCAGAAGTAGTACCGCTTTCAATGACCCGGATTCTCTGACTTTTAACAAAACAACTAATATCGAGGATGAAATGAAGACCTTGGAGAACTATCTGATGAGAAGCATTACACAGGCTGAAGGACAAAGCTACACATGAATAACCGCACAGAAAACAGTTTCTTAAGAAAAAGAATCTGAAAGATCATCCAACTGAAACAGCCCCAACAGTAACAGACACCAATTAGTAATGAGTGGCTTTACTCTTTGGAGCAGATTAGATAGCATGATTTGCACTTTTAAAATATCCTGTTGGCTTTTGCGTGCATGGGCTAAATGTTCTAAATTCACATCTCTTATTATAAGCAGAGTATCTATATACATCTGGAGAGCAGAGGATCCTGAAGGGATGAATGATTTTGTTTCTGTGCTTTTATTATTTATTTAAAAAACAAAACAACATTTTTTTAAAATTTGTGTGACTAGGATTGACTTGCAAACTCCCTTAAACTCGTATAAACTTAAAATAAAAAAACAAAAAAAAAACCAATAGAACATTTTTTAAAAATTCGGGTGAATAGTATCGACCTGCAAACTCAAATCGAATTTGATTTGAGTTTAACAAAAAAATTTCAAAAGTCCACCAAACGACTTCAAGGGGCAGATTTATCAAGGGTCAAATTTAGAGGTGATGGGAGTTTTTTTTAAAATACATACAAGTGATAGGCCACCCTTAGGTAGACCAATCATAGCTGGTATTGGCACCTTGGGAGAAAAACTTTGTGAGCTGATCGATCATTTCCTGCAACACCTTGTTTTGAGGTTACCTGGTTACTTTAGAGATAGCCATGAAAATGGCCATGTATTACATGTTTTTAACAATTTTACATGCCAGACAGATTACAAGTGGGCATCAGTAGATGTTTCATCTCTTTATTCATGTATACCTCACAATCTCGGTTTGACAGCTATTAGATAAGATCGCTATAGCTCTTATGATAATAATACCATCTCATTCATACTTGAATCAATATCCTTTCTTCTCACTCACAATTATTTTCTCTTTAACCAACAATATTATCATCAGTGCTCTGGTACAGAAATGGGGACAAAGTTTGCCCCTTCTTTTTCCAACATCTTGGCTGGTTGGAGGATATAATCAAAAGTATATCGTTTATTTTGGTCATAACATTGACAATATGCTTTTGGTGTGGTCAGGTACAGAGTCCCTTTTTAAAAATGTTATTTACCCATTCTTTAAAGGGAAACTGTCATGGGAAAATATGTTTTTTTGAAACGCATCAGTTAATAGTGCTGCTCCAGCAGACTTCTGCACTGAAATCCATTTCTCAAAAGAGCAAACAGATTTTTTTTTTATCTATTTCCCAGCTGTCCCAGTCATGTGACTTATGCCAGCACTTTAGGAGGGAACTGCTTTCTGGCAGGCTGTTGTTTTTCCTTCTCAATCTAACTGAATTGAACGCAGTGGGACATGGGTTTTACTAATGAGTGCTGTTCTTACAGTAGATCTGCCAGGCAGCTGTTATCTTGTGTTAGGGAGCTGTTATCTGGTTACCTTCTCATTGTTCTGTTGTTAGGCTGCTGTAGGGGGAAAAGGGAGGGGGTGATATCACTCCAACTTGCAGTACAGCAGTAAAGAGTGATTGAAGTTTATCAGAGCACAAGTCACATGACTTGGGGCAGCTGGGAAATTGACAATATGTCTAGCCCCATATCAGATTTCAAAATTAAATATAAAAAAATCTGTTTGCTCTTTTGAGAAATGGATTTAAATGCAGAATTCTTCTGGAACAGCACTATTAACTGATGCATTTTGGGAAAAAAATTTTTTCCCATGACAGGATCCCTTAAAATTTTCTAGATATCACATTAGTTGCTTGTAATGAGAAAGTTTCTACTACACTGTATAGAAAACAATGTACAGGTAATACAATCCAGTCACTTAATTAAAAGTATACCCTATGGGCAATTCTTGAGATTGCAACGAATGTGTTCCTTATTTGATGACTTTGTTTCTGAATCGTGCCTTTTGTGTGATAGACTTTTACAGAGAGCTTATAAGATAAAAGATCTAATTATAGCCTTTACTAAAGCAATGTAGAGACAAAATCTAAAGCAAAGCAGAGGCAAAATCTATTTAAAATATATCATTCTGTTGATTTGTTTGGTCATACAGATCTTTCTCCTCCCATTCCAACTGAATCCCTACAAAAAGTTAACATCAATGAAGAATCCTTGTCTTGCATTCTTACTCATAGTACACAGTTTAATCAGATTAAAAAAAAATTCTAAATGAAATTTTAGCTGGTTTACGCACTGATCCCATATTGGACAAAATCCTAGGACCTTCAAGGTCAAGAACTATTGGTAACACTCTTTCCCCAAGCCTTGTTGAAAATAATAATAAAAAAACTACACCGGGTATATGGCTATCCAGAACTGGCATGTTCAAGTGTGGGTCCTCCAGATGAATTACATGTAGCTACATGAACAAAAATAATACTTTTTCTTCATCCGTTTTTAAAAAAACTTAAAACATAAGACAATACATGAATTGTAACTCGAAAAATGTAGTGTATGTCATTACCTGTAAAAAGTGTTTGCAACAATATGTCGGCCAAACCAGCCGAACCCTTAAAGAGCGAGTAAGGGAACCTATCTTGAGCGTAAAAAATGAATGCTCGACACTTTCCGAGTTGTACAAATAGATCCTTGAGTTATTTTTCAGTAACAGCAATTGAACAAATTTCTCTACACATTAGAGGTGGAAACACTTTGAAAAGACTCCTGAAACAAGAAGCAAAATGGATTTTTATTTAAAAACTAGACAACCCGCAGGAATGAATTTAGAGTACACTGTATCCTGTTTTGTCGAAAAATCCCTCTCGAAAATTTTTCTTATAATATATAAAAACATTTTTTTACAATAATATTCTGAGACACCTGAAGGGAGCATAACTCTTTTTTCCCAATCTAATGCCTCTAATTGTTTGGAACTTTGTGTATAACCCCTTAATCCTCTTCAGATCTTCATTTTAGATTTTAAATCATAATAACGTGTATACTAGTACAGAATTAACTTTGACTTTTTACCCCTGAACTTATGATGACCTGAATTCTAACCTTGGTTTTCACACGGTGCAGTTTACTATAAGTACCAAATTGTGAAACATGTATCAAATATATTGCATTGTACTACTTGTACTAAACTATGTAATCCACAATCTTTATTGTTAAAAGAGTTTGCTCTCACAGTGTTTACAACGTTTTTCTTCTTGTAGACATTAAAATCTCTCTTTTTACTTGTTTATTTTTCAATGTTTTTTTCTCTGTTTAAACCTCTCATGTATGTAACAAGTATATCCATAACACATCTGTGATTGGTGCTGCTTTATTTAAATATCAGTGGTGCTGTAGTGTATCCTATGATTAAGTGCCCAGAAGCACAAAACGCGTAAGGCCATCCTCTGAGATGACCCTTTTTGTATAATAAAACTTTTTTACTTGCATCCATTTTTGGAGTGAAGTCCAGTTCTGTGCCAGCCAACCACTGCAATTCAAATGATACTGCAAACAAAGTTGACTGCCAGTGTAGATCAAAAATTCTGTGATCACTAAAATGAGATCTCCAAACAAAATATTGTTTTCCATAATAAAAGGAGATGTAATTTGAAGCATCTTTTCAATATACATTCAATGCAAATGCTCAATTGTCTTAAAATTATTTATAATAGTTATAATAACGGCATTATTGAAAACTGTAGAGTTTTTCCATTCTGGTTCTGTGTAGCTCAGAGTTAAAAAAACTGAAACTTGGATTTGGGATGCTTTAGCTGAACGGCTTTAATATGAGTTTCTGCACCCAGTGTCGGACTGGCCCACCAGAATACCAGGAAAACTCCCGGTGGGCCAAGGTGTCAGTGGGCCTTCATGCTGCTAAACTTTTGGCCTATTTCATGGCCATTCTCTATTTCTATGAGAACAAAGAGACTAAATAGATGGAATAACTGATTATAGTATGAAAAGAAAACAAACTAGGAGAATAGAGGTTGATTGAGGAGATGAAGAATATAAGCACTGAGAGTGCCCCCTGGTCTAAGGTTTTATGGGGGGCCCCTGGTCTAAGGTTTTATGGGGGGCCCCTGGTGTCCCAGTCCGACACTGTCTGCACCTATATTTGCTTCTCATTGATAATGAGGGATTATACATATATGTGATACCTTTTACCTTAATGTTTTAATAATGTCCCTGGGACTAGCTTTTCAATATATATACACGAAGAATAACAAATGTGATCATTGCATGGTAAGAGATATTGCTATTTTGGTATTATGTGTTTATAGAGCGCTTCATTGAAAGCTGTGGATGATAATCACCAGTGACGTGTCAAGATGCAGCTATACCTTTAAATAGGTAGCCTGCCATGTTTCTAGCTGATTATGTTTCAGGCATGGCTTGGCAACCTCAGGCTCTCCAGATGTTGATGAACAGCAGTTCATATTATTCTTAGAATTTAATGTTTAAATTTAGCGGGAAATGAAGGCTTCCTCTATGTCTGGAGAAGCACAGGTTATCGACACTGACTCTGGTACTTGGCCTTCGGGCACCTTCTCATTGGAGTTTATGGAGATGAAACCGAATCATCTTGAGTGATATGTTGAAGTGAGGTTCAGACTGTTAATCTGTAGATTTTGGCAAGATTGCAAGATGCCATAATCAGTTACAATGGAGGGCTGTTTGGGAAATGCAAGTGTCTATTTTAATTCTCAGGTCTGGACCTTGACGGAGGATCTGATTGAACTGTGTTGCAGTTCTCTTGGCTTTAGACGTTAAGTGGAATCTTTGGAAATAACCTTAGAAATATCACCCTCAAACACCTGCCCTACTGGAGCTATGCGCTGACACAGCCCTCTCTCCTGGTGCTGGAAAATATACCGACAGTGGTGCAACCAGATGTGCTTTTGCCAACATGATAATTGAATGTATGGGCCCTAAATAGGTATGCATATACTAAAGTGTGGCTGTGTATAGTTGCTCCAGACCTGGTGGCGCCTCCATCACTATTAGTATAAATTACTCAATCGGGGAGCACATGTTAGCCCTAAACTCTGAGGAATCCTTTGGGGAACAGGCGGCCCTAAAATTATATTTAATTCGATTGATGACAGAGTTCGGGGACCAAAAACAATACAGAAAAGTCATCATAGTAAAAACAATTAATAAGCAGGAAGGGGTGGGGCCCTTAATATCAGCGAGGGCTCAGCTGGTTGATGAGAACAGAGAAAAGGCAGAGATTCTGAACTGTTATTTTTTTTCATGTCTACACAAATGAGGAACCAGTTAATGGAGGTTTCCTTTTAATAGTAGCTTAGCTCTGTGATTGCTAAACCTGTTTACTTCATTTTCCAGGATTCATTCGCTAATGTGGTGCCACTATTTAAAAAGGGGTCCCGTTCTCAGCCTCAAAACCATAGGCCAGTTAGCATGACATCAGTGAAAGCTTTTTGAAGGGTTACTAAAGTATTAGATACTTGGCATCATGGCAAATAATAATACTGTGAGTGTCTGCATGTTTTATGCATAAAAGATCTTGCCTGACTAATTTAATTTCTTTTTATGAGAAGGTGAGCAGGGACCTCGATTTTGGGATGGCATTGTATAAAATCTACTTAGACTTTGCTAAAACATTTGATACAGTGCCACACAGAAGGTTACTGGTTAAATTAAGGAATGTTGGCCTGGAACATAGTATTTGCACCTGGATAGAGAACTGGCTAAAAGATAGACTACAAAGAGTGGTGGTAAATAGAACATTTTCTAATTGGACCAGTGTTGATAGTGGCGTATCAATGTTTTCAACTTGTTTATTAATGACCTGGATGTGGGTATTGAAAGTACGGTTTCTATTTTTGCTGATGATACAAAATTGTGCAGAACTACAAATCATGCAGGATGCTGCCACTTTGCAGAGCAATTTGACTAAATTGGAAAATTGAGCAGCAAACTGGAAAATGAGGTTCAATGTTGAAAAATGCAAAGTTATGTATTTTGTCAAAAATAATATAAAGGCAAGTTATGCAGTGCAGATTTGGACTCCAGTCCTTAAAGGAGAATTCAACCCCCTAGGTGCAAAAAGGTTGGTATTGATTTCTCTGAAAAAATATGCTTGAGAGGGGACATGGTTACTAAGTATATTAGAGGACATTATATACAAATACATGGGGCAGGGATGATCCTGGCCCCTCCACTGCCTGAGGCAGCTTGCTCCTGCTGCCGCCCCCCCTCAACCACCCACTCACCTTTTTGCACAATGCTGGCAGAGCAGAGGGGTCCAGGAATTATATATAATTCTGTTTCCTTCCTAAACATTATATATCACATATTTGTTATTTAATATATACATTTGGCATGCATTTTAAAGGGATTGTATCATGGGAAAACATTTTCCCCCAAAAAAATGTGCCGCTGCAGCAGAATTCTGCACAGAAATCTGATTTTCAAAAGAGCAAAAAAGATTTTTTTATATTTAAATTTTGACATTTTTGTTGTTAGTGTCCCCGGTGCCTCATTTCATGTGACTTGTACTCTGATAAACTTCAGTCACTCTCTTCTGCTGTGCACAACTTTGAGTAATATCGCCCACAAACTTTCTCCACCCCAGTAGCTCATCAGCAGAAAAAAATGGGAAGGCAGACTAACAGCTCTCTGACACCTGCATTGCTAGGTGTATGTATGAAAAATCCAAGACTTCAACTCTTCCAGTTATATTGAGTAGGAGAAACAATAGCTTATCTCAAAGCAGTTCCATTGTGAAGTGCTGACTCTTCCTGAAGGCAGAGGATCAGGCAAAATGGTTACCTGTACCTATATTACCGCTTAAAAATATATTTGTTGGTTTAGGAATAAAACTTTATGTTGGAAAGCAAATTATTTGTAATGCAAAAAGTGCAATTTAGAAATATAAACTATGCTTTAAACATCAGAAAGAATCCCTTTAAAGATATACGCTTGCAATATGTAATACAGTAGCATAAATCTGTATAATTGTGAGCGTAGAACATGGTGGAGTCTGCTATGGGCATGACCCTGCTTGAAGAATAATGTAACAATACATAGCAATACATAACATCAACAAATACTGGCAAACCAATAGAACTGTAATTAATTAAAGGCTGTTAATTATAGTTAACAAAAAAAAAAACACATTCACACTTCTCTTGCTGGTAATGCCGACACGTAAGAGTGGAGTGAAAGCTGTTGGCCAATTAGGCTCCATGGTAACTTCTTGTTAGCGTCTAATTTTAAGAAAATTCACAAAAGCAGCTGCTCCGTTGACATGAGCAATGTAAAGTGTCAAAATATGTGTATTTCAGTCCCTCAGTAATTGATTCCCTGCTGTAGCCAGGATATAAGCTGCCCCAATACCCTCCCCGTAGCACAATACAGCTGACTATTATGTTCACCAGAGCCCATGAAAACATAAATGGTGGCCTCCTTTTTAATTCTACTAGTCATTTATGTCAATAAATGGTTTATTATATAATGCTAGGGATACAACACCACCCCGTGTATGCTTATGTAAGCTTACATTGTATAGGGCTGCACTGACATCTCTAAAGCCCATGGTGATTTTTTTTCACACCAATATACATCATCAGGGAGATTATGATCAAAACCTGACATTTTATATTCTTTTTTACCATTTGATAAAAAACTGTTTTAAAAACCTTACTGCAGGAGTGCCCATACTTTTCTGATGTGAGGTCTACTTTTAGTTATGTTCATTCTGTGGTGCCCAAGGCAAAGTATAAAAAGGTGTGTTTTACCTTTAATTTCTCCCCAACAGGAGAAGAAAGCTGCAAGGGAGATGTTACTAATCAGAGCATAGTCTCCCTGTTAAATGGATATTGCTATCTGGCCCTGGATACTATATGATTCTGGAAGGAACAGGCACTTCACTCTAGTGGTCCAGTTTGCATTTTGGAGCTCACCTTCCTCTTCCTGATGACGGCTTGAGTTTGTAAGCCGAAACGTTGAAATAAATCTACCAGCTTTTTTTTTCACTTATCAAGACCTATGTGTGCGGATGTTTTTTTTGCTTTATATATATATATATATACATCTCAATAGGTTCCTTTAGATAATATTACAATCTTTCCTTTAAGAAGATGCAGGAGCTGATATACACCAGTACAGTTATCCATAGCAAACAGATTTTTGCTTTCATTTTATAACTGTGCCCCTCGGCATGAAACGCGTAAGGCTTGCTATGGACTTGTTGAATAGAGACTTTAAAGCTGTATTTTACACTTGCAATTAGTAACCATACACTATGGTTTGTTCATTGGATTTTTGGAGGGCCAATCCATCTTAGTATTTACCACTCCACATGGTTGAAGGTTTGAGGCTTGATACCTAAACTCTACTTTTCTACTGGTGAGTTGTCCTACTTTTCAGCATATAGTAGTACGAGCCCTATTTTAGAAGATGGATTGTGCAAGGCTTTACTAAAATACCTGTAGCCCCACATTGGGTAACTAAGAACCTCCCAAGATATCACTTTACAAACATACTTGAATGTACCATGAAGCACTATGGGGAATCTCAGTACCGTAACTACATAACTAGGGGGCACGGGGCCTGGGTGCAGGCCATGCAGTCACCCCTTTAATGATTGCAGGGAATGGGTCATAGGACAGGTTTTAAAGATGATAATAATAGTAAATAGTACCAAAGGTGTGAGATGTTGCTGACTTTTTTTTTCACTATTTCAAAGATAACACTAGACAAAGAAGCAATAGGGGGAGTGTGGGTGGAGGAGATCTCAGAGCATTTATTGGTTCATTGTCCATTTGGCATAGAGGTATCTGCCCAAATTTCCAGAATCCTGGGACTGTCCTTAGTTAAGCACTCATCCAAACTAAACCTCCAAAAAGGTGGACTTCATCTCATAAGCCTCCATATATGAGTTGGTACACATGGGGCAAATGAAACCATAGAAGTCTAAAACGGCAAATTTCTCTGAAACCACTATAAACAGAACATTAATGTAAATTCCCAAAGTGCTCAGGGAAGCTCTGTATTAAATTACTGTACATCTATTCCTCTGTAACACAAGAAGCTCACTGATAAGAACAACATACTGTATAATTTACCCCTTATAATTGTGCCTTTTAGATACAATATAACATTTCAAAAAGTGTAGGCTTGCTGGTTCTCCAACTACCATTCTGCAGCCTTTTACCTAATCACGCTTGGACTAAAGTTGACAAAGCCAACACAAACCATTGATCTTGGACGGGGGTCCCAAAAGTATCAAGGACATGAACCACCGTTATAGGATGTTGCTTAAAGACATGAAATGCGTGTTTTTCTCTATCCCTAAAAACACCAAGCATATTACACAGTTTCTCAGCTTCCCTTTCCACTAACTCAGTTTCAGTAAATGACTGTGTCCTAACCACACGCCTATTGAGCTTTCTCCTTTGTAAAACCATGCATTTATTCAAACTGATTCTAGCTGTGTTTGTCCTCCTACCTGTTAATTTGCATTTTGCTCTAAAAGCTGCTCCTACTCAAGTGAAACACAATGGAGACTTTACCTAAAGTTCTGCCGTTTAACCTGTGTGTGCACGGAATGACTATATTAAAGCTTATTAGTCATATTATGTAAATTATAGCTGCAATAAAATACAGATGCATGAATATAATATTATCAGGTTATCTGTAGCATGTAGCCCGGTCAGAATTCTGGCAGTTAGTGGAGGAATTATCCATGTGGAATTAACGCAAAGGTCACACTCTTGCAAATTAGATAGAAGGAAGAGGAGCAAAATATGAGAGAAAATCATATATATGGAGTCAGAATTGGTGCTAGAAAATGATTTAACAGCATGGGTCCCACGGCAGCCTATGACAGTAGGAAACAAAAGGCACATGAACTGTAAAGAATGTAAATCTCTGATAGAAGTAAGTTGCTTTCCTTACAGTATTATTAAATTATTAATTTGGGTCAATGATTTTATTTGCTATACCACTGCAATATATGGTTCATGTGGTGTCATGCCTGAACAGTCACCATTATATTGGGAAAACCAACTGACATATCTGAGAATATGTGAAAGGAATTGTGATTGTGTAACTGTTCTCTAAAGGTATTTATGGAAGCACAGAGCTGGTGCCATTGCTACATTGTTTATAATATTCCCTTTTTACCTTTTTGTTTTTAATTCAATCCATTGGTAAAACTCTTCTCTCTGTGGGGCACATTAGCTAAAGAGCATATTGTTTTCTTTTGGCCAAAATGACAATTTGATATGACACAGGCTCCTAAAAGGCGAGTAAGACAATTTACTACTGGTTGATTTTAGTGATGGGCAAATTTATTCGGCAGGCGCGAATTTGCGGCGAATTCCCGCGATTCGCCGCCGGCGAATAAATAAGGCCAGCAAAAACTCGCCTGCCGAAAATTCGCTGGCATAAAAAAAAAGAGTCGCGCGCTGAAAATGAAGCAATGCTCGGTGAAAACGACGCAACGCATCAAAGACGACGCAACACGCGTCAAAAATGTGCCGCAACTCGTTTTGCAAATTTTTCGCCAATTCCCGAATTTCGCTGGAAATTCGATCATTTTTCGGCGAAGCTAAACGGGATGCGTTCACCCATCACTAGTTGATTTTACCAAGATGTACTACTGATCGTTATACGAAATCTTTTTTACCTGTAGCTATTGCTGTTTTTTATTCTTCTCTTTCAAGCAGGTAGTAGTGTTTGTTTTAGTTATTTATGATGTCTAAAGTATCATAATGTAATTATGTATAATATTTGAGTTCTGTGTGATTTTATGTTAATAAAATAATTATAATAATTTCCATCTGGATTAATAAAGTTATCTATCTATCTATCTATCTATCTATCTATCATTCATTAGCTATCGAAAATCCTCAGCACATGAAAACTTTCTTGCCATTTTGCCAGACGACTTATCGCTGAGACTAATGATCATTAATTCAGTTATTTATCAAAATGTAAAAGTTTCTCTACGTTACCCTTTTTGCCAAAGTCTATTTTGCCAGGTTGTCACTGGTGAATTAATAAACCCAAGCTTCATTCTCAACATAATTATGTTAGTGACATCATATCAGATATTCCATTGTAAGATAAATAAAGGTCCAGGATGTGATGGTATTCATCCCAGGGTGCTTAGCGAGCTTAGCTCTGTAATTACCAAATTCCTTTACTTAACTTTTCAGGAATCATGCAGGTCTGGCATGGTGCAAATAGACTGGCGAATGTGGTGCCATTATTCAAAAAGGGATCCCGTTCTCAGCCTCAAAACTCTGGGCCAGTTAGTCTGACATCAGTAGTAGGAAAGCTTAAAGGATATTGAAAGATAAGATACTTCACTTCATTGCAAATCATGATACTTTGGGGTAAATTTATCAAAGAGTGAAGTTCCGCCACTAGAGTGAAATTCCGCAGCTCTCAATTAATTTCTATGGGATTTTGAAATGCGTATTTATCAATGGGTGAAGTCAAGTTTCACCCTTTAATAAATATGCCTTCAAAAATCCCATAGAAATGAATAGAGAGCTGTGGAATTTCCCATAATACAGTTTTCCCTCCCTATCATTCAGATGTAATTGCAGTCTAAAGCTGGCCATAGACGCAACGACTTGGTCGTACGACTTTCGGATCGTGTGTGGAGTGCTCCGACATTTGTCGTGCCATGCCGATCGGTCATTTGGTCGATCGGCCAGGTTAGAAAATTTTTGTCGGCTGGCGATAATATCTTTGCGTCTATTGCAGATCGTACGATTTTCAGTGGGAGACCGTCACTAGGTTTTTAATCGTACAACTTTCGTACGATCCTTGTCAGGGGCAGAACGTCAGCTGTCTGTGCTTTTTACTACTTATAGTTGATCTGAAGTTTAGTGACAGGTCGGGAGCAGGTCGGGAGATGCAAAGATCCGATCGTGGAATCATCTTACGATCGGATCTTTGCGTCTATGGCCAGCTTAAGGGGTCCGTTTACTAAAGTGCGGTAAATTTGACCATAAGTTTCCACATGTTATCGATGAGAATATTTTTCCGACAGAATATTCGCAGCGACTAAGTTTACTAAACAGCGATGTGCTCAAAAGTCATTGCTATCACTTGCGGTAACTACGTTAGTGAAGCAGCTTATGTTAGCGGTAATTTTAGCGAGTTGCGAATTTTCTTGCGACAAATTACGTTTGCATATATTTATTCTAGAAAATAGTCTTGTTTTATGCGTTAATAATGGCGTTAATTATGGCAATTTTTTACTGTGACATTTATGGCCAGAAATGCATCTTCAAAACTCATAAACTTTATTGACTGATGATTATACCATCCAACAGTATTACAGAGTGACACCAATCAAACATGTTTGTATCATATAAACCCATACTTCATCCATCCACTCACAACCACTTCTGCCAATAGAATCATATGAACAAGAAATCATACCAGTTATCTCTTTGTATCATTTAAATGCACAGTTTAATGAGAATTAAACTCCCATTGAGAATTTTCTGGCCAAAAAATAAGTTAACGCCACTATATATATGGCGGTAAAATGTTGCGAATATTCTGGCGTTAATTTTGTCTTTCACACATTTCGCTGTTTAGTAAACCAGGCGTTAATGTGTACGTAGTGTTATTTTCAGCTGATGCGATAATGATATTTACCGCAGGTTAATAAACTCGCGAAAACATATTCTGCGTTATATTTGTCTATATTTTGTGCGCAAATTTTTACCGCACTTTAGTAAACGGACCCCAAAGTGCCCAAGAGTTAGATCTGGTGATCAGTAGATCTCAAGACACTCTGTCAACAAACAGCTTGTCTAAATTACCCTCCTGTTTTATTCTTTTCATTCAGATATTTATGTTAAATAAGAAATAGTTGTTTATTAAATACAGCAATATAAATTCTCTCATAAAGCAATATAATATTTAAGTAATATTTTCCATGGAACAGAATGCTAACAATTCTTTTATGGATGTAGCTCATAGTGGCACAACATGACTAAAAGTAGACCTTGCATTAGTAAAGTAAGATGAAATTGTGTTCACATTCACATTGGGTGTTGCATTTTCAGAGTGGGCAATCACTAGGCCTGGACTGGCAATCACTGGGTTCTTGCAGATGCCAGAGGGGCTGCTGTAAGTTGCCATAGACAGTCAGTATTTATTGGGCTGTTGGGGGCTCTTTGGGCCTCTGTGTACTTGGAATGCCAGTACCTAATGTGAATCCCAGTCTAGCCCCAAATGCATTATTTTTGATACATGAACCAAAATGCGCTTTCCATTGCATTCATTTTAGAGAACCAACATTCATAATTGATCCCAACAGCTGGGGATAGTGAGCAGATGGGTCAGGAGCCTTGTGATACCCACCAATGCAGAGGCCATGAAGCAGTAGCAACTGAAACCTCTAAAAGTATCAGAGTGACAAAGAGCATGGTAGAGTATGACACTTAAATTAAATTAAAGAGACTTTAGAGTACAAGTGAACCCCCGATTCTTCTAAGAAATATTCACAGCAGTGCCGCCTCTGTCTTACTCTAGACACTGATCTCCAAATATGCTAAAGTAATTACAACAGCATTGCTGGGGTCTGGCATTCAATTCTACACGGCATTTGTCTAATGTCTCTAGGTTTACGTGGGTTTCCCTTTCACAAGTTGCAGTTTCTGCCCACAGTCTAAAACATCATTACGTTAACTGGCTGTTAAAGAAATTGTGATGTGGGTGCGCCTGGAGTAGGGAGATCTCATTGCCAAGGCAGTAAAATGACGGACATGCATGAGTCAACATTCTGTGTGCAATGCCTCATAAAACTCAATAGGCAGCTTCACTGTTCACTAAAGCACAATGTGAAAAAAATGAACCGTTATTGCCTAAAATGTGAGGTAAAAGGTGTAATTTATTACTGAAGTGGATGCAGGTACAAGAACATTGAGGAGAATTGTGCACAGCATTTGCATCTGGGGTTAAATCGCTCTGCACTTTGCTATGCCCTTCCTTCAGTCAGCTTCCATCCATGCTGCCCAGGCCTCCAGCAGTTGTTAACTAGAGTACGCTGGTTCCCAATGCAAAAGAATATTTAGAGGGGCCTGGTACACTCCAATCCCCACCCTCCTTCCCACTTCCCACCCTGCCTCCACCCACTCCCCTCCCAGCATCTGCCCATTTCCTGGTATAAAAGTGACTGGGATGTTTTTTTTTTTTTTATAACTGAAAAGGAAGCAGATTGGGGCCCTGCTTCCTCTATAGTTACGCCACTGGCCTCCTGGTGACTTCCCTGATTGTCCACATGTTAATCTCCCGCTGGGCTCTCCTGCACCTTGCAGAGAATGGTGCCCCATAGCCATACCTTATAATTACTACATGGCAGCACAGAAACCAGTGCAATTAGCATCATAATTTAATAATCAGCCCTGTAGCATCAGCTTATATTACAGGGGAACCTCATTTTCTGCTGGATAATTAGTGACGACCCCTAAGCTTAGCTTCTCAACAGCTGCTCAGAGCCCACTGAGCATGTGAGTGTCACAGACACTTTCCAAGATGGTGACCCCCCTGTGACAAGTTTGAAGTCCTGGATCATTGCTGCTATTGACAAGCTGAAACTTTAGTATGGTGAAATAAGTTCATTATATAAAATATGTTTTTTTTAGCCATATTACTTTTGAAGCTTTAGTTCTCCGTTAACAGATTCAACTACAAACACAAAATAATAATAATAATAATAATAATAATGCCTCATTAGTTGAACCTAGAAACCAGTAACTCTCCCAATCGCTTTGGAGTAGTGCCACTCTTCTCAGTTGCATAGTTGTGATATTTTGGGGACTGGAAGCAAATACATGGCTCAGGCTCATCTTACTTATTTCTTAACACCGTTTACCCAGCAGTGAGCCACACACAGAGTAATCATGCCATGGATCAATGCCCTCATAAGGCTTTAAATAGTAGTGGTATGTGCATAAAGCCTGAACATGAGGGACGCTAATGCCCAGTGAACCTCAAGTTAATATAGTTTCTCCGCTTCTTCTGTAGAATTATCCAAATTCATTTTAACCCTTTAGAATGATACCCATTCCTCCAAGTCCAACTAACAGAGTTCTTCCATAAATCCTAACATGGTCATCAAGAACCTATCCCTATATATTTAGACTATGGCTCCTTCTATATCATGTTGGCATCTTGTGCATTACAGGATCCTGAACTATTACTCTGTCCTGGAACAGGGCCTGAGAGTTGAGTAATATTCATCCTATCAATGGGGGACAAACCATAGTATGGACAAAGCTGATAAGTTACCAGACCCAGGAAATCTCAGTTTTTGTCAATATTTTGTGGTTCGTGTCCAATAATCAGGGGCGCTCCGCCAATGAGGCGAGTTGAGGCACTAGCCTCACTAACTAGCCTAGTTACCAGGGGCGGCAAAAATTCTTCAACCCGGAGAACCCGGAAACCCAGAACACGGAAATTCAGCTCTTCTAGTGCAGAGCACGCGGTTGCACACTCTGTACTAGTGCCGTGGACCCCTCTTCCCCTGTCCGGTGCTCACTTTTGAGCGCCGTGGGGAAGGGGGGGGGGCAGCAAAATCTAGGCTGCCTCAGGCGGCGATGCTAGCAGAATCTCCCCTGCCAATAATCTTCCTGTGCCTCCAGAACAAAACTAAGGTGACCACACCTAAGACGGTTTTACATGGTGTATTGATATTTCAGTCGAGTGACTTCACAGTTGGAGCAACTGGCTTTAAACAATGAGATACTGTATTGTTTTACAATTACATGACCAAAGAACAAAAGATAAATCAAAAAAGGGCCCTGAGCTGTTCGGGTCGTCAGGAGAGGCAAGGCAGCATGGCTTCGGGGCAGTCAAAAGGGGGCCAGATATCTCGAAAAGTGTAACACAGCTGGGCCCCCCGGTATTTTATGTTCCTAGTGGAACCCTCTGAGGTGTATCCCTAGTGCCCACTAGGTAGTGGCATTGCACTTTACATACCCAGTTCACCAGTATTTTCCACATATTAAGCAAAGAGGCCAAGTCTTATGAATTTCTGCAGGTAAGAAGCATCAGAAATAAGATTTGAGCTTTTTGAGTTGCAGCCATACAATTCAAATTGAAACTCAAATCTGATTTTTTTAAATAAACTTCAAAATTTTTTGTTTTTTTATCGTTTTTTCTACCTTGAAATATTAATAAACAAGGCAAATTTGTGGATAAGAATTAGGGCAAGTTTGTTTCTGGTAAAATATGAGAAAAAAGAATTTTACTAAATAACCCCCATATTGTTCTGTTCTCCCCAATTATGAGAATATTATTAGCCCATGCCTCCAGACTAAAATTCCTAATGCACTTCTTGGTGAAACTTGGAGAGAATGTTTCTCTGAGTCTGTAAATGATTATTATAGCTTTGCAAAAGGAACAGTAGACCAGATCCAATATAGTTTAACCTGTACAGAAATGTAGATGAATCTGTGCAGGTAAAATAATATAGTAATAGGATATATTTTGGACTTGGTAAGAATAAAACAAAGACATGGCTGGTTAGGCTGGATATACAGTTGTGCTCATAAGTTTACACACCCTGGCAGAATTTATGATTCCTTAACCATTTTTCAGAGGATATGAATGATAACGCAAAAATCTTTCTTTCACTCATGGTTAGTGGTTGGCTGAAGCCATTTATTGTCAGACAACTGTGTTTAGTCTTTTTAAATCATAATCCCTACACAAACTACCCAAATGACCCTGATCAAAAGTTTACACACCCCAGTTCTTAATACCGTGTATTGCCCCCTTTAACATTAATGACAGCTTGAAGTCTTTTGTGGTAGTTGTGGATGAGGCTCTTTATATTCTCAGACAAAGGTAAAGCTGAACATTCTTCCTGGCAAAAAGCCTCCAGTTCCCTGGGTAAATTCTTGGTCTGTCTTGTATGAACTGCACGTTTGAGGTCTCCCCAGAGTGGCTCAATGATATTGAGGTCAGGAGACTGAGATGGCCACTCCAGAACCTTCACTTTATTTTGCTGTAGCCAATGACAGGTCCACTTGGCCTTGTGTTTTGGATCATTGTCATGTTGGAATGTCCAAGTACGTCCCATGCGCAGCTTCCAAGCTGATGAGTGCAAATTTTCCTCCAGGTTTTTTTGTATTTTTGTTATTTGTGGGTTTTTCCTTGCAACCCGAACAATTTTTCTGGCAGTTGTGGCTGAAATCTTAGTTTTATTTGGTTTGGTTTCAACAGAACACCTAATTGTCCACTTCTTTATTAGAGTTTGAACACTGCTGATTGACATTCTCAATTCCTTTGATATTTTCTTATATCCCTTTCCTGTTTTATAGAGTTCAACTGCCTTTTCCTGCAGATCCTTTGACAATTCTTTTGCTTTCCCCATGACTTAGAATCCAAAAAACATCAGTATGAAATAGCCATTCTAACCCTTTTGTATGAAGTTGTGTGCATGTGATCAGGCCAAATCACCAGGGTATGTAAACTTTTGATCATTTGGGTAGTTTGTGTAGGGATTATGATTTAAAAAGAGTAAACAAAGTTGTTTGACAATAAATGGCTTCAGCCAAAAAAGTTTTTGTGTTATCATTCTGAAAAAGTTCAAATGTTTTTTTTTTTTCAAAATGCATGAGTTAAAAGAGCTGCTCCAGCAGAATTCTGCATTGAAATCCATTTCTCAAAAGAGCAAACAAATTTTTTTTATCATTTTGAAATCTGACATGGGGCTAGACCTATTGTCAATTTCCCAGCTGCCTCAAGTCATGTGACTTGTGTTCTGATAAACTTCAATCACTCTTTACTGCTGTACTGCAAGTTGGAGTGATAACACCCACTCCCTTTTCCCCCGAGCAGCCTTACAAAAGAACAATGGGAAGTAACCAGATAACAGCTCCCTAACACAAGATAACAGCTGCCTGGTAGATCTAAGAACAGCACTCAATAGTAAAAACCCATGTGACACTGCATTCTATTCAGTTACACTGAGAAGGAAAAACAACAGCCTGCCAGAAAGCAGTTACTTCCTAAAGTGCTGGCAGAAGTCACATGACCAGGGGCAGCTGGGAAATTGATAAAATGTCTAGCGATATGTCAGATTTCAAAACTGAATATAAAAAAACTGCTCTTTTGAAAAATGGAATATGGAAGAATTGTATATATATATATGTATATACACATGTGTGTGTATGTATATGTGTGCATACATGTATTGAATAGACTGCAGAAAGATTGTCAGTAATATATTACTAACATATTAATTACATGCTTTAATGAACATGATTGAACCGCAGTGGCCTTCTCCTTGCTCATTAACATACTATTATCATTTCCACCTATTAAGAGTTTGTTTAATTTGTCCCTTTTTTTAGTTCTCTTTTATTGCTTGAAAGCAGGTCAGAAACGGGTGAATCAACCAAAAGTGCTTTGGGAATAATGGGGCATATTCACTAAAGGTGGCTCAGATTTGAGATCAGTTAAGCAATGATCCTCCTCTGTTATTCTCCTGTCAGCTCTGCGTAATTCATTGTGCTCCTGTGGCCCCCGTATAGTGTGTTATTCTGTAGGTTCATCTTTTATAGATGAATGTAACAAAATGTAATTTAATTTCACTCCTTGTTTAGTTGCTTGGTTAGTATGTTAATGGAGATGAGCATTCTAGAACAGAGAAAGGATAACAACTGGGTTAAAAAGGCTAATGGTAATGGCACAAAGCACATTTGGGCACCAATGTTTTGCACTGGACGGCGGCAGCAGCAGCAGCTGACAAGATGCCCTGTGGGCCACTGACTAAATCAAAGCGAGTGATGCTGGCCCAGTAATTCAGACCCATATCCATAGTACATACATTTTGTTCATTGGGAAGATTTGCAAATTCTGTCAAAGAGCCATGTCAGCCGATGTGGAAGTAAAGAAGAATTGCAGCTCCTTTTCTCTTCCTGCTGTTCCAAATGTTGCACACCCGAATGACCAGAACAATAGGACTGATTAGAATAAAATGATTAGGAATTCTGACAGTCAGAGACAGGAGTATTTGGAGAGCCCTATTCTCTGCCAGTGAGCAGTTGTCACTATGCCCCGTGAGCCTTGTTTTTTGCACTTTGCACCTTGCCCAACAATTGAATCCTAAAGTCCATCTCTTTGTGATGTAGAATGGAGTGCAAAGAGCTGCACCTTGATCTAAATAAAGTGTTGTGTACATTCAACAGTTCTGTATTCATATGTGGTCAGCCATAATTAGGCATGCAGGTCCAGATTTGTGGAAAGGCCACCAAGGCCCCGGCCTAGGGTGGCCGAATTTTAGGGGGCTGCATGCAGCCCAACTACACACACATTGGTCAAAGGAAAACTAAACACTAAAAAGGAATAGGGCTTAAAATGCTGTGTTTTATATACTGAATTTATTGCACAAGGCTAAAGTTTCAGCTTGTCAATAGCAGCAATGATCCAGGACTTCAAACTTGTCACAGGGGGTCACCATCTTGGAAAGTGTCTGTGACACTCACATGCTCAGTGGGCTCTGAGCAGCTGTTGAGAAGCTAAGCTTAGGGGTCGTCACTAATTATCCAGCAGAAAATGACCTGTAATATAAGCTGATGCTACAGGGGTGATTAAATTCTGATGCTAATTGCACTGGTTTCTGTGCTGCCATGTAGCAATTATCTGTATTAATGACTGATCAGCCTTATATTGTGACTATATTTCTAATCTATGTGTAGTGTATATTGTGAGCGGGTCCCTAAGCTCAGTAAGTGACAGCAGCACAGAGCATGTGAATCAGTGAATCAGCAGAAAAGAAGATGAGGAGCTACTGGGGCATCTACTGGGGAGACTCAGATCTTTACTGCTAAAGGGCTGTGGTTGCCTTGGGCTGGTACACAAGCACAAAACATTATGTACAACATTTCTACCTACTTGTTTAGTCAGGCTTTAGTTCTCCTTTAATGGAGTGTTTTCTCAAGGTCACCATTAGTGAGACACTTCCCATGCCAGTATATACCAATAGCACCATAAACACACACTGTCTGTGAGAGAGAGACACAAGCACATCAGTGTTAATCAGACCTGTAACATTCTTCCTTTCGGGAGCCGTAGCATTTAGAATTGTGTTCTTCCTGCTGCTACTGCTGTGATTTGTAAGTGGACTGTGAATAATGGTTAGCTTTCTCAAAATTCACAATGAGTTGCCTAAAACTACTAATAATAATATTTACATGACAAAAATTTGTATAATTGTTACTCCACTATTAATATTAATATTGGAAGGTGGATATCAAACCGTTGCCCGAAACAAGCAGCTAGCAGTTTGACAGGACTGATTTCACTCATTCATTTGCCAATGTGATGCAATTGCTTATTGACTTTGCAGCCAATACAAGAACCTGCCTCCTCCTGATGACATCATCTACCATTCCCATCCCAATCAGGTATTTACTCCTATATGTGTTCCATGGCTTCAGTTAGTCCTGTGAATCCATGATACCGAGTTCTTATGACCTCAGCTCTAATTAAAAAGGCATGCGTGCATCGTACGAGTTGTTTGTGCAGTTCCATAGCAGCAGAAAGGATTAAGGGATATTCCATGGGCTACACTGGGATCACTAATGAGTAGCCCCAGCTGGTCTATGCATTTGGATATCCAATACTAAGCATGGTCATTACTTGGATTGGGGCTACTAACAAGTGGTTTTTATTGTATTCCACTTAAGGTGACAAAAGGCAATTGGATGGATGTTTTGTAAGAAAAATTTGACATTAATGAAATAAATATATTCTCTGGCTTACCTGAGCAAGTGACATGATGGTTATATTGTACAACACTGCAAAATATATGATCACTTCATTAATACCTGTCAATAATATGCATGCAATGTTCATCACAATTACAATTCATTCTCTCATTTTATCATGTGCTGACTACTTCAATTCTCTAGTGAGTGGCTTTCCCTCTCCACTTCAGTCCATAATATCTGCAACTGCCACATACATACACCTCAACAACTGCTCTTGTTGTGCTATTCCACTCCTACTCTGGCTTCCGCCTCCACTATGAATACCATTCCAATTACTGACCCTAGGGTTCACCCAACTCTATACCTCTGTTCTACAAGTACTCACCAAACTGCTCATTATGCTCTTCTAATGATCTACTCATCAGTTTTCTGATTAGCTCTTCAGATACATTCTCCCCTTCTGAAGAATTATTTCACACTTTGTGACAACCTTTCAGTATTTAAACAATGACTTTTTTTTAGAGAATCTTAATGATACACTAAATGCCACTTGCCCGCCATGTAACACATTTTGGTGTCTCCTGATCTTGCCACCCCACACCATCAACTGCCATTTGTACCAAGGCCTAAAGCTGGTCCCAAGCTGGTCCATCCAACTTTCTAATAGAGCTGTAACAGTACAGTTACTAGATAGATTCTGATTGGATGATGCGATCCCTGCGTTATTCCAGTGTTATAAGGTTCAAATTCAGAGTAAGGCACCGCCAGACCTTCAAACATTCACAAATCATACATAGGACTCTGGGGAACTGATTGCAAATTCAGTGATTCATTTATTCAAAGTTGCGCAACATGTTGACCCTTCCTCAGGTGCTTGTACAAATGTGGTGAATAACCCAAACCCCTTTAAAAGCATTAAACAAGCACACTTGTTTTTTTTTTTTTTTAATGCTTTTTTTAATGCTTTGGGTTATTCCCAGCCTTTGTACAAGCACCTGAGGAAGGGTCACTAGGCCCGAAACATGTCGTGCAACTTTAAATAAATGAATCACTGAATTTGCAATCCATTCTCCACAGTACTCTTACTACTGGGTGCTGCCATCAAGAGCTGATCGGAAGAGGAAGACCCTGGAAGACCAAGGTACTGTATATGATCAATTCTCTAACACTGCATTGGGCATGAAAATGTTCAAATCATGGAAGCTGCAGAATCATATTTACTTGCCACCTATGCCTATTTGCACCTTTATCTCTCCAGTAGAGCTCTCATTAGAGGGTTAAAGTAAATGTGACTGCTGTGAACCCCACTATTAGTGAGCTCCCACAAAGCAAATGGGAGGTGTATGCTGAAGAGGATTTTTGGGGCTATATAAACATTACATTTATGAAAGAGAATATGTTATATCATGGTTATCCAGCCTGCTGCCTTCAGGTTTTTAGCCACAACTCCCAGCATCCAGTGACACCCAAAGGCCCCAGGATAGGCGACCCTGCGACCCTGCAGACTTTTTTCTTGGGACTGCCCTGTTTTCTGGTTTATAGGCAGTACCACAATGGCACAAATGCTTTAATAATGCCCATTTATAACAAACCTCTTAAACTTCTAAATCTGATGGGAGGTCAAACTAATTGAATTATCAAAGCAAATTGCTGAAAGATCTTAGCAACGAGAAATGATAGCAGTTATAGGAGAGGGGACTAAATGATAAGGTTCTACAGCAACCGCACTGCCTTCTACAGGAGATTGTGTTGTTTTTGTTAATTATATATCGCAATAAATATCTCCCCTGTTCTGTGTACTCTATAATAAATGTTCTGTGTCACATTTAATTCTACATTTTACTGATGAAACCAAGAAGTACACAGTGTAATCCCGAGCAGAGCCAACAACAGGGCATGGGAATCACACCAGCCAGTTATTAGCAGGTCTCAGTCGGACAATCTACCTGCTCAGTCTTACAAGGAACTGCATACTTGCTCCCTGGGTCATTCCATCTTCTACCATCTTTTGGCTTTTAAATTGAGCCGATGTTGTGCCGCCTAACACTAACACAACCTTGAATGCAGATGATCTGCCATTCATTGTGCAGCACACGCTGTCAAGTGTTTGCATTTAATCAGCACTCTCCACCCCAGCATGTTCTGTGAGCAGGGGAGGGAAATGTGAATCTCAGTCTCTTGCACGGAACTGGAAGGAGAAGAATTTGCTGGATGTGAGGATCAGCGCTTGGAGGCAGGAGACTCTCCCTATGGCACATACTGCAGTCCTGCAGCCTGGAGTGGCAAAGGAGAACTGAATGACCTTAATGCTTATTGTACTTAATGCCCTGCTGAAACCTAGGAGAAATGCAGAAAACTGACTGTCTGTTCTTAAGAGAGGTAATGGACCTAGAAGGATATGAGGGGGATGAATTGGGAACACAGTAAATGAAACGGATGGGGCATGCAGAAGAGAGGCACCGGAGAAACAGGGCACTGAAACAGCTCAAGTTCAGGTGAGAAGGGGAGGTAGAAGCAGATATAGTGCAATGAAATGGATTGCGGGGCTGTCTATATTCAGGGGTGTCAGGCATGGACTGGAACCTTTATCCACAAGCAATGTAAGGCTGGAAGAGATAAGAAAGCTCTGAGTCTTAGGTTAAGGCATGAGAGCAGACCAAGAGAGTAGTAGATACAGGAACTTAATAACCAACAAGAATGTTTGCAGATCTCAACCAGACAAACTGTAGTAGCTGTACCTGCTCTCCAGGGAACCGGATATTCAGGGTCAGCTTTATGATCACCCTGATCCTGGCCATCCTGCTGGGTAACTCAGTCATCCTGGCAGTGTTCCTAGGCACCAAGCAGCTACGAACCCCACAAGGTTACCTGAAGGCTTCCCTGGCAGTGGCAGACCTAGCATTGGGTATCCTGGTTGTTCCCTACTCTGTTTATGGGGAGATGATCCTGCTCTTCACCAATGCCTCCAGCCCACAAGGGGCCAGTGAGGTGCTCACTGTGGGCTCCTGGCACCCTTGTTACCTGGTTGGTCCAGTGTTTGCTGGCTGCACCCTGGTATCCATCAGCACCATCTTCCTTCTCACCTTGGAGAGAAGCATTGCTATCCTGAAGCCACTTCACAAGGAGTCAGTGATCACTAGGAGAAGGACGTTACTCCTCATCCTCCTCTCCTGGGTATCCAGTTTCTTTTTGGCCATGAGCCCCATAATCTTCAGCAATGGGGGGATAGTTGTGGAATATAATCCCTGCAGTCGCATGTGCAACTATGCTCTTGCCCCTGCCTCTCCATCCAACGTCTGGCAAATTCTCTTGCTTTTTCCTGCATTTGACTTCAGCCTCCTTGGGGGCACCCTAATTATTAATGCCCTGTCTCTTACCACTATACACCAATACACCCGCAGGAGGAAACTCTTATCTAGAGCAGACCAGGAGAACCTCAGTTTCTCTGACATCAAGGCTGCCAAGACCATAGGGACCTTGACTATTGCTTTCACTGCCTCCTTTACCCCCATTGCTGTGTTTGTGGTTGGAGACGTGTTGGGGTACAAGTGGTGCACCTTCTCATTCTTTGCCTTTTGGATCCTGACCAGCAACAGCTGCTGTAACGTTCTCATCTACAGTGTGTGTGACCAGCGGTTCCGCGAGGGTGCGCGCCAGCTCTGTGTGACACTTCGCGGCTGGTGTTGTTGCAGAAGTTCTTCTCGATGAAAAGTAGAACATTTATTTGTCCTAAAGAGCGTCTTTTCCTTGGGTTTGGAGACTGGGCTTGTTGGATAACCAAGGGACATGGTGGAGGGGCACACTTCATTTGAATACATGAGAAATGCCAAGACTAAGAGGGATTGCACAGTGTTTATAAACATCTGCATGCAGGGATGTCTCACATTATTGTACATATATCTCCTGATACCAAGGAGAGATTCTGGATCACAAGGGCTTCATAGCAGAGGGCTTCATTTGAAGATACAAAGGACATACTATATTATTTTACATTTAGTATATATACCAGGGATGTCCAACCTGCAGCCCTCCTGTGGGTCTCAAATTTCCAGGGCCCCCCTGTTTTTTTCTTTCATAAACTCTTGCTGAAGGATCTTAAGGGGTAGATTTGCTCTTTTACACCCTTTTCCCTGGATGTTTGTTTGATTGTATCAGGCATGCTGGATTCTAATGGCCTGGCTTGTGTTTTGTTAGGGGGATCTGCGAGTGACGTGCCGACTTCTTTAGAGCAAACAGTACTGTACATGTCATTCAGCATGATTGGTATTTATTTGTTCATTTTATTTTATATGTATGACATTTTTCAGTTAATCTCTGTATTTTGCAAAGGGTTTAATTTTGACCACTTCTGCCTATTGTTATTATATATAATGTTTGTTTGGCCATGCCAAAATTGTCTTAAGGATGATGTATGCAGCCTGCACAGTTGCCTTCTCTCAAATTGGACATGTCCAATCCAGCATGGTTACTGAATGAGTCATTTAGATACATTCTGCAATCTCTGCTGTTTTTTGTGCAGCCATGCAGTGTTTATTTCAATTATTTGCTAACTGGCCATTCAGCATGAAGCCCTCGTGTGCTTCCAGTATTGTGAGTGAGCTAACAACCCTTAACTTACTCAAGCACGGGTGAGCAGCAGCTGTACCTACAGCAAAAATCATTTAAAGGGGATTTAAATCCCCCAAATGAATGTCACCGAATAAAAGAAATTGCCGTTCTAAGCAATGTTCCAATATACATTCATTTCAAATCTTGAATGTTTTTTAAGTTATTGCTACATGTATTTGCTATTAAAAGTAGAATCTGGCTCTCCATTTCTATATGGCAGGCTGCTTTTTTTAAAACAATGTTGCAAAAGTCAGCTTCAACAAAAGCCACTGTGTTAATCAGCTGGCTTCTGTTACAATGTTGCAAATTTCATATCCTCTAGAAACGGACAGACTTAAAGGGCACCTATTGGCAAAAAATGTTATCCCCAACCAAAGGTGTGGGCTGATAGATCATGCATTCCGGTTGGGGATAACAGTAGTTTTTTTAAAAAAAAATGCCCTCCCCCCAGCGGTAGCCTACTCCCAGTGCGAGCCGCCATGTCAGATCAAGCTCATGCGCATAATGAAAAGCGGCCCCAAAATCGCGGCAGCTTTTCAGCAAGCGCATGAGTGTGACGTCACAATTTCATTATGCGGATGCGCTTGAGCTGACGTGGCGGCTCGCACAAAAAAAAACGACTGTTATCCCCAACCGGAAAGCGGGCTCTATCAACCCGCACCTTTGTTTGGGGATAACATTTTTTGTGAATAGGTGCCCTTTAAACAGCTTTCAATAGCAATAACATCTATAAATAATGCTAAAACTGCTAACCATTTGTTATGACTGTATATTACAAAGTTGTTTAAAATTTATTTCATTTCATTAGACATTCTTTTATTTTTAGCTTCATTTCCCCTTTAACAGCATCCTCCAGTGTTGCCTGAAAGGGACTGTATCTGTGGAATGGATAATAAAGTATGGTGGTGTCACTAACCCTTTTATAAGGATCACCAGCAACTACCAGTATTCTGCTGTATCTCAAATTTACAGTTCAGGAACATCTAGAGCAGGGGTCCCCAACCTTTTTTTGGTCCGGGGACTGGTACTGGTGCAAATTTTT
>CM044442.1:120112892-120142943 GCA_024363595.1 Xenopus borealis | reverse complement strand
GGGAGGGGGGTTCAGAGGGGTCGGTGTCCAATTCTGGTCACCGTCGTCCAATTTGGGTGCGCCGGATTTATTTCCGCAGCCCAGTTGAGGACTGTCTGTGGCCCCGTTCTGGGCAGCGCAACAGCGGTTGGGGACTCCTGATCTAGAAGTTTGCAAACTGGGGCAGCACCACAGCAACTTGGAATCTGTTGTGCCACTGGCATTTCCTTCTCTGTAGAGAGGCCTGGGCCATCCAACTCTCTAGAAAAAATATGCCCTATAAGTAGACTATATATTCACTTCATTTTCTAACACATCTGTTTTTATTGTGGAGTGTAAAGTTCTGTCCATAGATTAAAATCAAACATTGTCCCCTATTGGCCAGATAATAACACTTTCGGCAGATTTTCCTATTTTCTCACTGGGAAAAAAATCATTTGGAGGGGAGTTTACTATTATTGAACAGATTAATGGAGCTACCACATTGTTTGAAGCATTCTAAATTGCCAGCAGAAAAAGCAGGTGCCTAGAAATGCCAATTTTATCACAAAACTAGAATGGACACACCTAATGATGGAAAGGAATGGATAGGACCACATACAGGGACATGATACAACTAAATGATTGTACACACTCACTTATAATACTTGCATGTTCTTTAATAGATCTGTGTGGACAGTGAATTGTGAAAGCAAACTGTGCAGTTTGGTCCTTCGGTAAATATTTGCGTTAATATCAATTAATAGGAGCTGCCCTGTTGCTTGTCTCAGATGAGTTATTATGCACAGTGATAGTAATGTAAAAAAATCTTTATTTTAGGAAACTGCCTTGATATGGGCTCCTACTATTAAAACATGGCTCCTATAAAAATATGACTGCTCCTACTCATATAAAGAAACTGTGGCCACAATAAGCTGTTTTTTTTATTACTGGATAAAAAAAAGAAGAAACTGGTGTAGTACTAAAAATCTGTTGCTAGGGGGCATTCACCCCATGAATCAGCACAGTTGAACTATGTTGCACTTGTCCCAAAATTATGGGAGACTAATGATCAATAATAAACAACATTGTTTTGCTTTGTTGCAGTATTACAGAATAACTTATCTCTAAAGCTGGCCATAGACGTAAAGATTTTTGAAAGATCCAATGGTTATCGTGAGACCACGATTGTCCATCAACTAAAAAGACCATTTCAGGCAATATTGCAGCAAAACTGAAGGATCGGAGCCTGCTTGGCCCTGCAAACATAGGTAGATTGCACGGGGACCGATAAAGATTTTCTAACCTGGCCGATCAATCTTCAGACCAATGTCGGACGAAAAATCGTAAGATGTGCGATCGTTCGAATCCCACTAACCACACGATAATTTGACAGATTGTTCGGACTTCGCTAAGATCGGTCGTTCGGCAGAGAAAGATCGTTTCGTATATGGGGACCTTAAGGCACATGATCTGCCCCCCCCAGGCGTTTACATGTTGTGAAACTGCAACTTCCATCATCGCCCAGCAGGCTGCCCATCCAAGCTCCAAGGATATGCCATTCTCAGTGATGAGGAGTCATTAGAGAGGCTGAGCGCTGCTCTGTTTGTCAGCACTTAATCATGTTTCATTTATCATTTTCCCTCCAATACAAAGCAAAGGCTGCAAATCCAGTGCAGTAATCCTTATTAAACTGACGTCTTATTCCCCACTCTAAGCCTTTCCTCGCTCCTCTGCGCTTATTCACATGGAAATGAGCACACTCTGTACCCTGCACACACTGTAGCCAGACCGCTCTGAGAGAGGCATCACAGAATTCAACCTGCCTCGTTAAATCATGGCGATTAGCAAGCCAAAATCCACAAATATCAAGAAAGATTACAAGATTGTTTCTTTTTAAACGGCATCCAAAACCTAACAAAAATTAATGTTAAATGCTCTTTCTGAACTATTTTGTAATTTAAATTGATGTTTTTTTTCTTTTTCTGGGATATTATCAGTTTTTCACTGCAGATATCATTCTTTCCCTAGAGCAGATCTGAGCTGTTAAAAGCAAGTAAAGGCAAAAAATAAATAAAATCCCATTTCTACTTTCTTTAATGAAAATAGATCTCCAATCTACTTTAATTAAAAAATGTGTACCATTTTTATAATAAACTTGACTGTATGCAGTGAAATTCTCCCTTCATTTGCTGCTGTGGATAGGAATTGTCAGATGGTCCCTAACTGCTGTGCAGGGAAGCAATCATACTTATGAACAGCAGAGGGAGCCCCCGCCTTACTTCCCAGCCATGCAGAACTCCAGCAGCTTTGTTTGTTTCCCTGTAGAGCAGTCAGCGACTGTGTAGAGATTTGTATTGGACTTTATTTTTGCCTTTACATCCCCCTTACTGTTTCCAACTCCAGCTGCAGGGACAAAGATCATGGAGTCAGATTTAAACAGATAAACTGGGATTCTATTTGGAAGATTATTTTGCTGCAGCCACTGGTTCTGCAGAGTTGGAGAAAGTTTGTATTAAACAATACAAAAACTATAAAATCCACATTAGATTACATGACAACACAGGACCCAGTGCAGTCTGTATATTCTGATTATTAATCAGTCTTGCTGTATCAGCTTCTGGCAGATATTATTTGACTTGTGCTGTTTTGATCATTTATGACGATCCCTAAGCAGCCCAGATCACACTGAGCATGTGCACAGTCTTGGTCTTGCAAAGATGTATAACAAAGTTACAAGATGACAGCCAACTTTGAAAGCATAAATCATTTGTTTGATTAGACTTTGTGGTGCAGTAAATTCATGTTTATGTTTAGCATATGAAATAAAGCATTTCTAGCCTATTCTATTTTAATTTGTCCTTTAAATGACTGATACAGAAGGCATCCCCAGATGCTACCCTGCCCAGTTCTCTCCCAATTTGTGTTTAGGCTTTAAAGTTGACATTTGATGTGAGAGGAAGAGAATTGTGCAGAGTCACACCCAGAAATGCCCCCTGAAGCAGCCACTTAACCCTCTGGTGGCTACCATAATAGTGCAAAGCCCTAACAACCAGACAGCACTTTCGTCAGAATAAGCAGAAAAGTAATGCTAATAGTTACAAATAAATAATGATCCGTAGCTACAAGAACTATCCCAGTATATACATATAGGAGATACAGGCTGTGCCACATTTAGTGACAATAGAAAAGGTGGGACTCCTCGCCCTGTTATGTGACATCACTGGGTAGTGTCATTTTAATGCATTCACACTGTTTTCATGACATCATAGGGTTACTTCTTTCTAGTGGCATTGAAACTGTAATACTGAGGCACTTAAGGCAAAGGCATTATGAAAACTGTATGATTTTGCAGCAGAAAAAAAGATCCCGCTGACAGCGTTGATTCCTCCCAATGGCAGCAGCTTTTGTCACCTGTGTGAGCTGTAACAATATGATGTTTTAGATGTAACCATTGTTTTAGACCAGTGCAAAAGTTAGCTGGAAACAGTTGTTGGTAAGTGCAGGTGCAGGTGTGCTCCAGACTATGGTTTCTGTGATCTAAAGCTGGCCATACACTATAAGATCCGCTCGTTTGGCGACATCGCCAAACGAGTGGATCCTTTCCCGATGTGCCCACTACCAGCACGGCTATATCGTGGTAATTCGAACATTTGGCCCTGGGGCCAAACGATTGGATTACAATCACGAACAATGGGCTCCGACAGGGCGGTCGTCGGAAAAGTCAAACCTTTCCCGATCGATATAGTGGCCAGATATCAATCGGGAAGACCCTTCAGAAGCTCCCATACATGGGCTGCCAAATTGGTCCAAAGGACCAAAATTGGCTGCTTTATCTTCCTGTGTATGGCCACCTTAAGTCTGTGCTACCAGCTAGGGTTGCCACTTGTCTGCCTGCCCAGATTTCAGAAGTCTAAACTGCTTGATGCTGCTGCCAATTAGAGGTTGCTGTGTCATAGCCTCCTGACATCACAAGCAAACCCCCTAAACTGACTCTGAGGTCATCAGCTCCACACCTGATGTCACTCACCCACTCTGTCCCCTGTCCAGGTGGAACGGTGGCCACCCTAGTACCAGGACCATGAGAGTGCTCCTCCTTGAAGTATGAACTCACAAACTCCAAAATGACCGGATACTCCATACTCAAATGCACAATGTAAGTCTAAGCAACATTCCAATATACATTCATTATTTGTAAATAACTTTGCTATTGAGTGTATCTGTCTGTCCAAGGAATGACCCAGCTGGTAGCTATTGACAACTGAAGATCTGCAGTTTACTACCTATTAGTTTACCCTAATATATCCGAAATGATCTCTTCTTCAGACAGGACTCCAGTTCCCACAATGCCATATATATTTTTTTCTTCTTCTTAGGGTCTGTTAACCCCAGAACAAGCTAGGCACTGTGAAACTGGAGTCTTGGTTGGAAGAGAGCTGACTGCCGACACATTGCTGCAATGGTTTGAGTAATCAGAGGAGAGGATTGGAATGTGCAGCCATAAACAGCTTTCAACAGCAATTACATAAATAATCTCAAAATCAATGAAAAGGTATAATTAATGCATATAGGACAGTTGCTTAGAATTACATTATGCATCTGGTAGACATGCCCTTTAAGATATCTGGAATATATAATAATGAAGACTACTAGTTAAAGTCAACTAAAATGTAGATTATAAATTGCAGGGAGGGTTCCCAAAAAGAGCATTTTATTCTAGAAAGTATTAGTTTACAGTCTGTAGAATCCAAAGGTGTGGGACACATCCAGGGCAGCACTAGAATGCAAAAACATCTTTATTGGGCATAGAGATACACATGTTTCGGCTGTGCCCAGGTTTCCCTTTAATTACAATGCAGATGCATTTTTGCCATCATATATGTAGGGAATGTCTTAAAAATAGACATGAACGCTTTGGGCCACACTGGGCTCTTTATCAACTTGTATTTTAATCAAGCCTTTATGTTGATAAAGCATTTCTATAGGGAATGAACTGCACAGGGCAAAGTCTTCTCATTAATAGTGCTAATATGATGATGAGAATTCATAAAGAGAACATGCATTATCAATATGGTGCCAGAAAAGGATAAATATCTTCTGAATGACACAGGTTTCTGAGCTGTATAAATGTGTATCCTGGCACCATACAAACAAACATCAAATAAACAACAGCTCCAACAAACTTGTGACTTGAGTAAATATTTCATTGTATGTGCCAGTGCCGTGTGTCCTTTATTTCTGAGCTTCCATACTTTATATACAGAATGTGATGGGAAGTGATCAGGGAAAAGGGTTGCACTGAGATAGAAGGATAAGAGCCACCTGTTTCTCTGCAAAGGTAATTAGTGAGATTAAATGACAAATGATTGTGCTTTATGTATGCAAACATGACAAGGATTATCCAATTACACAGGCTTCATACTGCCCTCTGCAGGCAGTCACCTCATTGCATTCAAGCCATGCAGCGGCACGTAGCTAGCCGGTCGTTACTTTGCACACTCATTCAGTGTTTTTTTTTTTTTAAATGCACCGTGGTTAGTATCAATGAAATACAGCAAGAACAGTTGAGTCTGAGAAGGAATGACCTACTATATGTGTGGGGCTGGGCCACATTGATGTGCGGATTAAGGGGTTGATTGGCCCTGAGCCTGCACCATAGCGGGAGGTTGCTGCTGATTATAAACAGAAGTTTCTTGGAGCTGTTGTTTATTTGATGTTCTGAAACAATCTCATTAGACCAAGGGAAGGCTGATCTGGTGGATTAGAAGGAATGGGAACAGATGATGAGAAAGGCATAACAAACAGCTTAGCAGGCTCACAAATAAAGAGCTACACTAAACTTAGAATATCTAAGATGGACACGTGTTGTTGGTCATTTTGAACATTTTTTACAAGGGTGTTGAGGGTTGATGGGTAATCAGACATGTCGGATAACCCCATGTTATTATCAATGGTAGTCACAGATTTTCAGCTCCAGACTCCCTTGGAGGCTTAACCTTTGGTTGGGGCTCCCCCACAAACTAATACAAATGTTTTAGATATAGATTTCTATAGCCCAATTTCCTAGACCACGTAGGACATCATGTAGATTCTTACTCTAACTGACCTTCAAGCTACAGAAATAGACATTCTCCCCAAATTTCACTCTTAATGGCTTTCAGGCTCATTAGCCCAAGTTCATTAGCCCAAGGGAAGGCTGAACCTTTAGTTGGAGCTCCCCCCAAGATAATAAAAAGGTTTTATATCTAGATTAAAGATCTGTTTGGCCCAATGTCCAAGACTACATAGGTGATCATGTAGGTTATCCCCCTAACTGACCTTTAAGCTAGACAAATAGACATTCTCCCCAAGTTTTACCCTTAGTGGCCTTCGGGCTCATTAGCCCAAGTTCATTAGCCCAAGGGAAGGCTGATCTGGTGGATCAGAAGGAATTGGAACAGATGATGAGAAAGGCATAACAAACAGTTTAGCTGGCTCACAAATTAAGATATACACTGAACTTAAAATATCTATGATGGACACATGGACCAGTGTTGTTGCGCATTTTGAACATTTTTTATAAGGGTGTTGAGGGTTGAAGGGTAATCACACATGTCTCCTAAACCCATGTTATTATCAGTGGTAGATATTTTCAACTCCAGCCTCCCTTGAAGGCTTAACCTTTGGTTGGGGCTGCCAACAAATGTTTTAGATCTAGATTATAGATTTGAATAAATTATAGATTTCTATAGCCCAATTTCCTAGACTACATAGGACATCATGTAGGTTCTTACTCTAACTGACCTTAAAGATACAGAAATAGACATTCTCCCCAAGTTTCACTCTTAATGGCCCAAGTTCATTAGCCCAAAGGAAGGCTTATCTGGAAGATTAGAAGGAATGGTAACAGAGGATGGGAAAGGCATAACAAGCAGTTTAGCTGGCTCACAAATAAAGATATACACTGAACTTAAAATGTCTAAGATGGACTCACGGACCAATGTTGTTAGTAATTTTGAAGGGTGTTGATGCTGGGTGGGGGGGTAATCAGACATGTCTCCTAACCCCATGTTATTATCAGTGGTAGACATTGTCAGTTCCAGCATCCCTTGGAGGCTTAAACTTTGGTTGGGGCTCCCCCAAGCTAATAAAAAGGATTCAGATCTAGATTATAGATCTATTTAGCCCAATGTCCTAGACAATGTAGGAAGTTCTCCCTCTAACTGACCTGTAAGCTAGACAAATAGACATTCTCCCCAAGTTTCACCCTTAAAGGGCAAGGAAAGGCAAAGAAATAAAATCCCATTTTTACTTTCTTTAATGAAAAAGAAATCTATCTCCAATATACTTTAATTAAAAAATGTGTACTGTATGCAGTGAAATTCTCCCTTCTTTTAGTGCTGAGGATAGGAATTGTCAGACGTCTGGCAGGGAAACAATCATACTTATGAACAGCAGGGGGAGCTCCCGCCTTACTTACCAGCCATGCAGAGCTTAAACAGCTTTGTTTTTTGATCATTTATGACCATCCCTAAGCAGCACAGACCGCACTGAGCATGTGCAGGGCCAGAGGCAGGCAAATATTTTTAACAAAGTTACAAGATGGCAGCCCCCTGTGGCCAACTTTGAAAGCATAAATCATTTGTTTGATTAGGCTTGTGGTGCAGTAAGTTCATGTTTATGTTTAGTATACAAAATACAGCATTTCTAGCCTTATGCTATTTTACACTTTCCTTGCCCTTTAATGGCTTTCAGGCTCAGCCCCCCCTGCCACAGCTCCAAACCTCAGGGAGGGTCAGTTCCACAGTTTGGAAATTCCCACATTAGGGTGAAAATTATCCAACCCTAGATTTAATTGCAAGATAATTCCTTTTCACATTAAATGGAAAGAGTTCAGGAAAAAGAGCAAAGATGAGTGGGTGCAGTGGTCTGCACATTTCTCTGAATTAAAACTGACAAAGAAGAGACACTTTAGGGTTGAACTGTATCACTATCTGGTTGTCCTGTCCACCCAAATATAGAACTATCCTTGGTCAGCGATGGTGTTTATCTAGGAGTTACTCAACTCTGCAGCAAACTTTTTGTGCTTTAACATTCTCTCAACCTTTTGCACACATAAATGGTGAAAGTCCACATCATTCAGGAGTCTCCAGGTACCTTGAATAATGTTGCGTAGGGTATACCGCTGGCTCTCAGAAAAGAGATCTATTGAAATTCCTCCATTAATACAGAATGAAAGAAGTTTGAGTCCAGAATGCTACAATTTCCAATATCAACATGATAAAACTTTAGGCGGACAGGGGGGTTCTTGTGGCTGTTGTTTTATTTCTGAAAAAAGTGATGGTCACCAATGTTTATAAGATGAAGCACCAACAGGCCTTATAGATGTGTGCTTCCTCTCACGAAGAACTAACTTGTTTGTCCAGTGGAATGATTTGCATTTGGATCAATAAAACAATCAGAACCTTGCGCTCAAACACAGAAATGTAATGCGTTTGTAGCACAGGCCATCTCTACTGTCTTTTCTAAAGGAGAACTAAAGCTAAACAAAGAGGAATAGTAGAAATACAGCATATTAGGGCAGTGTCAAAACTAGGGGAAGGCAGAAGAGCCACCTGTCTAGGGCACAACAATGAGGGGGGTGCAGGTCAGGTGCCTGTTGAAGGGCCCTCTGCCTACCACTAGTATATTGTATGCATGTTCCCTGGTGCCCAGACTGCCTACTTTCACCTCTAGTCTGCTCACCCCCTTCATTTGCACATGTTTGAACGGAGGGGAGCAATGTTGTCGGCCGGGTTGCCTAGGGCGCCCCTACATTAGGAAAATAATTACAAAACCACAGGAGGTTGTTTTCCACTTTTGCCGCCACATTTAGCTCTTTCTGCATAGCCGCTATTCTCTGGAACTCTGGAGTGCAGAGACCTGTTGCTACTCCTATGAATACAATGCTGAATGTGTTAGTAAGCACTGTTTTGGTGAGTGTAGAAGGGTGCTACGGTAAATAACTCCTGGTTTGTTTTGGGTTTCTGTACCAGGTGCAAGGCAACCATGGCCCTTTAGTAGTAAAAATCTGTTCCTCTAAAGATGCCCAACCTGAGCTTAGGGACAGACTTTATATACCCTATACTTTATATATACAATATAAAAATCATTATCCAAAGTGATTAATGTAGATTTTTAATAAATGGCAACTCAGAAACCAGTACAATTAGCATCTGAATTTAATAAGCAGTCCCATAGTGTCAGCTTATATGACAGGCTTGGTAATTTGTGACTCCTACGCATTGCTTCTCAACAGCAGCTAAGAGCACACTGAGCATGTCCAGTGCCACTGACATCCAGTGTCGGACTGGCCCACCGGAATACCAGGAAAACTCCCGGTGGGCCAAGGTGTCAGTGGGCCCTCACTCTGCTAAACTTTTGGCCTATTTCATGGCCATTCCCTATTTCTATGAGAACAAAGAGGCTAAATAGATGGAATAAAGTAAAGTAAACAAACTAGGAGGTTGAATGAGGAGATGAAGAATATTAGTACTGAGAGTGGGCCCCTGGTCTAAGGTTTTTGGGTGGGCCCCTGGTGTCCCAGTCCGACACTGCTGACATCCCTAACAAAATCAAGGATGGTCAGCTCCTATGATATTGTTTCAAAGGCCAAGATCATCATGTTTTATTATAGAAAGGGTTGCCACCTGGCAAAGATTTTAGTGGCTTGGCTGCTAAAAGTGGTGCTTAATACAAATGTTATTAATAGGGAAAAAAAACCATAAAATAGGAAGACTGGTATATTTTCCCAGAAAAAGTGGAAACCATAGTTATTGGGATGGTGAACATTTAGCTTGGTGTAGTAAGTTCAGATACAAAATACGTCATTTTTAACCGTATTTGATTTTAGGAATTAATTTTCCTTTAAGTAGACAGATTCCACTCAGCCAGACTGCACTGCACTGTCTTTGTTCCTTAATGAGGTTTGAACAAATATACTGGGTTAGAACATTCCCAATAAATTAGCTGATTCGCTACAAAACATTATCTTAGCAGTTGACTAATTTCACACCGTCGATGTTACTCACTGTGATATAATTCAGCCTAATGAATGTTCCTGTGCCTCAGCATGTTCTCAAACAGTATTCAATTGTCACAGTAAAGGATTCTCTATAGGTGTTATGGTATGAATGTGTTTAACTCCTTAGAAAGGGGCCATGGGTGAATGACAAAAACCACTTGATATTTGCAACTTGTTTTTGCAGTTGCTCATGTGCACAAATAGATCTTTGTTTCGGCACCCCTGTGTTCACACGTGCCGTAAGCTTAAGGTTGCCACTTCTACGGAGTGGCAGACTGGCTGGGGGGTGGGTCAGATGATGTCAGGGGAGGTCCCACTGACATTGGGGGCATGCCTGTGGCATTGGGGGCAGGGTTATAATGTGTCTTTCGCCACTACATTCAATTCTAAGTTGGAAATCCGGACAGGCAGTTTTCACCCGGACAGCTCTCCGAAAACTGGGTTGGACAGATGGTAAGCTTGGCCTACTTTTTGCATGAGATAGAGTAAAGTTAATGTTGGGTGTCGTTATAAAGGCCTATGCACGCTAGCATTATGGGGCCAATTTATTGACACACATATTTTTCCTCTTCCCCAATTAAACTATTTAGTGCTCAAAATCGTGTACTAAAATAATTACTCTAATAGAAAAAAAATCTGTGCTAAAAAATACCAGAGCCTCAAAAAGCTCTACAAATTAGAGTTTTTTTAAAAAAAAAAAAACCTCTAAAAGTCTGAATGGATTAGAAATGGTTCAATTGGATCACCACAGCTCCAATTGACTTCGACAGCTTTTATTTGGAGAGTTTTTGTAGTAGAGCTTTTCGTTGCTATTACAATAAAAAAATAGAATATATATATATATATATATATATACCAAATTGACCTCACATACCCTTTGTCAGCTTTGTTGTTTTTCATTGGACTTTCAGAAATGTCCCTTCTGAGCAAATGAGACCAAAACTCCAATACATAATCTAAATAGGAGCCATACCAATTCTTTCTAGATGTGCCATTTCTAGGTCTTTGGAATTGGAGACACTAAATCCATAGATCCAGCAGCACACTTAGTCAGTTGTAGTAATGAAAAAGTGATTTATTTGACCCACAAACACATATCAAACGACCCTTTATCAAGCCTGGAAATGGGGATTGCACAGAAGAAGACTTATGAACATCAATTGAACTGAAGAAGCTGCTCGGATGAGTAGTGAAACGTCTTCAATGATTACTCAGCAAGTCCACTTGTTTTAGAATCACCTAGATACTTATGAATATCGTTTCATTTATCTACAGTTGAACCCCCATTTTACGTTTTTCAGGGGAAAGGGAAAAATTTTTTGGAAAATCTGTGAAAATGTAAAATCAGGGAAATGTGTTAAATTAACTTTTTCTTCAAGTACTGAAAGGATATAAGCACAGGAGTCTGTTTTACTTTGAGATAAATATTTACTGTGTTAATAACAAGGGCATGTGCAAGGCCTCTCTGTCAGTCACATACACAACCTTAATCAATGAGCGATTACATGCAGAACCATGGCAAAATAAATATTTGGTTAGTATTTTAAACCTCTTTATTTCACAAATAATAATATTCATAGAGGAAAAAGGCAGTTTTTGGGAACATAAGGACAATAATGTAAAATGCAGGAAAACTTAAAATCAGGGGACTTAAAATCGAGGTTTCACTGTATATATCAACCTACCGTAACTAGACGCATCATCTTGAGCACAATATATGTTCGGTGGATGGTCACAAGGGAGTTAAAACAAGAAACATTTAGGGGCAGATTTAATAAGGGTCAAAGTGAAAATTCGAATAAAATTAGAAATTTTTAAATTCGAATTTCGAAGTATTTTTGTGCTAATTCGACTATCAAATAGCCAAAAATTCGATTTGAATTGAAAAAAATTGAAAATTCCAATTCAAAGTACTGGCCCTTTAAAAATCCTTCAACTATTTGCCAGCTTAAAGCTACTGAATTGCCATTTTAGCCTATGGGGGACCTCATAGAACCTGTCCTGAAATTTTCTAAGTTCCCAGAATTCAAAGGATTTTGTGGAGAATCGTTCCATTGAATTATTTGATTTTTTTATTTGATCGAAAATGGACCAAAATGTCCATTTTCGATCGAAAGAACCGTTTAAAAAAACTTCGAGGATCGAATTTCAACATTTTTTCACTTTGGAAATTCAGCCCTTAGTAAATCTGCCCCTTAGTGTAAAATAATAAACTGGAACTAATTTGTAGGAGAAATCAAGTTCAGCTGATGTTCTGTGAAATGGAAGTCTCTATACTTGCTTTGGAGTGTACAATGCATAACATTTTTATTTTATACAGACCCATGGACTGTCAGCTCCTATGTTCTGGTTTGCTTCTGTTTCTGCAGTGTTATCTTCCACCCCTCTCTGCATTCTGGATTAGTTGATTTCTCTGTCAGAGCTCATCCCCCCACTGAATTCTGGGTTAGTGGATTTCCCAGATGGATGTTACCAAGTGGATTACCCTTATCTAACTATGAAGCCCCCTTAATATTAATGAAAGTATATAATAGCTCCTGCTGTCAGTACCTGTGGTGCTCCAGTCTATGTGTGCCTGGCAACCCCACAGCTGTTGCAGAAACTGTGCTAATCTACTAAACACTAGCTACTCTTTATTTTTATTGTTTGGCATTTGACTATACATACATTGTGAATACATACTACAGACGCTGAGGACAATCTAAAGCTGGTCATACATGGAGACATCCATGCAATGTCTCTGGAGAACTGCATGAACATGCTAATATGATCCTCTATCTATAAGATTCTTAAACCTTCCAAATAAATATCTTGCTGATTAATAATTAGGAATAGATAATAGGTGGACAGGCCCTCCTAAGGGCCCCATACATAAGGTGATAAGTTGATGAGGCCAAGGTCTGGAGTGGTCAAGTTGACAGATTTTATCAGCCTGTGCACAGCCAGCTTTAGAAATGCAACTTTCTCTTTTAACTTCAAGTTCTTCAATCCCCTCTAATTCACCTGATGCCATTCAGGCCACCCAGCCATAGGGAAGTCAGTTTTGAGGGAACCCTGTTGTGTCATATCAGCAGAAATATAGTCACCCCAGTTTGCTGGTCACCAAGTGTCCTGAAGATATTAGGATAATCAGGTGCAGTGCCTGAAAGCAAATATACTGTAAATATACTGTACTGTAGTTACAACAATATAAATCCTTGTTTCTGTAATGTCCTATATATAACATTTCCACTAAATAAAAAGTTAAAGCATCTGATTGTTGAGATATATACTCACCATTGGTGGTAATACAGCAAAACGTTGGCCTGCAACCCAAGGCATAAGACCCAATTAAACGTCATGTATGAAACATACTCGGTTAAACAACTATGATGAATGCCAGTAATGTAGCCACAACATATTTTATGTTCATGTCAAAATTTTTTAATAAGCTACTCTACTGCCTCAGGATTCCGAATTTCAGTCCCACAAGATCCTTAGATCCCCGCTTCTATGTACTAAGATCCTGACCCAAAGTTGCCCCCATCTCCTTCATCTCAATTCCTTCCTGTTTTTATTTGACTTATTCCAATATTAGACGTATTCCAAAGAACACTGCTTGACCTCTCTCAGCTCTGTAATAATCCTATTTCCCTATTTTCTTGCCCTGTATTATTTAGCCTGAACTCTGTTCTTTTTCTCAAATATTTTCTAAAACCATCTGTGTGTTGGTAATTAGTTTAATCACAAGGGACCATATAAACATTCAAAAAGAGTAGAAAATAAACTCTTCGCAAATGTGTTTCCAGATGCCAAGGATGTGCTTTACATTGCAGGTTCTACTCTCTTAAATTGATAGTTCAGTTTGGGAATAATTTCTATATTGGAGGGTTGTAAAATTCAGTGACTGAATTATCTATTGCATTTGGCCAGCTGCTGAACATTGGGATTATTATTATTTGTACATTATTATCATTTGGATATTTGGAGAATATTGATCAGTATTTGGTCAGTTTACAAAGTCATTAGTTCTGTGATTAAGTTAAACAGGAGAATCTTAGGGGCAAATTTACAAAAATTCACCCAAAATCCTACGAATCTATTCGAAATTCGATAAGCATTCGAATATCGAATGTTTATCGAATAGTTTTAGGCTATCATTTTGCTCGATGATTTCACAAAAAAATCGTACTTTTTCCTTCGAGCCCCCGAAAAATTGGTACGATTCGAAAGATCAAGATGTTCAATCGTACATATGGTATTCGAGCAGGACTTAGCAAAAGAAGCCTATGGGGAGGGGGGGGGTTCCCGGTTCCCATAGGTTTCTATTGGTATTCGGTAGGTTCAATCTGGAGAAGTAGGCATTCGAAGGATTTTAAAATTTGAATTCCTTTGATCATCGAATGATCGAATATGCGATCATTCGATATTCGATGATCGAAGAAGCCAAATTTTGCATATTAGAATATACGAAAAAATCATACAATCCGAATTCGATCATATTCGATCGAACTTCGATCCATTCACGTGAATGTTGTAAATTTGCCCTTAGTGTAGTGGCACATTTATTTTTAAGACAATCACAATCCTCTCATCTGTGGTGATCATAATGCTGATTTCTTCTTCACCCAAATAAAATAATGTACTATACTGTACTAGCAGGCATTTATGTTGACAGGCAGGGATTTCTTACTTTGGAGTTCCCAAGCATTTTTACCCACTTGGACCTTCTACTCAACCCACAACTGCCTTAAGGACACCTGGCCAGTATTTCACCAGCCTAGCCAGTAAAATACCAGCCAAGACTTGGGCCAGTATTACAAATTTACCGGCAATATAGCTGCTGGTAAATTTGTGATCACCAGTCAAACTGCTCCCAGTCTGCCTCTGATCCACCCTGGGGCTTTCTAGCTACAGTAGAGTCCTGCAGCGGGTCGGGTACCCGCGGGTTACCCACAAAATCCCGTGGTACCCTGTGGGTTGCTCGTAGAGTTTCTTGGTGCGGGTATAGAAGCGGGCCGGTGGTTCTGCAGGTTGGCAGGTTGAGGGTCGGGTCGCAGATCCTTGCTATAGAGATTTTTACTCCTTTTTCTGAGCATTTCTACTACTGATGATGTCACATCCGGTTCACAATCACAGCACTTCCTGTCTTACTCCTTTTTTTCTGATCTCCGCTTCCGATGATGTCACTTCCGGTTTAGAATTACAGCACTTCTGATTCTTGATGGTCAGCGGGTCACGGGTCCGGGTTGCGGATCTCGGGTTGCGGGTACGGGTCGGGTTGCCTGTCCAAGCGAGTAAAAATGCGGGTCGCTGGTCCGGGTTGCGGGTACGGGTCCCAAAAAATGGACCCGCGCAGGACTCTAAGCTACAGTACTTACCTATTCCATGCTATTCAAATCAAACCCCCCAATAGCATAATCTCACCCCTTTGACATCACTGTTCCACCCAATTAAGTCACGTTCCTCCCCCTCGTGGACCTACCTCCACTTTGGCTGGTAAAGTTTTCCCCAAAAAGGTGACAAACCTATCCACAACATGATCCATGACCCACTAACCAACCATTCAACAGAAAGTGCTTTGGCTGCAAATAGGAGGTGACATCATCACAGATGGCAGAAAACGTGGCATCACAGGAAGCAGAAATTGTTTTTTAAAGCAGCGAAATATACAGTATATCATATAATTTAAGATAAGGAATATAGATAGGACCCACAACCTATAGACCCACATCTATACCTAAATCTGAAAGTCCTACCTGAAACCCACAGATTTCCTCTTCTTTGTTGTCTGGGTACGTGCGGGTACCTGACCTGCTGCAGGACAGACCCTTTTGGTCACTACAGTTCTTCATTAGGATGTTTGCTATCTAAAATGCCAGTGTGACATTAGCTTTATAGTGTATGGCAACCTTAATCTCTTTTATTCTAAGATAGGAACTACTGTACCTGTAGGTGCAGTGTCCAGCTGACGACTTGACCATTACAGACCACGTCTGGATACAGAATTGATGCAAGCCATTGACTTATACATACTCTATAGGAGTAAATTACTATGACTCCAGCCAAAAGTGCAAGAACACTAAGAAGTGCGGGGTCTGTCTAAGGTCTGCATGTTGCACCTGACAAGATAAAGCAAGTGAAAGCCAGTCCTATGCTTTTGTCTGAATGATTCTCAAGTTGGGTATGGATAAGGGACAGGAAGGGAGACAGCTATTTGCACTGTTCTCTCCTTTCTGAATCCTCCAGGAATTAAAATAGTGAGAAAGGTAGGGTGCAAAGTGCAAAAAAATTATGAATTGCTCCTTGTTGCAGTTTGCATTCTGCCTTCCACAACTTTAATTACCCCACTTACATACAGGATTAAAACTAATGTGTCTATAGCATTTACATAGTAAGAGAAATAAAGCCAAGAACTGCATGAAAGTTATTATGAGAGTCAGAGTTGGACTGGTGTGCCAGAGAACCAGAGGATCTTGAGTTGGGCCATAACCCTGGTGGTTCCCTGCCAAGGACATTTCTTACCAATCCTGCATATTTGCACTGTAAGACAATATAACATTTAGCAACCTATGTCTAATTTTTATGAGAGTGGGCCTTTGGTGTGAGGTTCTCTGGCGGGCCTTGGAAGGTCCAGTCCAACATCAATAGGAGTTATTAGTGCTACAAAATATGGATTTCTGCATTTTGAAGTGACAAATGCCATGGTGACTGTTATAAACCTTTCTCAAAGATATCCCTGCTGAGACATTATTCCAGAAAGCATGCAACGTGCCTAATTCCGTCAACACATATTTATAAATGTTACAAGTTTTTTTTGCCATCTAGATTTATGGTCCCTTCAAATGACAATTTCTGTAATTGTGGGAGTTTTCTGAATGAATTATTGAACTTGATGGACAGGTCTTTTTGCAAGCCCATTGACAAGATGTTATACTGATATTCTCATTCCTGTGTAGACACTGAGAAATGAATGCGCAGTAAAGCGACAAATCACATTTGCCAGCTGGCCCATTAACTCACATTGCCCCCACAGATGTTTCTCGGTAAAGTTTATGAAAAAAAAAATCTATTCTTTACTTCTTCATTAAAAAGCTAAGGGTATAAAAGCAAGTTGAAATTGTGAATAATTCATAACTAACATATATAAGACATACAGTGACAGCTATACTATAAGAAGAGGATTATTAAGAAATCGACGATCATTATTTGTTGTTCGTTATTTTTAATGGCTGAAGAATAAGGAGCTTTTTGCCTTAAGATGCTTAGTGATATATAAACACGTCACTAGTACTGACACTAGAGTAGGATCTAAAATGAGAAGAGACATTTTTCTGCCTTGCTGGGTGAATTATTTTGCTTGTCACTTTGCGACGACAGGCAGTTCCCCGACGGAAAGTCGAGTATTAATGTTTTATGAGATCTTAGTCATCAGCACTAGCTATAAATAAAGCTATGTTAGCATTTCTCATAGGCATGGAGCTTTGGGATAGTCCGAAGTCACTGGGTTCCCCATTGAGCTGTAGCTCTAGATGATCTGATTTTATTGCAAATAGTTTTTGCCATTTAGGGTGATTCACCAACCATTGTAAAGCCTTACTGTATATGAGATGTTCCTACATTCTGGTGATTATTATTGTTATTCAATCATGTAAAATGCTAAATTGCAATCATATTAAAATATTTTTTTAAATCTGGGCATAAAAGACATCAGTGCCATTTACTGTTCTATTAAACCCTAACCCTATTAAATGTACTACCATTAAATATTTGTACTTGTTACTGCCAAGGCTGGGGGACTCCTTTTTTTCAACTTGGCCTCATTAAACACTACTATTTTCCCTGAATAGCAATAAATATTCACGTGAAAGAGAGATTTTGATTTAGATGCCAGTTCATCACACGGAACAATGAAAATATCCCAGTTTCCTGGAAAAAGAGATGCTGTGACTCTTCTGTTGAAGACCCGGTCATAGTTGTGATATATTCCTCATTCAAGCTTGTTTCACTTACATACATATTGATGGTGTTTCATTGTTGTCTGTTTCATATTCATTTAGGGGCAGGTTTATCAAGGGTTGAATAGTAAATGCAAATTCTAATTTCGAGTTTCGACATTCACTCATTCAAATTTTAAATGGGTTGTTCACCTTTGAGTTAACTTTTACTATAATGTAGAGAGTGATATTCTGAGACAATTTGCAATTGGTTTTTGTTGTGTTTGGTAGCCGAGGATGAGGAGAGTATACAGTGCTTTATTAGCAGTTCATGCAACCATTACATAACAGCATTAAGTCTTACTTTCACTTTCAAGTTGTACAGAAAGTCCTATGTATGCACAGTGCCACCTGCAGGCCATTTGTATAAACACCACATATTCCCCCTATAGTAGAAAGCATTTAGAAAAATATATAAACAGTAACAATTAAACCGTATGTATCTTAAAGCAATATATACATTCTTTACATGACATAGTCCTTGGTCCATGCATGTAGTTTCCTGATTCTTTCAGTATGCCTTATAGGTTCACTTTCCTCTGCCCTATTGCAGTTGGCATCAGGAGTAGGGAAATGTCCTTCATCAAATGGAACCTCTCCAAAGTCATATCTAGCAGGAGCAAGACGACTTGCATTCCATATGCATCAGACAATTCATATGTGTATGGTCCTCGCTGGCGTCTCACTTCAAGTGGTGTAGTAAATTTAGATTGTCCTTGTTTCAGTATTCCTGGTTTCTTACTTCTGACTAAAGATCCAGGCTGAAAGTGCACTTCTTTTGTACCACGTTTTCTGTCAGTATAAGCCTTGCATTTGGCTTGGTGATGTTTCACAGTGTCAGCAGTAGATGATTTTGTAGGAATAGTCTTTGGTGGAAATTTGACGTCTGCAACATGTAACTTAGTGCGCATCTGTCTGCCATGTAATAATTCAGCTGGAGATGATTGGGTTGTTGCATGTCATGTTGCTCTGTAGTTATGTAGGAACTCTGTTGTAAATACTTTCCAAGATTTCCCAGTAAGGTTTGCTGTCTGTAGTGCTTCTTTCAGACTGTTGAATCGCTCGATTTCTCCATTTGCTTGTGGGTAATACACTGAACATTTCCTATGCACAATATTCCTCTCTCTCAGAAAGGATTCAAACTCAGATGAGACAAACTGTGGCCTGTTGTCTGATATTAACTCCTTTGGATTATCTTCTCTGCTGAAGACTGTAGACAGAAATGTTATTACTGTAGCTGATGTTATATGAGAAACAAATGCAATTTCAGGCCATTTACTGTAATAGTCTATCAGAGTTATAGCAAATCTGCAGTCTATAGGAGCGTCTACAAAAGGACCCACAATATCAATAGCAAGTTTTTCCCATGCTGTATCAGGAAATGGTACTGGCTGAAGTGGTGGTGTATGTGTGATAGCTGTTTTGTCATGATTCTGACAAGTAACAAAAGAATGAATGACAGTTACCACATCAGCATCCATTGCTGGCCACCAGTACAGTTCTCTTAGTCTTTGTTTTGTACGTACAATTCCTTGATGACTCTCATGTGCAAGTTGTATGAGCTTTTCTTGCAAGGTCTCTGGTACCAATAAACGTTGAGCTCCATGGACAACATAGCCATCTACTAAGGACAGTTCGTGTCTAATCCTGTAGTAAGGTTGAAGATGAGGACTAGTCAATTTGTTTTTCCAATGCTTTCCCATGCACTTACCACTAGTAATAAAAATGTTTTGGGGGTCGGTAGGAGATGCCTTATTCCTTATACTAACTTTGCTCCCCAATGGCTGGCTTGTCCATATATTACAATTTTAAGTAACAAATTGTATATGAATTGAAGATTCTATTTATAAAGGAAGAGTGTTTAGCCTCACAATAAAATAATGTAAAAAAATATATAAAATATTGTTACCAACAATAATATCCATGAAGCACTTTATTCGGCATGTTACCAGTAAATCTGGTCCAGTGTTTACATTTCTCTCTTTCTTTATTTCCAGGCTGAAGTCAGGAAGGGGTTTCATGCATGGAGCATATGGATTTTTTTTTTATTAATGCAGATATTTAAATTACAACCCACAAAGCAATATCCCTAATGGATGGAATTTTCTCACCTCCTGTCTCACATTATTTTAGCCAGAAATTTCCAGTTGTTTGTGCAGATTTTTATTTGGAATTATCCTCCCTGGCCCACTCTACGCCAACTCCCATAGATTAAATGGAAATTATTTCATATGCTTTTTTTTTTTTTTTAAAGGGGTGCTTCACCTTCAAGTTAACTTTTAGTATGTTATAGAATGGCCAATTCTAAGCAACTTTTCAACTGGTCTTCATTATTTATTTTTTATAGTTTATGAATGATTTGCCTTCTCCTCCTGATTCTTTCTAGCTTTCAAAAGGGAGTCACTGACCCCTCTAAAAACAAATCCTCTCTAAAACTACACATTTATTGTTATCGCTACTATTTATTACTCATCTTTCTGTTCCGACCGTCCCCTATCATTATTCCATATTCTTATTCAAATCAATGCATGGTTGCTATGGTAATTTGGACCCTAGCAACCAAATTGCTGACACTGCAAACTGGAGAGCTGCTGAATGAAAAGGTAAATAACTCAAAAACCAAAAAATAAAAATAAAAATAAAAAAACAGGTTGCAAGTTGTTTACAGAATATCGCTCCCTACATCATACTAAAAGTTAACTCAAAGGTTAAATAAAATAAAAATGACAAAGTGGTTACTTATAACCTTCCCACACAATTTCAATATTTGTTGCAAGCAGGGTAAATATGATGAGTAAGGTTTGCACATGACAAATTATATGTAGGTGTAAAAGACCTTGAAATGGCAGAGCAATACAGCAAAAAAAAATTGAAATAAAATAACATGCTGTATACATATATATATATAGAGAGAGAGAGAGAGATAGAGAGAGAGAGAGAGAGAGTGAATATAAAAAAGATCCTAAAAGCAAAATGATGAATTACAGTGAGTCACCAACATATAAAAGCGCTCAATAACAAAGTGCAACAAACTGTATGTCAGTTTCTATGAACAAGACTTCTTGTGATACTCTTTCCTAAGTGCCCATAGGCAGTGACCCCCTCTAAACTACAACAGAAAGCAGCTTCAGGATATTTTTCCCTAAATGCACTCCAACAGGAACTTTGCCCTGGGCCCACATTTACATTACAGACGCCCTGGACATAAATGATCTAAAGAAATGAAATTAATTTATTGCAGCATTCAGGCTGAATTAAAAATTGTGTATTTCTTTTTTTTATAACATAAAATTAAGAAGACTAGATAGATTGGATCGTGTTATTGGAAACATTCCCTGAACCCTGCCCCGTTAAATTGACAGCTCCTGCAAAGATTAAGATCTTTTCTGGTTGGGGGAAAAACACATTTTGTTTCCATAAAAAAACTCTCAATTTTTTCGTGATTTATTAAACCCTGAAGGTGTTAAAAGGTCTGAATAAAAAAGTACTTCAGCTTGGACCTGCCGAGTTCATGTAGAAGTCAATGGCAGATGTCCCGTCGATATCCTGATGTGCACTGGGTTTTGTTCAATAATCCGAAGATTTTGTGGTTTCAGGTATCAAAACTGAAAAAATTGGAGGGTGTAGTCTGTGCGGATTTGGTTGGAGTAGTTTTTAGAAAATAGTGAGAACTTTTTAGATTTTGACAAATGACCCCTTAGTATCACTTTTCAGTCTGCCATGTCCTCTACACCAGCCCCTGCTTCTTACTAGCTGCCTGCCTTGATCACTCCTTCCACAGAATCATGTAAAGATTAGCACAGGATTACCTGACAAGCACATGATTCTGTGAACAGCTGGAAAGGAAGCAGGGAGAGGAGGCTATTACAAAAAAAAACAAGACGCATGTATTACAGAAATTATTTTTATGTCTTCAGAAATAAAATGTGTTCTATGGCTAGTGCTGAAAGGAAAGGGCCCTTTAATAAAACTGACTTTGCAATACTGCTTAGGAAAAGGATGTTATTAGAAAAAAGTCACCTTTTAGAGTTGTCGGTAGTCATGTATACGATGACCTTTCCGACATATTAATATTTTAAGCATACCAACATAAACTTTATAGCTTTAAAGAAGATACAGAGGGAATAAAGATACCATAATTTTCATTAACTCTGAAAGGTTAACATGTATCGGCGAGATGCATAAGTGTTGCTGTTCTACTTAATATAACCCGCTATTCGGAGTCACTGTGATTTCAAAACGGCTGCTTATTTTGGCACACATCGTGAGTACATAGTGGCAGTGGGTGGGTTGATTTACCATACTCTGAATTGCGGGTTATTCACAGTGTTTGGTCTAATCCAGCATGAAGTAGATGGCATCCCGCGTGTGCAGCGACAGACAGGAGAAGCTGCGAGAATTAGTGATGGGCGAATCTACCCCGTTTCGCTTTGCCGAAAAATTAGCGAATTTCCAGCGGAATTCGCAAATTGGCGAAAATGTTGCGAAACGAGTCGTGTCACGTTTTTGACACGCGTCACATCAACTTCGATGCGTCGCATCAATTTCGACTTGCGCCGCGCCGTTTTCGGTGCGTCGCGTCAAAAACGATGTGCAACGATGTGCAATTTTTGCCTGACGAATTTTCGTTGGCGTTTCGCAAATTTATTCGCCTGTGGCGAATCGCAGGAATTCGCCCATCACTAGCGAGAATCAAGGGTGAGCTCCGCTTCTTTTTCTTTGTACAAGCATCCATACTCTGAATATTATGGTTCTACTTAGTAGTTCATTTTCTGGCAAGTGATGCAAGTCATGTTTGTCTTCCTTCTTTGCAATAGGGAATTAATATTGAAGCAGCAATTGATTATAGACATCTCCAAGAAAGAAATCCTCAGCCTAGAATTATTGTAGCAATGAATAGGGCTAAAAATGCCATTTTTTTTTATACTGAACGTAATGCACCAGCCTACAGTTTCAGCTTGTCAATAGCAGCAATGATCCAGGACTTGTCACAGGGGGTCACCATCTTGGAAAGTGTCTGTGACACTCACATGCTCAGTGGGCTCTGAGCAGCTGTTGAGAAGCTAAGCTTAGGGGTCGTCACTAACTATCCAGCAGAAATTGAGGTTCCCCTGTAATATAAGTTGATGCCACAGGTTTGCTGATTATTAAATTCTGATGCTAATGACACTGGTTTCTGGGCTGTCGTGTAGTAATTATCTGTATTAATGACTAATCAGCCTTATATTGTGACTATATTTCTATTCTATGTGTAGTGTATATTGTGAGTGGGTCCCTAAGCTCAGTAAGTGACAGCAGCACAGAGCATGTGAATCAGTGAATCAGCAGAAAAGAAGATGGGGAACTACTGGGGCATCTACTGGGGAGACACAGATCTTAACTGATAAAGGCCTGTGGTTGCCTTGGGCTGGTACAGAAAAACAAAGAACAAAGTAATGTATAACATTTTTAGCCTACTTTTTTAGTTTAATTTCCTTGTCCTTTAACCTACTTTTGAATATGCTGCTTTACTGCTTGGGTGCACTAATTCTAGCCTCAAGGACCAAAATAGACCTGGAACAAAAGTATATTTTTTTAATGTACTTGAAAGGTCAGTAATTCTATAAAGGGGAGCTTAGCTAAAAGAAAAGGTATTTCTTTAGTGGCAGAGGTTAATGTTGCTCAATAGTCACAAGGGAGTGTTCTTCATGTACCCTCATGTAATTGATACTGTCTTGCCAAGTAGTAACAGTTATTATGGGGGGGGGGGGGGCTAGGATCAGTCTCTTGTATAGTTTTCTATAATATATAGTTACATAGTTAAATTGGGTTGAAAAAAGACAAAGTCAAGAACATCAAGTTCAACTCCTCCAAATTAAAACTCAGCATACACACACACCCCTCCTCTCTTTCACACAAACCGTATTAAATAAATGAAGAAAACATATTATTATTCTTTGAATCCAGAGCCTTTAGCAGAAAACTTTAGCAAAGACTGGACTGGACTCAGTCTAACAAGTAATAAGGCTAGTCGTCCGGAATAAGGTGCTGAGCATGAGTGAGACAGAATGAGACAGCAGCCAAGGTACCTTTTATACTGGTGGTGCCTAAGCAGTAGTGATGGGCGAATTTATTCTCCAAGCGTGAATTTGCAGCAAATTTCGACATTTCGCCGCCGGTTAATACATTGGTGAAACTGCCGCAAAATAACATTTTTTATGCCGGCATCAAGTTGGACAAAATAGCTGCTCAGTAAATTGTCATTGGCTTCAACCGTTTTTGCGAATTTTGCTAATATTTGGGCGAAGCGAAACGGGACAAATTCGCCCATCACTTCTAAGCACTACTCAACAGTAAAAGAAGGGCACTCTCATGTCACAGAAATACTAGACCAATGAATAACCCAGTGGTCTGGTGCATGGTAGAAGGGAACGACACCCTCCAATAAAATACAAGGAGAAATTTACCGGCAATTAAACACGTAGGGGTCTCCCCACTTGCATCTTGTCCTGTGTGCGGGTTATTTTTGCCTTACAGAGATACTTGATACAGACTCATTAATACTTTTAATACAACCTATTAACAAGAACATATAGCATGACTTACCTCCCAAATTTTATAATGAATACTATATGCTGTCAGATTCAATCGGGCTAAAAATGTGACACCTCCCTAGCAGTCCATTTATTCCATGGTTTGTATTGTAGAGAAGTGCTGCCGACCAAAAACTTTATCTCTCTCGCTGACATTTACTTTTGCGACTTTCGTCTTCATGTTCCTGCATGTCGGTGGCTATAAATTGGTTACCCTGAGTATTGATTCTACAGTAGATTCTATGACCCTTTCTTGAGTGTGACTACAGTGTGAGCACATACGAGATAAGACGTAATCAAGCTGTTATCGTGGTACCTTATAAAGGTAATAGACTGCATAGGGGCTATGTTATTACATGCTTCCAGGTAATATAAAAGTAGAAGAAATCTCCAACCTCTATTCAAGCTCTGTTAACAACTAATACATTTTCCCGTAGCACTGGTTACAGAATAAAGGATTTATTTTATAAACAGATACTGGTGCATATCCAGCGTTAAGTGTACTGTGCATATACATATGCATTGTGCAATTTTATAAGGATTGGTCACCAAAAAACTCCAATAAAGCTCCCCATAGACGCAACGATCTTTCCCTGCCGAACGACCGATCTTAGGGAAGTCCGACCAATCTGTCAAATTATTGTGCGGTTAGTGGGATACAAACGATCGTTCATCTTACAATTTTTTGGTCCGACATTGGTCTGATGATTGATCAGCCAGGTTATAAAATCTTTATCGGTCCCCATGCAATCTACCTATGTTTGCAGGGCAAAGCAGGCTGCGATCCTTCAGTTTTGCTGCAATATCGCCTGAAATGGTCTTTTTAGTTGATGGACACATCAGGCATTTAAACGATCGTTTTGAGACAATCGTGGTCTCACGATAACTATTGGATCTTTCAAAAATTTGTACGTCTATGGCCAGCTTAAGCTGTTTGTTGACAGTGTCTTGAGATCTACTGATCACCAGATAAAGGTCTACTAGTACCAATCTACCTTTTTGGCACCCCTGACTTATAGCATCCATACCATATTTCATAAGGGTAAATTCAAAACAAATCAGAAGTTTTTGATGCTTTCAACCAATAATAATAATTTATATTTAAAAGCAGATTTCTAATTTTGATGGTAAAATGCAGCCCTGCTATTTCCATGATCAGGTAACAAGTCTGAGTGAGAAAAAGGCACAAATGGAAATAATGAAGCATCAGATACTAGTTATTTATCCATATGACCATCACAATGCAGAAAGCATTTGCATTCTCTAGGCATTAATTATTGTTAACAAGGGAATACATATAGCGGATTGTAACTCTCCAATTAAATCCAAGACAGTCTCTCTCTCATCCAAATGGCACTGATAAGGAATGAAAAGATAAACATTATTTGCAAGACATATTTCTTAAATATTTCTATCTTTTTTTTTAGTTTGAACTTTCAAGTATAGCTTGAAAGTATAAGTAGATAAATCTTATGAATAATGTAATAACTAATATTTTACTTGGAGTACAGCTGCAAAGATAATAGCGGAATCCCTTGAGGCAAAACTGTGGCTTGTACAGTGATTAAATCTAATCAAAATTACAATAAAGGCATATCTTGGGGCAGCTGGTCTAACATGTTATAAAAATAAATTCCTAGAAAGCAAATGAAGGAGAAAAAAAGCAATTTCAACCACATGCCCAAAAAGTAATTTTCGCTTTAATTTCTAATTTCATAATTAGCACATTTGTAGATATGTAGATATAAGTAGACTCCTTATATGTCTACCCCCACCGGCGTTTTATTTAAGAGCACTAGGCTTTTTAAGCTTTCCAGTGAATGGAAACACAAGTGTTGATTGATTTTAATCCGCTCATAGGGAATAGCATTAACAATTAACACAGCAAAAATAGTTCAAATGCAGATAAACGCTAAGGCTGAGCCCTCTGACACTGCTTCAATCCCCTTAGCCCAGGAACCTCTGACAAGTATATATATATAGATTTGGGGAGAATACCTATTTCCTCTCTTAGATACACCTGAAGATCCTCCTCTTAGATACACCTGAAACCCAATTTTCACCAGCCCACCGCAAATTCACTAAAATGCAAAGTTGCGCACAGGGAGGCGAACAGTAGTGTAGTTGCGCTACCAGTACTTCGTCAGGCAAAGCGCATTTACGCTAGAGATGCCTAAATTGCACAGGGCGCAAAGTTAAGCGTATAATAGAAGTATATGTTACAGCCACTACATTCCACTACACAAGCCCAGGAAACCTTTAAAGAGGACCTGTCACCTTGAGACATGAGTAAAATATTTCTTTTCCATCCTTAGTTAAACCCTTTAGTCAGCTGTTTTTGTCTATATCTGAAACGGATTAGAAAATATCCTTCATGTAAAAAGGGCTTCATAGGCGCTGCCATGTTTAAACACCCCTTTGTTTTCCGTGTGTGGGCTGTGCCAAACTGCCAAATCTCATTCATGCTTAGTCAGAGTAAACTCTATGATAGACAGGCTCTGCATAACTCATGTCACACCAGGACTTGATATTCTATGGGAATTATCTGAAACACCTTCTATTGTTCTATTCAGATTGTGTGGGCTACTCCAGCCACTAACAACTGCACAAACTGGTGATATCGCGGAGTCTGCAGGACTGATTCTACCCATGATGCTTTGCTCTCCTGACTTTCTGGAAAGTCAGGGCTTCAGTTAGTGTCTCATGGACATTTTGAAAAGTAGTTATAAATTGAGATTTAGTGAGATTTGAGCATAATAAATAGGGGTATGTGGTTTGTTTTAAAAGTTGTATTTCCTTCCTAGTGTTAACTCATGACAGGTTTCATTTAATAAATAAAATAAAGTTGTCCTATTTCCCTAAACATGTGCCCACTGTATAGCTGAGTTGCCCTATGTTAGGAAATGTAGGGGAGGGAAGGAGGGTAACCCCCAAAAATTTTCGCTATTTTTCATACTATCACCCTACAAAAGGTAAAAGACGCCAGCATTTTTTTGGGACTTAGAAAAAAATGTAAAAATTTTTTTCAAACTCCTATCTATTGTATTGAACTTCACCAAGTCTGACCTGGTGAAGTAAAGTCTTGCCCAACAGGTAACGTTCAGTAAAATGGACATCTTAGTGAATTAGCGTAGTTACGTCCCTTCGTCAGTGCGCAACTTCGCCTGGCATAAGGGTGCAAAGTTGCGCTAGTCTATCTACTTTGCTAGCGAATTTTCACAAGAGTCTGACTTAGTAAATTCTCAGTAACAGGTGTGTCTACTTAAGTCAATAATTTGCACCTCAACCCTAAATGGTCTAATGCACAAAATGACCATATGAAATGCCCCAATATCATCTGAAGCAGTGGAGCAGGGAGCACGGCCAGGATCCAGATCATCATCTCTGTAACTTTACTTTTTATTGAAAGTTGTCTTTGTCTGGCTGTACATTCTCTACAATCTATCTGAATTCAATTTTCTTTAGTTTATGTTGTTTGGTCCATGCTTTGTTTATATTTGGCAAGCTCTTTGATTTAACTCCCCTCTTTCCAACATCATTTAGGTAATTCCATTGGTGGCCAATAAATAAGGCAACCATTTGTGCATTTTACAATAACCCCAGTAAAGTTATAGATAAAATACAGTCCTTATATAACTACATGAAATGTCAGACTTCTGAATGAATGAGACGTAGAGCTGGACAGATCTCATGGCTGGGAAGTAGCTGGCAAGCTTCAGTGTATTGCAATATATGGGCAATCAAGCAATGTGTTACCAAATGGATTTTGTCCATCTATCAAGTGATTTTCAGGTGATATAACTGGAAATAGGAGAAATGTTTCCTCTAGCCTCTGGCTTGATAGCCATTAAAGTAGCCCAGTAAATGGCTTCCTACTTTGTATTTGTCTATTCTCACAACTCTCTCTGTTCTGTCCTTCTGACGATGAGTCACACAACCAACGATTGCCTTGTTACCCTGGACCACTCCACACAAAGATCAGCTGAGTGACGGCAGAGAATTCAATGGCATCCTTTATAGACAGAAAATAGATGTTTTATATTTGTATTTCCAGCTTCACTTCCAATAAATAGATTTCACGTCTTCATTCTTTGACAGTAAGCCTCAAAACTGCAGGCTGGCAAAGTGCAGTCCTTTAATTGAAAAGGCCAAAAACAACCTCCCGATAGTATCCAGACTCCATGGGGTTTAAAATCATTTATGGAGAAAGCTACAGTTGAACCAGAGAAAAGTTGTATTTAAAATTTTTTTTTTAAAAATTGTATTATGTACTTTTGCTTTTTTTTACTAAGGTGCTAACCCCCCAACACCTTCATGAAAAGATCTGGCTCTAATTATGTCTAATGGAAATAATACAGAAGAATGTATTTACCCCACTTTTTATGAGTAACAACGCCAGCTTACAGCTATTGTTCCCTCATGAAAAACTTGTGAAGAATGGTCTAGGGGGGTTCATAAATTGAATATACAATAGCAGGGTTCACCCCTTATTTATTTCTTAATTATGCATAAAACATTTCCAAAATGACACTTATCATGTAGTGGAAAAAATTTCCCCTTTCTATTCACCCTCCAACATCAAAATTTGCCTACACAGATTATGCTGAAACACATTGTCCAGAAAGCTCAAAATTCTGAAAATTCCAGAAAACAATTACAATTTAAAGGAGAACTAAACTCATAAATGAAAATGGCTAAAATGCTATTTTATATATATTGAATGAATTGTACCAGTCTAAAGTTTCAGCTTGTCAATAGCAGAAATGATCCAGGACTTCAAACTTGTCACAGGGGGTCACCATCTTGGAAAGTGTCTGTGACACTCACATGCTCAGTGGGCTCTGAGCAGCTGTTGAGAAGCTAAGCTTAGGGGTCATCACTAATTATCCAGCAGAAAATGAGGTTCCCCTGTAATATAAGCTGATGCCACAGGGTTGATTGTTAAATTCTGAGGCTAATTGCACTGGTTTCTGTGCTGCCATGTAGTAATTATCTGTATTAATGACTAATCAGCCTTATAGTGTGACTATATTTCTATTCTATGTGTACTGTATATTGTGAGTGGGTCCCTAAGCTCAGTAAGTGACAGCAGCACAGAGCATGTGAATCAGTGAATCAGCAGAAAAGAAGATGGGGAGCTACTGGGGCATCTACTGGGGAGACACAGATCTTTACTGCTAAAGGGCTGTGGTTGCCTTGGGCTGGTACACAAGCACAAAACATAACGTACAACATTTCTACCTACTTCTTTAGCTTAACTTTCCTTGTCCTTTAAGAAACTGGGCACCACTGGCATAGTTTATTCTGCTGGGAAAGCCCTACTGAGCAGAGACCAATGTTCCAGGCAGGCTTGTCAGAAAACAAAGTAGTTTATTGTAGAACTCAAGGATACAACCTCACCGCCTAGGCACCTGGACCTCCCTTCAGAACCGGTGAGTTAATATGGACCTCATATTTCACTCAGGCCTATCAATATGCAACGTGGAAATAAATCCTGTAGTGT
>CM044442.1:120056190-120111342 GCA_024363595.1 Xenopus borealis | reverse complement strand
GGTCCTACGGGAGAAAAGCGCTTTACAAATGTTGTTTGTTGTTGTTGTTGTTGTTGTTCTACAAGTACCCAAGAATTGTTCTACCTTTGTTTTGACTACTACCTACAACATTGTATTTATATTGGTTTAATAATAGAGGAGAGGACACCCAGTGCACCTCTGTGCACACTGGGGTCAATTTTGCGTGTTTGTTTATTTTGTCGCTCCACGTGACAACATAGTGTGAGGTGCGAAATTCAAATATTTAAACACGCTGCTCCCATTTTCCCGTTGCCCAACATAAGTCAATTCTAGATAGTTGCTGTGTGAGTGTCTTGTCTGACATTGTTAATTGACCCTTGCCTGTCCTTGACCATTACTTTTTCACTGCCTGAACTGCCATTGACTGTTTTCTGATTACGCTTCTGGATCCTAATTCTGTACTGCACTGACTGATTGGTTATTGACTCCAGCCTATTTCTTCAACCATGCTCTGCTCTTTCCCCATTACTCCAGTCCAGGGGCCCTCCACCAATGAGGTGAGTTGAGGCGGCAGCAAAAATACTGCTCTTGGTAACTTTAAGAGCCGAATTTCGGCTCTTCTAGCGTGACGAGGACCCCCCCTGACCCATTCCTGAATGGCACAAGAAATGCTCTCTCCATCCAACTCTGTTTTACCAACTTGGGATCTACTTCAAGTTATCTGCACCCTCCACAGTCATCGTGGTCAACCGAATGGTTAACATCAATTATTAAGTTAATGTAATGGGAAAAATGTTAGTCTAATAAACCCATTCAAGCAAAAATCCCAATTATAACTCAGTTATAATTTATTGATATATCTTGAAATTCCTTTTATATATCCTATTAAAGGAAAACTATACCTCCAAAATTAATACTTGAGCAACAGGTAGTTCATATTAAATGAAGTGGCATTTTAATAAATCTTACCAAACTGGAATATATATTTAAAGGAAAACTATACCCCGAAAATGAATTTTTGAGCAGCAGATAGTTTATATCAAATTAAGTGACATTTTAAAGAATCTTACCTACCTGGTATATATATTTAAGTAAATATTTCCCTTTTACATCTCTTGCCTTGAACCACCATTTCATGATGGTCTGTGTGCTGCCTCAGAGATCACCTGACCAGAAATATTTCAACTCTAACTGTAACAGGAAGAAGTGTGGAAGCAAAAGACACAACTCTGTCTGTTAATTGGCTCATGTGACCTAACTTTATAGTTTGTTTGGTATGTTTGTGTGCACTGTTGGATCCCAGGAGGCTGTCCTTATTTTTTAAAATGGCTATTTTCTATTTATGATTACCCAATGGCACATGCTACTAAAAAAGTATATTATTATGAAAATGAAGCAGGGTTACATGAAGCAGGGTTTTACATATGAGTTGTTTTATGCAATGTCTTTTTATAGAGACCTACATTGAGTTTTCCTTTAATAAGTCTTCCATTACCAAAACAAACAGCAACAGCGTCCATTTTGGTGCACCTTGTTAATTGAGGGCTAGGCTCCACGGCCCACTCCAGGACTGCCTGGGCCATGGCCCGGTGGTTGGGGACCCCTGACCTAGGCTACATCCACTTAGGCCCCCCTTCTACGCTACTGCTAAGTTTGGATGCATGCAGATCCAGGCAAACGTACACCTGATCTTTCTACCCCAGGTCTGGTTCAGCAACTTTCCTTCCTTCTTCTTCCTCCTGTAGGTGCACTCACCCAGCACCAGCAGTGCAGATAAAAATAAATAAAACAGAAAAAAAAAAAAAAAGCTGAGTGGGCTCCTGATCACACTGGGCCTCTATCGTACAGTAGCCTGTGCATTTATCTGCCCCTGGAGGCAAACTGACTTCTTTGCACATTGCATAGTGCCCCTCCCAGGGTTGGACTGGGCAACAGGGCACCGGGAAAAACCTTGTGGGCCCCTCTGACCCAGGTCTGCACCCACATCATTTTCTTGAGGCTGTGACCCCCCTTTGCTGGAGGTTGCGGCAAAAAAAATAAGAATTTTGCAGAGCGCGCGCATGTGCACTGACGCAGTGCTCTAGCCAGGCCCGGACTGGCAATCTGTGGGTTAGGGCAAATGCCAGATGGGCTGCTATAAGGTGCCATAGAAAGTCAGTATTTAGTGGGCTGGTGGGGACTGTTTGGGCCTCTATGTGGGCTGATTGGGCCTCTGTGTACCTGAAATGCCAGGGCCTATTTTGATTCTCAGTCCAGTCCTGGCTCTAGCACATGCACACACACCACTGGCATCTGGGAGGGCCCTTGGGCAGAAGTCCCAGTGGGCCCCAGGCCCCCCAGTCTGACCCTGTGCCTTACTGTCTCCTTGAATTGCCACAAGTTTCTGCATCTGTTTCAGAACACAGAGATCTTTTTGCAGCACTGCTTTCATAAGGTGCAGGTGGACGGAGACAAAATATTATGCGCTCATCCTCTCATCCCCTTCCCATTTTGGAACCTGCGCGTCTGCCTGAGAATATCCTAAGTGACCCCTCAAATCCTTAAAACCCTATGCAAGTAATTTGGGTGTGGGAGTATTTTCTGGTGAGTTGTCATTACATGCTCAGTTAAACATGCCCCATAATTTGCTAATATAGTATTTTTCCAAACAAAATAAATGCGAGAGAAAGATAAGAAACTAACACCACTTACAATGCTACATATGATTCACTGTACGTATACATCACTTTCTTGCTAATTTCCATTTAATGTAATTATATTTGGCAAGGCATACTTGGCAAAGCGCAGCAATCAGAGGAATAATTATATGTCTCATTCTGCTCATTAAAGGCAACATGGTATCCTGCAAGCCTTGATGTTATGCATACCATGATTTTTAATGCATTTTATTATACATTTTCTATGGAGAAGGGGGGGAATGATTACCACAATTAGGTTTAAAGCTGCTTAATTACACCTAGGAAATAGATGACTTTAGTCTTGCATAACAGAACTTTCACAGAAATGATTCTTTTTGGTGAGTTTGTGGAATGCCCTGCCGGGTGATGTTGTGATGCTCATTCTGTTAATGGAGAGGGTGACACGCACAATATTCAAGGTTATTAGAATCTCAAGATTTACAGTTGTTTAATATAGATATTGGTATATAGATGATAGTGAGTGTTGGATCTTTCTACTTGCTATTGCTGAACTATAACTCGGCACCCAGGTACTTGCTGCATTGGAAGGTACTTCCTTTTAAAAAATTAAAAAGAAAAGAACCCCCTCTTCTAACAATACTAAAGGTCACACAATATAAATTAAATATACATTATATAAATAATATAAATAAATATAAATTAGGATTGTTGGAAGAGGGGTTATTTTCGTTTTCTTTTTAATTAGCTAAATTGTCTGAATTATTCAGACCTCAGTTCCAACACAAAAGAAATGTATTAATCATATAATCGCGAGCATCGTATTCTTTTGTTTATAGGTACTTCCTTCTACCACGATAGATAGACAGATATATAGGAAGACAGACAGATAGATGATAGATATACAATGTCGGACTGCCCTCCCGGCAGTGCCCGGGCCCCCATCTGACCACCAAACCCATGCCCGCCTGCACGAACGCACACAAAAGATGTGACACATTGCGCACCTAAAAGACGTGCAGCGCATGCACCGAATATACGCCGCAGCTTTAAATTTCTTTTCTGGGGCAACTGTGGGGAGCATGTCTGGGCCGGCCCAGTCCGACCCTGGATAGATAGATGATAGAGAGAGAGAGATAGATATTTAATTTGAACCCATTTATATCATCAGATGCAATACATGCAGAGGAATTATTGTTAGCCGACAGACATCTTCTAACCTGTCCCATTGACTAATTGACAGATCGTCATGTAGGAAAAATGTCAGGCTAAACCACACGCGATCCAAAATTCTTTGTGTCTATGGCCAGCTTTAGGAGGCGTAAGAGGATACCAAGGATTAGAAGAAGAGCATACAAAGGGTTGACTGTAACCAATATAAGGCCAATCTTCCTTGTGTGACACCTCTGCCTTGGGTGCAAGCAACATATACAGCAACTAGAAGATCACAAGACAGGCACTGCTGCAGTGTAACTGCTCAAAAAGTAGCTGCATCAAAATGTCTTTGAGTTACACAGAAAAAAAAATCATATTGTTCTACTTATCACCAAGACATGTGGATATCATGATAGTAACATGAGAATTCTGTCCGAGTTCATACTAGAGAGTACTTGGGAAGCTTAAAGGAGAATTCAACCCTTTAAAAAAAAAAAAAAACGTACCCCTCCACCCCACGTAGACCCCACTCGCTCCTCACCCCAGTCTAACTGCCCCCCTGGGGAAATGCCCTTAACTTTTCAATTACCCCTTGGCTCAGATTCAGGTATCAGAGTTGAAGGCAGTCCTCTTCCGGGTCTTCTTCTTTTGCAATTTCTGTCCATTTTGGCAAATGTGCAGTTGTCGCAAACCAGTAAATTGCTCCAACTGCACATGCGCCGCTTCGCCATTCTCCCTCTCAGCTTACCAAAGACCTGGAAGATGGCTGCGTGGAACTCTGATACCTGAACTTGTGCCAAGGGGTAAGTAAAAAGTTAGATGGGGGAAGGAGGGAGGTCTGTGTGGGGTGGGGGGTACAGGGTTTTTTGCTAAAGGGTTGAATTCTCCTTTAAGTTACTGATGCATCTCCTGATGCTTCTTTGCTCAGATCTATCAGTGTGTCAGGAGCTTTTTGTAAAAACCTAAGAGTAGGTCTTGACAGAGCAAAGTGATTGTGAAAGTGCATGCTGAGGGGCAAGGGTACCCTGCACTTTACAACTTCCTTTCACTTCGGCAAAAAGTACAGGGCTGAGCCTGCACCACTACATCTCTCAGCAAAGCCATGCTGAATATTACATATATTTTTCTACAGAGTATATTCTTGAACATGATAAGCCAATAAGTCTTCAAATATCATCCAAGCCATAGACGTCAATCAAATGCAAATGGAATTTATAGTCTCTTATTGAATATTGGAATTAGTCATTCTTTTGACTATCCAGGAAGAGGCCTGTGAGCTGAATGAAACCCTCTAAGGGATTTTTAAAGACCACAGAAGTATGTCATGATTTTTTAATAGCATTATTGAATGGGAAGTAAAGAATAATTATATTACTATTTTTATTAATACATAATGTTTTATTAATACTTAGGGGGTTATTTATTAAGCTCCGAATTCCAAAAAAAAAAAAAGTGTGGTTTTCAGAAAAGAAATCCGAAAAAATCATGGAAAGGTTTTTCCCACAAATAAAATTTTCGTAAAATGTAATAAGAAATAAGTCTAAAGAACCAGCGCGGATATGCTAGGAGTTTCTAAAATAAAATGCTAAGATAAATTTCGGAGCTTGATAAATAACCCCCTTAATATTATTTATTTCAGGAGGTTTAGAAACCTACTAAAAAAAAAATATCTCATGGATTTGTTAATAATAAAACTAATAGCAATACATCTTTAGCATTTAGGTAACAGTGATTATAACATAGTCTCCACTGGGATAATGTTGCAGAGATAACTATATATATATATGAGTGGTGATGGGAGAGTCTGACCCGTTTCTCCCAAAATTCATGAAAAAGCAAAACATTTGCCAAATGCCAAATTTCACGAATTGGAATCTATTGGTGTTTTGTTTTGCATGGTGAAACCTGGTGAAAATTTTTGCTCATCATTATATAGGAGTAAATAAGCAAACATTGGCAATATAATGGGATAGGCTTTTGACAGGGTTAAACACAGATACAAAACAGAATGTCTTTAAAATGTTGCTTAATAAGCCTTTATAACAAATACAATCAGGACCGCCATTAGAAATCATAGGGTCCCGCACAACCACATTTTTGGGGCCACACCCACCGTGGCACCCAAGCGCCACCCATACTGGCACCCAAGCCCCACCCCTGATCCCGCCCACTCCACATCAAAGTTAAAAGACCACACAGACATTCGCACTAAAAAAGTAACCCCCCACACATATTGATGGTCTGGGCTCCCTTATAAGTTAAAAAAAAAATGGCGGCTGGGCCCCCCATAAAAGTATTTTTTTTAAAAAGCATCAGTTCCAGGGCCCCTCTTAAAAGTTATATTTTTTAAAAAAACATTGGTGCCAGGGCCTCCTTACAAGTTAAAAAATAATTGGGGCCCCAAAAATTATTTGTTTTAAAAAACTGGTGGCAGGGGTCTATAGAGTATTAAAATAAAACATTGGGGGCCAGGAGATTAAAAAAAAACCCACATTGGTGTCAGTAGAATTGAACTCGTGGCTCCAGGACTTCAGTGTTGGCTCCTTTCATGACATCAGGTATTTTCGCCGCTTCAGGACTTCAGTGTCGGCTCCTTCGTGACTTCGGGTCTTTCCGCTCCAGAACTTCAACTGTTCGTCAGTTCCGCATTCTGCTGGGATGGAAGGCAGGAGTTTTGGACTGGCCCACAGAGATACCAGGAAAACTCCAGATGGGCCCAGGTGTCAGTGGGCCTCTTGCTTCTAACAATTTGGCCTATTTCATGTTCATTCCCTATTTCTTTATGTGGAAAAAAGAGGCTTAATAATGGGAGAAAAGAGTATAGTAAGTAGATCTAAAAGAATAGGAGAATAAAGAGGTTAAGTGAGGAGAAAAGGAATAATAGTTTGGAAAGTTGGGCCCCTGGTCTAAGGTTTTCTGGTGGGCCCCTGGCATGCCAGTCCGACACTGGAAGGCAGCACTCCTTCAGCACTCATAAGGGGAGCCCAGCTCTTTGAAAAGTGCAGCTCTGCAGGGCCCCCCTGTCCCCCCCTGATGGCGGCCCTGGACACAATTACAAATTAAAATGACTTGCCAGTCTCTTAATCAATTTGAACTTAATGGCTTTTTGTCTTTTTTCATTGTTAACATGTGACTATGCAATGGGGGGGGGAAATCTTTTTTTTTTTTTTTAAATATAATTTAAAACCAGATGGTACAGGGGAAAGGACAATCAATCCCACCAAATGTTTTCCATGCTCCTGTGAGCACTTTGTCAAATGCTGTGAATAATAGATTATTTGTATCTTTTAGCCGCCTGGGCAATTCTTATGGGCTCTCATGCTGAACGTCTCTATTTTCACAACGGGAGGCAGTGGTTTAAGGAAAATTATTCAATATTATACCCATGGCAGATTAATCTGCTTGTTTTCATGCTAAAGGAACCTGCAATTTAAATGCCTCTCTGTCATTTTAGAAGTTTTTTTTAATCTAGGAATGAAACCATTTCTACGAATGTCAGTCCTTTATCAATAGATCTTAACTGTAAGACCACAAACTGGAAAAAGTTGCTAAATTATTTTTCATACTGCTGCACAAAACCCAGCATCAAAAACACCTGAAAACCTAAAAAATCAGAATCTAAAGAAAACTTCCAAAAAAAGGGGGACACATGCCATTGGCCTCTTAGTATTGCATCTATGCCCACATGGTTGGCATTCATGCTTTGAGGTGGTTGGGCCTTTGTTCCTTTTTTTCTTTGCAGACTGGTGCGGCAGAGGGAGAGATCCATGTGAGCCATTGATTGTAGCTCCATTTGAGCTAGTGAAACCAGTATAGATGCCAGGCACCCTGGTCTTGTCTTGTGCTTCACCAGTAGTGTGACTGCCTTTGGCCTCGAGAGGAGCCCTCAGCTACTCAGATGCCACGTGGACTTAACGAGAGGTGCAAGGCGAAAGTTCTGGCCAGCAATGGGCACGACTGTATTGCAAAGTATTTGGGCAGAAGGTCACCGCACAGGATGGAGGCAGTCAAATCAGGCCGGGTCAGGATTGGTGGAACACAGACAGAGTCAGACAGGCTAAGGTCAAAACCAGGAAGACTAGCAGAGGGATCAGGCAGGATCGGAGTCAGAGAAGAGGAGGATTGCAGCGTGGCGGGTGTCCCCGCTGGTGGTGCAGTGGTTGACCCCGCTGCGCCACTAGGCCACCACGGAAAGTAGTTTTTATTACAATTTGATTGGTGTTTATATAAATGAATTCATGTTATGCTAAGGGGTTAACTGATTAACTGTAGGATCTTAAATGAATAGAATGAAGATACTAAATTGAAGTAAAGTTACTATATACAGACTTAAGAGATACTTTGATGCATTACTCTAAACTGTACCCCATTTTATCTCCTGCAGCACCTAATTAATGTGGGTAGTGTGAAAACTATTAGTAGAGTGCTCGATCAATCAATTAAAATCTATGCCCACATACGTCTATTTTGGGCCTTTTGTTACTAAAAAATGCCTGTAATGAGAACAATTAGCCCCTGCCAAGACCATTACTTGTTTCTTTACTGGGATTATGGTATTAGAAGAGGTTATGAGAATTGTAATAAAGCACTGAACTTTTGCTTATGGCTTCTGCTGTACACAGGGGTTGTACTGGTCTGGAGGTTTGTTCTGAGACTTTAAATTAAATAATACTCATCCATTTACCCTGTCATAGGGCAAAGGGTCACTGGGGAAACCCAATAGTGAAGCAGGCCAGTGATCAAAGTAGAAGAACAATTCCAGTAAACAAGCGAAAGGTGTCAGACAGAAAACCAAAGTTGGAACCAGGGAACCCAGAAAACAGAAATTGCTAGATGACCACCAAAGACCTAAAGCGACCAAGATCAGAGAACAGAAAGGATCCGACTTATATGATTAAAAGAGAAAGAAATGGAAATGTTATATCTTATTCCCTAAATGAACTTCATGGAAAGTCCAATTGGATCACCTATACCATATCTCCGTGATCCCCAACCAGTGACTCATGAGCAACATGTTGCTCTCCAACCCCTTGGATGTTGCTCCCAGTGGCCTCAAAACAGCTGCTTATACTTGAATTCCAGGCTTGGAGGCAAGTTTTGGTTGTATAAAAACCAGGTGTACTGCTACACAGGGTCTCCTGTAGCCTCCTGTAGAGTCTCCTGCTGGTACCCCCAAAAACATTTTGTATGCTTGCGTTGCTCCCCAAATCTTTTTACATTTGAGTGGAGTGCATTGATTAACTGGGCAAGTCAGTAGCACTTCCATTATACTTAAAGGGGTTGTTCACCTTTGAGATAACTTTTAGTATGATGTAGAGAGTGATATTCTGAGACAATTTGCAATTGGTTTTCATTTTTTGTTTGTGGTTTTTTACTTATTTAGCTTTTTATTCAGAAGCTCTTCAATTTGCATTTCAAGCAATCTGGTAACTAGGGCCCAAATTACCCTAGCAACCATGCATTGATTTGAATAAGAGATTGTAATATGAATAGGAGAGAGTCTGAATAGAAGGATCAGCAATAAAAAATAGCAATACCTATAAATTTGTAGCCTCAAAGAGCATTTGTTTTTTAGAAGGGGATGGCGACGCCCATTTGAAAGCTGCAAAGAACCAGATGAAAAAGACAAATTACTATAAAACTATAAAAAATAAATAATGAAAACCAATTGAAAAGTTGCTTAGAATTGGTTGTTCTATAACATAATAAAAGTTACCCTAAAGGTGAACCACCCCTTTAAGCACATTTTAACTAAGCCTTAGGAGTGTACCCACAACCCCGTTTTTTCTTATTCTGAGGGTGTCAGCATTAATGTGGGACAAGTCAGTTGTGTGTTCAGGAGCTTCTAGGTCAGTGATCCCCAAACAGTAGCTCGCGAGCAACATGTTGCTCTCCAACCCCTTGGATGTTGCTCCCAGTGGCCTCAAAGCAGGTGCTTATTTTTGAATTATTGGCTTAGAGGCAAGTTTTGGTTGTATAAAAAACAGATGTCCTGCCAAACATTCTCTCCTGTAGGCTGCCAGTCCATATAGGGGTTACCAAAAAGCCAATCAGAGCTCTTATTTGACATCCACATGGACTTTTTCATGCTTGTGTTGCTCTCCAACTCTTTTTTAAATTTAAATGTGGCTCACGAGCAAAAAAAGGTTGGGGACTCCTGCTCTAGGTAGTCCTGCAAGTAACATCTCCCTGTGTTAGGTGTTAATTCCAGGGCTCCCCTGTGTCCCTACCCCTTCTTCTTTGCACCTTGAATATCAGAAAAGCATCTTTTCACAAGATGTTAGTATACATTATAAATAGATTATAAATATGCTTGGAACCTGGTGTTTTCTGGATAAGTGATCTTTCCATAATTGTAGGGGACTGGTAAATAAGCAGTCCCCTGGTGACACAGACTCCCAAAGGGGGAGCTGTTTCCAGATTCTATACAGAGAGAGGTAGGTACTTGGCATTTCCTTGGCTGCATGCATAAAACATTCACGGAATCAGGTACATACAAACAAATGTATATAACCCAGTTATAACAAGGGTTGCACCAAATCCACTATCCCACATTCCTAGTTATAACACTATACATGTCCCCCCATACTCAAAGACATTCAGACCCCTTGTGCCAAAAATATCTCATATCCGTTTTGCCCCACTATCTCCTCTGTTGGTTTATACTCATACAGACCCATATATATCAGCCAAAGCAGGACATTTGAGTTTAATGAACTCCTGAGAGACCATATTCAGATCAATTAATTCTGTGCTGTTCAGTCAAATTGGGGGCATTGCTGCAAACACAGTTAAGACACCTGCATGTAAAGGCCGTTAAGCTTCAGCAATGCTCATAGGTTTTTATGCTTTGCTTTTTGGGCATGCGCTGTTGGAGTTGTTTGGTATATGAGCCTACAAATTGGAACGCTATGCAAATAGCTGAAGGGAAGAAGAGGACCTAAAGACACCAAAGATGGAGCTGTGAGCTCTGCTGCGCTGCTCTGCTTGGAGAGGTCTGTGCGACTTTTTGCAACACTTTTCTAATTAGCCAGCAATGTTGGGAGGAAGCAGGGAGGGAGCAAATGGGGGCTATTAGATGGGGACTCTTTTTAGGAGGGGGTTTAGTTCCCCTTTATTGGGGCCTGTGCACGTGCCACTTGTGGCTTACTTTCACTGAAGGAGTTGGTGTGTGTAAAGAAGCAGATATATTTCTCCTATGTGCAAAAGTGTTGAATTTATTTTAATCAGAAAATATAAATGTGTACTAGCTTAGTAAAGTCCATTAACTATATATGTGAGATGTATGGCTTCAGCAGCACAAAACACTGTCACTGTAAACCCTCTTTCTGTAATATTGTCCATCTGGCAGGCTCAGTAAAGGCTCATATGCTAATGCTATGGACTCTGGAGCAATTAAGACCAGGGCAGGGAGCACTTGCACCCATTGTAGAGGTCTGTACAAGCAGCATTTTGAAAATGTATTTATATATAAATGAGTCAACACTATTATATTATTCATCATCAGCACCTGCCCCAGAGGACCAAAAGTTCAGTTAGAATCAGAGCACTAGGGAAGCTATTTGTCATTGCCCTTTAAAGGGCAATTCACCTTCATTAGCAAAAGTGTAATAACTGCAAAAAATACACAGAAATGTGTTCAAATGTTCATAAGTTGCCAAAATGTATAACAATAAACATGGTAATTAGGGGGTGTGACCACAAAAATGGTCATGGTCAAAAAAATGTCACCACGCTCTGCTTGGCAAATCTTTTTGTCCCTCTTTCAATTTCCAAAAAGTTGGGAGGTATGGATTCAGGTACCCATGGGCCCCAAGTCCCCCGGTTCAACTGTGTCCAGTACTGAAAGGCAGAAACACTACAGACTCAAGGATTATATTCTGATGTTATTGGCCTACCTTATAGCACCATTGGGAAAGATGTCTGGCCGCTAGATGGATATACTCTAACCAAATGACGTGCAGCTTTACAGGCTTAATGCTATGTATATATGTAATATATATATGCTATGGGTGTCTGATTTCTGACAAAGAAACAGTGCTTATGTATTTTACAACTTGATAACAGATGTTGCCCTTCATGCTAAAGTGTGCTCTGTGCCATTTCATGCTAAGCTCATCCACTTAAATGTTCATGTACAGTAACAGATAATGAACATGGCCAATACCACTTGGACAGCTCTACAATTGCCTCGTCCATACATTATCTTCAGCTGACGGCATAAATAAATCAGTCACTTCCTATAGTGGCCAAGCCTGTGATGCCAGTGACAGGCAAGATCATACAACAAATTGAAAGCCACATGAATCAGCATCACAGGCTGCAAGGGAACATTTAAGAACTGATACAATGTGTTCCACCCCATGCCAGGCAGCTTTTTTTGAAATGAAATATAATATATCACAGCCTGCTTGGAATATAATTGGAAGGTTTCTGTAAAGGGCAGGTCTCCGGGGTTATACAGCAGCGTTATTATCCTGCATTGCTTGATTGCGGAGCTCATACGATATTTTCATTAGTTTCCATATTTGTTTGGCAGCTCCTTGCTGAAATGTAATAGTCACAAGATTTGACCTTTTAGATGTATAGACGATTATGGTACAATATTGAAAGGGAAGATTTGCAATCTAACGCAGCTCTTAATCTATGCCATATAAATATCTCTATCAGGGAGATTTAATATTGCTCTTGGATCAAAGGATATGGTCTAACCCTTGGCAATCCCGCTCTTGCAAGGGACCCCAGCAGCGAAGTAACTACAGAGGAAGCAGACCCTACGGCTGCAGGGGGGCCCAGGAAGTATAGGAGCCCCATTAGGCCCTAATTCATATACAATTTCAATAAATATTGATAAAACAGGTCAACCTCTAGACATTTTGGGGGCCTGAGAAATAATTTGCTCTGGGACCCAGTAATTAGTGATGGGCGAATTTATTCGCCAGGGGCGAATTCCCGCGATTCACGGCTGGCGAATAAATTCGCGAAACATCAGAAAAAATTCGCCAGCAAAAACGAGTCGCGCGTCGTTTTTGATGCGACGCGCGCCGAAAATTACGTGACGCGACGCGATTGACACGAGTCAAAAACGACGCACGACTCGTTACGTGAATTTTTCCGCCAATTCGCGAATTTCCAGCGAAATTCGCGAATTGCCAGAAAAATTCGCGAAACGAAACGGGTGACGAAATTTTTCGGCGAAACGGGTGAGATTCGCCCATCACTACCAGTAATATCTAGTTATGCCGCTGGACCCCGGTGAGCTCAGCATAGCTCACAATGTTATTCTGTAGCAGATGGAATGACAGAAGAAGCCTACCCCTGTTACAGTCAAGAGCACAGGAAATCCACAAGCACAAGAAAATTGTTATCCACCATATGGAGGGAAAGAAAAGACAGTTTGATTAGTTTAATTAGTCCTGTGTTTGTTCATGGAATAGCTTCATATTTCATATCGTGCATAAATGAAATTGCATATTTTGTGTATGGTACCTGTCATCCAGAATGCTTGGGACCTAGGGATTTCCATATAAGGGATCTTTCTGCTAAAATATTGTTTAAATGGTAATTGGCACTGGGGCCAGCAAAAAAATTCTGACCATTCAAGCTCATAATTAAGACTTTTAGATCTCAGGATTGTTTTGCCTCCAATAAAGATGAATTATATCTTAGTTTGGATCAAGTAAACAGTACTGTTTTATTACAGAGAAAAATCACTTTTAAGAATTTGGATTATTTGATTAAAATGGAGTCTATGGGAAATGGCCTTATCGTAATTTGGAGCTTTCTAGAAAATAGGTTTGTCGATAACGAATCCCATACCTGTAATCAAAAACCTGTCAAATTCTAAAATATGCAGAATCTTTAAATGCTTAAAAGTATTTTTAATACAGTTTGCTCTTCACATTTATGACACCTATCTCTATCCTTCCACCAACTGTATTAGTGTATTCTGCTTTCTGAAATGGAGTGCAGAGACCTGTGATATTTAGGGCTGGAGGCAGGGTAAAAAGTGCGATTTTTGCACACTGCCTTCCACTTTGGAAATGACTATGTTGTATGACAGTGGCTGAGTGAAAAGCATTGTAGTTTTTGGGTATTTCAGGCAAGGCATTTTCTGCAAGAAATAGTCTCCATGAGTCTAAATTTATTGGTACTATATACAGTGAGGATAATAAATAAAATCTAATAATACACCAACTACAAGGCTGAAGAATACAACCCTAACAGTGGCTTGTCTGGCTACAATTCCAGCAAAACAGCTCATGTTACAGAACTTGGTAGAATATCAATTTCATTCCCATCATAGACGAGAAAAGTCTTTCATGAAATGACATGCTCCGACCTGCATTGAGTGCTCCTAAATCTTATACATTATATTGCTTGTGATGCCAGCTGCTGTCAAATAACAAGAATTTGCATTTATATTGTTCTCCAACAAGTTTCTCAGAGCACTTCACAACTTTCCTTTGACATGAACAGCTTATAATAGCTGCTAATATTCTTATAAAAAATAAAATAAATAAAGTGTTCCATTCTCTGCTGCTTTATTCTGTGCTTTCAGTCTCACTAAACAATGTTGTATATGTATATAGCTTTCATTACTGGCATTATGGAAGATATTATACACAACACCATTAGGCTTTGCAGTGCATAGTGTGTAAGGGGGTACACCGAGTAATTGGTGTGAATATTACTGTTACTGTACTTGGAATGTGTGATAGTAAATTTGTTAATGTTATAAATCTGTGGTTAAAACAAAAGTAAGGGAATAATTGTAATGTGTTAGAATAGTGTTAAAACAATGTATGTTTAGTTGTAGTTTATGCTCCAGCCACTAGAGTACACAGGGTATACAAAAGGAGGACACAGCACGGGTGGGGATTCTTCTCCTGGACATTCGCTGGATCAGGTCGAGAGAATGTCTCTAGTAAGAAATACTAGGTACTTCAGCAAGATAGGGTGATAGCTAGCATGGGTAGCCCAGACCTCAAACGAGGAGGTGGTGGCTTAGGGGCCATGGCTAAGCCAGGATGGGGCAGAAGCTAAAGTTTATACAGCGTAGGGTTGAGGGACATAGAGCATATGCCAGATTGCAAGAAGTGGAAGGTGACACACAGGAAAATTCCTATCTGGCAGGGTCAGACTGGGGGGCCAGGGGCATACCGGGACTTCTGTCCAGGGCCCTCCTCTTGACCCCCTACTAAGACTGCACACGCGCGAAAAAAGCACCACTTGCATGTGTGAAAAAGAGCCGCATGCAAAGCTGTGCAAATTGGTTGTTTTTTTGTAGGTTCGAGAAAGGGTGTGGGGCCTTGTGGGGGCCCATGTGGGCTGGGGCCAACCGGGTTTTTTCCCGGCATCCCGCCAGGCCAGTCCAACCCTGCTATCTGGAGTAGCACAGGGGGCGCAGAGTGTACACCAGGCTGCTAGATGGTACAAGATCCTGGAAAGGGATGTGTCTATGGCAATTGGTGTTGTATTTTTTGCTAGTGGAATGCTTTACATGGTTGTTGATGAGTCTGCTTGAAAAATGAATGTGAACATGAGTACGTAAGGGCACACGACAAGATTCAGTTGCCTGGCAACTAATAGCCTCTTCTGGGCAACAATCTCCCTGATCTGCCTTCCTGTGCCTTTCCGCCTGCTTGAATGAAAAGTCGCTAGTGGTATGGCCCTCGCGGCACTTCGTTTTCCAAAGTTGCCTCACAAGGAAACTGGGCAACTTTGAAAAACGAAGTGCTGAGAATTGGTATTGGAAGCCTCCACTCTAAGTGTCTTGGGATTGACCTTACAAATGGATTGGAGTCAATGGGCATTGTTTCTTGTGCCAAATGCATTGGAGTAACCATCAGACTTTCCTCTCCGTATTTTTTTGTTGCACCAAATGCATTAGATTCACTGATAGTTTCTTTTTTTTTCTTAAACCAAATGCACCGAAGTTAATGAATGTTTTTTTTTATTATGCTTCCTTGCAACAAATGCAATAGTTTAAAATTCAGAATTTTCTTCTATTCTTACACAGTTTCCATTAAAGATACAATTGTAACAACTTCTGTGATGTTTCCTTTAACTTGCTAATGTTGAGCCTTTCAGGAACTCTCAGATTTGTTTTTGTATAGGATATTTCTATATGGCTTACATTAACACTAGAGTTTTGGCACCATTTCATAAACATAAAAAGACAGTGTCTATATACTTATTTACAGTAAAAAAGAACCAAATCTCTGCATCAGCTTCTTTGCATAGTCCATGGTGTTTGCACTACATTTGGCCGTAAATGGTCACTTTGGATACAAATTATTTAGACTTTCAGTGTAGAAGAAAACTATAAAATCTGTAATACAGACTTAATGGTAGATTTATTCCCACCTTTCCAGTTCCACTTGCAGAGCCTGAATCTTGGGTTTCAACATTTTCAAGCTGACTATCCACAGACTGGTTTCTAGCCCCTGAGGGGCAATCATCTTTTGAAGTTCTATTAGTGTCTATATGCAGAAGGACTGTATCGTATCATCAGTGCCTATTTCCCAATAGATCTGTTTTCAGTCCTACGAATAAAGAAGTTATTGTTTATTTTAAAGAACCACAGGCTTTCACCTTGTTGCTTCTACCTAAGAATTATAGTTCTACAACATTCGCAATATAACAGAACAACACTGAACTCCCAACAGGACTAAAGGAGGAATAAAAAAAAAAGAACCTAAATACATATTTAACTCTGACCCCTCCTAACAGATGTGATACTTCTATGTTTAGACAATCAAACTCAACATCTGACGAAAAGCTTGCCAACATATATTCCCAGTAGGAGTTGCATGATAAAACATTGTATAATAATTAGGGTCTAGAATTGCAGTGAGTATGAAGTTGAACCAACAACTTTACATATAATTATACCATCGTTGTTGTGACTCAGCACAGTTGGCTTTTAGCTGTCTCCCTATTCTTCCCTTTGAAGCAAAATGTTAGCAGTAACACTTTGTTTAGTCATATCAAGGTTCATTTCTTGCTAATGTTGTGCCTGTCTGTACTGGCAAGATAAAAGAGATTCAGTATGACGTGTGCAGGTGGCTCATGGAATGTTAGCAGTTCACTTGTGATACATAAGGCTTTTGTGCCATTGTGTTTGAAAAAAAATAGCAGACCGATAAATGTCATTAACCAGAATGTTAGGGATAAAAGCTAAAAGCAAATCCAACACTTAACCTACCCTTCGTTTTCAGTTCCCCAACCTGACCACACAGTGAGAGTGTTGTGTACAGAAGGCACTAGTCCTCATTGTCAATAATCACAGTAGTCTTTTTTTTTAAATTACTCTCCAGATTAAAGCTACAGATGCCGCCTCACCAATGCCACAAACAGCAAAGACATTGTTGTCTTAGGTGAGTGCAAGCAGTTTATCATTCTATATATACCCTTTAGTTTGCTTTTTAAAAGGCTATTTAGCAGTGAATCCTGGGACCATAATGGATGGTCAATAGAGGCAGATGATCCACTAGCAGTGGAAAGTGTTGGCCCATGGGATGAACAGATATAAAGTATATTGCACAATTGTGTTCATTAGGGCTGATGGGCCAAACAAGCAGATATCATGATGACCGATCAAGTTAGATGTACCGTACTCCAAGATGCATTTGTAGATCAAATGTTAATTTTGATAGACTGATTGCAATCTGATAGGATCGTAGGATGGTTTATTAAATCTGTCCCCTAAAGTGCCATACAAATCTAAGAATGTGAAAGTGTAGCATGAAGAAATAAATCTGCTCTTACAACTGATCTTCTTTCTGAATGCAAAGTGTCATCAACTCTATGAACCGGATGGTATTCTAAATTTAGACCCATATGTAATAAAAGGCACAATAAGATGTTTGATTTTAAACAGGTTACCATTAAATGCTTCATGCTGATTGGTTGCTATGGGTTACTGCCCCTGGGCCTAAAAAAAAACAGACCAGCACTGGTCCCTACCGAAAACAGACCTTTGGGTTCCATGACAAACAAGTTTATCTTTTTGATGAGAAAAATTTGAAAAAGGTGGAATTAAAGGGGATGTATGGTCAAAAATGTAAATCCCCTTTTGGCTTTGAGGAGATTTTTCCAATTGCAAATGTAGGGACCCTGAGATTTGGGTATATTTACTCAGGCAGTTTCCCCTTGGTAATAGGACGCCTAAGGGTCCTTTAGTTAACTCAGGCAGCTATGTCCCTTTTCCTGCGTCCACATTAGTTCAAGGGGATTGTCCACTAGGTGGCAGTAGTTAAAGTATAAAAGATTTTAGCCCCATGTGCTCAGGGTCTGTCCTGGGGACCTTGCCTCACTGGGAGGTATTACAGGTCCAGGCTTGCCAGTGGAAAGTTAGATAAGAGCTATTTAGTGACAGTGAGCATTGTAATAGTCACTCTAGGAGTGAGAGTAAGTACAGGGTAGCTAGTGAGCAGCATCCGCTCCGCCGAGAAGTAGTGACATTAGGACCCCATTGTCAGCGGGGGCCTCCGGCTCCCACGAGGGGGGGTGAAGTCAGGATCAAGGAGGAAGTCCCACTCAGCGAGTTCAGGCAAAGTACAGTTCAGGGAAGATCCAATAGCGAAGTCAGGTCCAGGCAAAGGTTCAAAAGGCAGGCAGCAAGGTTTCAGAGTCAGGAACAGGCAGAAGATCAATAACAGGATATCAGGAATCAATAGCAAGGCTAGGAGACCCAGGAACACTATAGCAATGTTGAGCTATACTCGGGCATTGAACCTGGGTCTCCGGCGTCCTTTTGACTTTGAATTTGGCGCCATAGCGCGTGACGTCATCGCGCCGGCGCTCCGGCGCCGGCCTCCTTGCGCCCACGTGGAGTCCTGGGAGCCGACCATCTTGGATCCGCCGCTTCGGGAAAGTAGGGACCGCAGCGAGACCCCGCCGCGCCGGGCAGGTAGGGAGCACAGCGTGACACCCATGGTGTGTACACCACTAGCTCGGGGACTCAGTGGGTGAGGACCATTGAGCATACCAAGAACCAAGACCCCAAGCTGACTATCCCTAGGCAGGAAGCTTTACACTCTGGGAGTAAATTGTCCCAAGAGGTGTTCATCCTAACTGTGCCATATCACTGAATGGGAAGAATCCTGTTAGTGTTATCCTGTGCTCATCTAAGTACCTGTGAATTGATCCATTGTGACTGTCCTTTGTGAATAAACAAGTTATTTTGCTGCAAGGATCACCTCTCTGTTTGGATCCTTTGCTGCACTGATCGACACCAGGTACCAGAAGTTCCCAGGGAGGGTTAGTACAGTTCAGCCTGTCCTGACCCTGGGTGGAGGCATGCCATCTTAAAGTATACCTGCTCTTCCATATAGCGGAGGCACAGGACTCCTGTAGCGCCACACGCAACTAAATGCGTGCTAGATCTCATGCAAATTTAGAAGAGGGCTATACAAATATTTATTTTTTATTAGTCGTTTTTTAGTTGATCACAGTGCATATCCCCCACATACCTGCTCATGCACGCAAAACCTTCACGACCCATGGTCGTCTCTTCTTCTTGGCCCGCCTGCCTCTTCTGCTAGTCCCGCCCACCTTCCAATGAAAAAACGAGAAGGCAGTCTTGTTTGCAGATGCCTGCTCATTGTGCCTCACCATCACTCCCACCGTCACTGCATACTCATTTCTCATTGGTAGGTGGCATGGACTAGCAGAAGAGGCAGGTGGGCCCAGAAGAAGAGATGACCACGGCCCGTGAAGGTTTTGTGTGCTGCTGAAGCATAAGCAGGTATGTCGGGCTAATAAAAAATCATTATTTGCAATTGTGAAAATCCTTATATTCACTCCCCAAAGCCAAAGGGGATTTACATTTTTGACCTTTATGCCTCATTTGTAAAACAATGCAGTCATTTAATCAAAAAAATGTATGAATCATTAGTGAGAGCCAATATTTATAATTAAAAATATAATTATGAAAAAGCATTTAGGAGACATCCAAAACCATGAAATGCCCTCTACACCTGATTCTGAAATGCACAAGCCTTGGCTGTGCACTCTCTCCGTGCATATTGGGTACCATCTGTGTTCATGACCTCTGCGATCTCTGAACATCATAACTGGATGTCTCCTGCCAGATGCTCTCATGAAAAATGTCTCACTCTGCAATAATGTGCCTAGAAGGAACAGGCAGGCGCACAAACGAAAAAAAAAAAAGACAAAAATAACGGTACAAAAACATATGACATGTATACTTTAAACACTCATACATATTAGTAACAAGCAAATGGCTTGCTGAGATCATAGCAAAAACAAAATAATATACTGTTCTACAGAGGATGTGAACACTTAAAAGCAATGTTACCTGCTATGTTGCTGAACAGAACAGTTAACATAGTGTATGGGCCCAAAGGCTCCTAGTAGGTTTGTGGACCAAGGAGGAAGCAAGTCCAACACAGTTCTTGATATCTAATGGGTTAAACAGGAGAAAGGTCAAACTCCAGGCAACAGGTCAATCCAGGCAGAAAAGTTTCAGTAGTAAAGAAGGCAGGTCAAAGTCAATAACAGGAATCAGATATAAACGCACCCAGGAACTCACTAAGTAAGACCTATATTTGGGCAGTGTCCACAGGCCTCAGGCTCCTTTAAATAGTCCTCTGTTTGGCACCAATTGCGTGGGCGTGATGACGTCACAATGTTGGCGCTTGTGTGTCTTGACACACGTGTTCACTTTGACATGCGCCCATCTTGATGCGCGCAGCGGAGGGGGTAAGTAGGGTTGCCACCTGGCCGGTATTTTTGATGGTTGATCCCAATGTTATTAATAGGAAAAAAAGGTAAATATATAGGAAGGCCGGTATTTTTTTCAATAAAAGGTGGCAACCCTAGGGGTAAGTGACCTTCTTTACACATAGTCATCATGGTAAAATCACAAAAAGGGTTTTGTATTGTAGAAAGAAATTTCCCCAGGACATCTGCAGGATAACAAGAGAAGTAGCAGAAAGGATGCATGCTTACAACTTAAATAGTGTACTTAGGTACCTCCAAATATTTATTGTAGACTGCAGGCAAACCAGGCATTTCATGGACTTCCTCTGTGGTAAAACACACACAAAATAGCTCCATACAGATTCCCCTTACATACACAATAAGCTGTGTCTGACTGTGACTGTGCCTCTGAGGGCTCGCAAAAGAATGTGACATTTAGAGCCCGCTCTCATATCAATTAGATGAATACAATGCTAAATGTAATGAGTGTCAGACAGGAATGTGACAAAACTTATGTAGGACTGATTGTAAACATTCTTGGCTGAGGCCCACTAAGGCTGGGGTCTACATGGCGTTCCTCTGGTACACTAGTGACAATGATTTTATATATGTCGGGGCACAGGCCTTGGCATCCCAAACTGCACCATTTTTAAAATCTAAATCTGAAAATTAAAATCTAATATAAGCGTCATCATACTAAAATAAGACACTTTTGAAATTAAAAATTCTAACCAGTTTCGGAAACAATCTAGTTAATCTTTGCTCTCCCTATATCAGCATCTGTCTCTCTTTATGCAGGAGTTGGGAGTCTAATTATGAATGAGAGTTGGTTCCGATGTAGCATTTGGGGGGTTCTCCATTTGCCTAGAAGATGTATTGGCACTAGAATACCAAAAAAAGTTCCATAATTTTGCACCAACACCAGAAATGTATAAAAAAAGGCAGAATGATGCTGAAAGTGAAGATGTGACCATAAACCTGATTATTTTAGAAACGGTACAGATTTCTATCTCAGTGTGGTGAAGCTGATATTAAATTCTCATTTTCATTATAGTTCCCCTATGAATCAAGCTGTGTTATATACAGTTTGGTTGAAAATGGTGACATTTTGGATTCCAAGGCCTTTTCTTTTTCAGATGGAGTATTCTGCTTGTATGAGAGAGCCAAACTGAATTTTGTACAGTAGCAAAACGTCAAAGAGCTTAGGAGTGCTCTTGTACTGAATGTAGCTGCTATCAGATACTTTTTTCCTTTTAATAAGGTACAGATTTCCAAATTTCCAGATACAGTACATGTTCATTATATAAACAACATTTATATATTCTAAAATCTGACATGGGATCCACCTTGTTTTACAAGCACAGGTATGGGATTCCTTATATGGACAAAGTTCCAAATTACAAGGACATGATCTCCTAGAGGCTCCATTATAATCAAACTTTAAATAATAATTTCCTTTAATAATAAAACAGTACCCTGTATTTAATCTCAGCTAAAATATAGTTAATCCTATTTGGAGCCAAAACTGTCCTACCGGGTTTATTTAATGTTATTTTTTAGTAGACTTTAATTATGGTGATCCAAATAACAGAAAGACTGGATCACAGGTTTCATACCTGTAATCAATTCTATAAGGGCCCTTACACACGGGCGTTTTGGACCTGCGCTGCGTTTGGCTGCGTTCAGCCGCAGGGGAGCGCAGGTCGAGACGCACCTCATTTTGTTCAATGAGGTTGTACTCACGAGACGCGTGTAAGCGCCGAACGCAGATTCAGACGCAACATGCTGCATTTTCCCTGCGTTTGGCGCCTACACGCGTTCGCGTGAGTACAGCCCCATTGAAAATAATTGAGTGCGTCTATACCTGCGTTCCCCTGTGGCTGAACGCAGCAAAACGGAACGCAGGGGAGCGCAGGTAAAAACGCCCGTGTGTAAGGGCCCTAACAAGGGTCTCCAACCTTCATTCTGTAATATTCTAACTTTAATTGACATGAACTCTCTTAGGGCTCTTACAGATGAGCGTCTGAAGCTGCGCTCCCCTGCGTTCTGGTTTTATGTGTTCACCCGCAGGAGCAGACACTTTCAATTTTTTTCAATGGGTTTGTACTCACATAGGCGCATGTAGGAGCCGAACGCAGGTTGAGACACAACATGCTGCATTTTTCCTGCATCCGGCGCCTACATGCGGCTGTGTGAGTACAGCCCCACTGAAAGCATCTGCTCCTGTGCTCCCCTGCGGCTGAACGCATAAAACTGTAACACAAGGGAGCGCAGCTTCAGACGCTCATTTGTAAGAGCCATTTTACTACTAGTTCTCATTAATGAGAGGGATCTGCATATTTTATAGTTTCTGCTGGATGCTTGTGCTGGACGAATGTGAAATACAATTCCATTGTTAATAACAGTGATTAATAAATTAAGTGATAATGGCTCTTTAAACGTACTGACTGTGAGAACAGAAGCAATTAAAGGAAAACTATACCCAGAAAATTAATTTTTGAGCAACAGTTTATATCAAATCAAGTGACATATTAAAGAATCTACCTGGTATATATATATATATTTAAGTAAATATTGTCCTTTTACATCTCTTGCCTTGAACCACCATTTCGTGATGGTCTGTGTGCTGCCTCAGAGATCACCTGACCAGAAATATTTCAACTCTAACTGTAAAGGGAAGAAATGTTGAAGCAAAAGACACAACCCTGTCTGTTAATTGGCTCATGTGACCCAACTTTATAGTTTGTTTGGTATGTTTGTGTGCACCGTAGGATCCTAGGATCCCAGGAGGCTGTCCTTATTTTTTAAAATGGCTATTTTCTATTTATGATTACCCAATGGCACATGCTGCTAAAAAAGTGTATTATTATGACAATGGTTTATTTACATGAAGCAGGGTTTTACATATGAGTTGTTTTAGGTAATATCTGTTTATAGAGACCTACATTGTTCGGGGGGTATAGTTTTCCTTTAAGTGGCAGGCTGCATTCAGCATTTTTCTTATAATGGGAAAAATGAAGTTTGTGGCTTTGGAAACCTGCTGCGGAGAAACCTTTGCCTGCTGTTAGTGCAAATGTAATGAAACATATAGTGAAGGGCTTGCATGTAAGCAAATAATGCTAAATAATTAACACTGCCGCCTTTCATTACAATGGTACATCATTCACTTAATTGAATGGATGAATCCACCATGCTGCTCTTATGTTAAACAAACTTTCTAAAAGTTGCTCGAAACAAAAAGCAGGTATTTTCAATTATGTTAGCACAAACGTGGAAAAGTCTGGGGTGACGCGAGTCTCTTGAAATGTTAGTGTTGCCCACACTATAAAATAGGGTTAAAATGCCAGAAATCAGGAGAGAGACAAGAGGATAGGGGTCACTGCCGTTTACAAAGAATAATATTGCATATAACCTTATATTTATGATTTTAAAGGCCATATTTTGCTGCCACCTTGTGACTATATAAAGGTAAAAATACATTTATCCAGTTTCTGTTTCAAAGTAATATTAGAGAGAAAAATAACATCTCGCCAAATTCAGTGTAAATGATTCCTAAGAGGATCCCTGTGCACCTTGTGCTTCCCTGACAGCAGTATCTTCTGTATGAGCTCAAATTCAATTATATAACAGCAATTCTTCATGCAAGTATAGGTACTATGAACCTGTTCTATTAGAAAATGATGTAATAAAAGGTAACTTGATGGGACCTGTTTAATCCAGAATGTTTGGGACCTGGAGTTTTATGGATAAGGGATCTTTCTGTAATTTGGAAATTCATTCCCTAGATCTAATAGAAAATCTAGTAAACATTAAATAAAGGCAATAGGCTGTTTTTCTTCCAATACAGATTCATTATGTCTTAGTACAGGGTACTGTTTTATTATTACAGAGAAAGAGGAAATTTTTTTAAACATTTTGATTATTTGGATGAAATGGAGTATATGGGAGACGGCTATGGTTGCCACCTGGCCGGTATTTTACCAGCCTGGCCGGTATTTTTGATGGTTGATCCCAATGTTATTAATAGGAAAAAAAGATAAATATATAGGTAGGCCGGTATTTTTTTCAAGAAAAGGTGGCAACCCTAGAGACGGCCTTTCCATAATTTGGAGCTTATTGGAAAATGGGTTTCCGGATAACAGATCCCATAGCCGTATAACGAATTAGGATCAAAAGGAAATGAGAGAGCTCAAATAATGTAGTATTGTAGCTAATGTTCAAATTGTAGTGTGGCAATAATAGAATTAGCAATATTAATGGGGGATGTGATGTCAGTTTTGAGGGCCACATGTACCCTTCCAGTTTTGTTTTGTGACATGACTTAAAGGAGAACCAAACCTGTTTTTAAAAAACCTTACCCCCCTACCCTGGGTAGACCCCCTCCTTCCCTCCATGCCTACCTCCCCCACCCCCCGGCAAATGCCCCTAATTTCTACTTACCCTTCAGTGCAGATTCTTGCCTCATGAGTTTACGGGCGTCATCTTCTTCACTCAGAGCGGCGTTTTAGGCGCATGCGAAGTTGGAGTAAATTTCCTGTCTCGAACAACTGCGCATGTGCCAAATTCGATTTTCGAGATTTATCATATTCTGGCCCTTTAAGAATTAAAAATTTTACTATTCTGACTATTTGCCACCTAAAACTTGCTGATGTTTGCAGCCTTACTGACATTCGATTTTTTTTCAGAGAAAAAACTTGAATTGTGTTTGATCGGATTCGATTTAAATTATAGTTTTCGACTCTAATTAAGCAAATAATCTTAACAATTAGAGTTTAAGATGTTTGATTTTTACAATAAAAATTAAAACTTAAATTTCTCAGCAAGTCCAGTTATTTTGCGTTACTTGTGTTAGATATACCATGACCTATTTAAATGAGAATCTTTATAGTCAGATTTTTATAATAAATAATCAAATATTCGAATTTGGAGTAAAATCGAATTCATGCGAGTTAAAAAAACTCACATGAATGCGAAATTCGAATATTGACAAATGTTGCTTAAAATGGCGTTTTTGTGAATGTTTAGTGCTGCTTAATATGAAAAAAAACTTTAGCTGGTAAATATTACATTGTGCATTATCACTAAGCAAAGGTTAGCGTTAACAACTGCTCCAGAGTTTTGTTAAATATTTTATGTCGCAATAAACCCTTTGCGATTAAGACATTTTATTACATATACTGTGAATGCTCGCAACAGTCATTTGACTGCAAACTTTGCAAGGAAGCTGAGGTCTGCAAATTGGTAAAAAAGGAAGCAAACATGGTAGGTAACGTTTGCAAAGGTGTCTGCGAACATTTTAAGCGCTAATGATTCATATTACATTCCCCCCCAAATGTGTGCTATAAAAACATTGAAACATGAAATACAACTGTCACATCCAGTATCCCAAACCCAGAGCAAATTCCAAGGTTCCAGCCACGGCTCAAGAGCCTGCCTATAACAGTCGCCTTTCATATTGGGAAGAGCTGCCATGTCTTCTTAAAGTGAGAGAACCAAGACGAGAGTTTTGGGCATACAAGAGAAGTAGTACGTGGTGTAATAAAACACTGATGTAAGAGAGATTGTTGAAAAGAATGTAAAGAAAAGATGCTTATGTATATGGAAGAAATACACCAAGTAAAGTACAAAATGTACCAAAAAACCATAAAAAAAACAATGAGTAGTGTAGTTAAGGACACAGGCCAGGGTCAGATGCATCAGGAACGCAGTACAAATTCAGGATCCCAAAGTATAGTCAAAAACCGTCTGTAATAAAATGCACCTTACCGGTGCGGCGGGGACGCCCACCACGCCGCCATCAGCGGGGACGCCCACCGCACCATGCTGTTGCTCCTTCCTAAATGCCGGCTTAGTGCGCGCGCATAGGCGCATGCGCGCTGGCGTGAAAATTTTTAAGTATTTAAAGGGACATTTTTGCTTTGTTCATTGCCCTTGATAGGATTAGATTCCTGGTGCTTTCCTGAGCCTTTGTGCGTTTGATCCTTGTATCCTGCTTGTATTATTCCTGTGTTTGACCCGGCCTGTTTCTGACTATTCTGATATCCGTAATCTGACCCCAGCTTGTACTTCGACTCCGATTCTGTCTCTGATTGATTACCCGGTTTGACCCTTACCTGTCTGACGATCCTTGATACCGTGATCTTCGGCCTAACTGACTGACAGTCGTGCCCCTTTACTTGCCAGAACTCCTCGCCTTGTTCCTCTCGTTAAGTCCAGGTGGCATGTGAGTAGCTGAGGGCTCCTCCCGAAGCCAAAGGCGGTCACACTACTGGTGAAGCCGAGCTGAGACCAGGGAACTTGGCACCTGTTCTAGTTTAGGGTGCCGACTGTGACACCGGCAAAGTTCATGGAATCAGCAGAAGTCAGGGACAGGCACGGGTCAAGAACAGGAAAACCAGACAATAAACACAACATATGACCTATGTTGGGAGATGGGAATTTGGTTGTGGCACCTTTAAATATTTGAACTTTGCTCCAAGTTCGATGACGTCATGTGGCACACCAAAACAAAGAACGTGCATGCCAAAATGGAGAAGATGACAATGGCGCAGCAGGCCTCCCCACTAGACCACCAGGAATCTTTACATTAACCCAATAAGATTTTTTTGCCACCATTTTTCATGCAGCTTATTAAAAGGTAGCTATTATTGCAGTGAAAAAAGGAAACAATTATAATAAAAATAAATGGACTCTGTATGAGATGGTCTTCCTTTCAGGCCTGTATTTGTGGAGAGGCCTCCAAGGCCTGGGCCTAGGGTGGCTGGATTTTAGGGGGCAGCATGCTGGTCAACCACACCCACATTGGTTCAGAAATTTAAATTTCCCATTTGCCAGTTCCCATTGCTCTGTCCCGATGATGAAAATTCGAGCAAATAAAAGGGAGGGGACGGGGGCAGCAAACGACAGCGGGCCTAGGGGTGACCACTATTTAAATCTGGCCCTGATTCCTGTTTATAATGAACTCAAGAAAGAACTTGTTCCTACAGGGAATTCAAGTTTGACATTCCTGTGGTTTTAGAGCAAAACGGTCAACTTGCAACGTGCACAAAAATTGCATTTTGATACAAATAATTTCAAACAAATAATGAAATAAAACAATGGGCTTTGGGGAAATGAACCCATTTACTATCAAACATTTATAGAAGGGGAAGAAAAACATAAAAAGATTAAAGAGCCATCAGATACAGCACTGATGAATTATGGGAAGAGGAGTGGCCTTTTATATCATTAAGTACGTTGCACAGCATATTGCAGCACAATATAGGGAGATTTCAGGGATTATGTACTGTATGACCAAATCCTATGAATTGCCCTGGAACCCTGGAGCTATCACAACCTTTGAGGTCATTGTCAAAATAGGTTTAGCTCAGATGCGTCTAAAGTATTGGTCGCAATTGCAGAAGACACAAGTGCCCAATGTGGCAGCAGTTATACCGGTATTAATTGGGGAGATGCTGTATTCTGGGGAGGGGATAGCAAATTGCATTAGAAGGATATTGAAGAACTGGAAGATTGTGCCTTTGAGCTCTGCTGCGCGTACTCGGCACTTATAGGAGAGAATAGGATACGGGGCACTTATATGTGTTATCACCTATGCAGGGGGAGAGCAGGGAGGGGGGGGACTATGTAGGGTACTGGGCAGGGTTTTTTTATTTTGGGTATGGGTGTTGAGTTCTCCTTTAATAGTGATGTTCAGTGAAATGTAACCTGTTTTCCTAGGAGGACAAGGTCTATCCTTGCCTACATGGGGTTACAATAGATTTTTTTAAATCATCAACTGGAGCATTGCTAATTGCTGGGGATATTGTAGACTTTGCTGATTTTCAGGATCTACATTGTCATCAGCTCCCTGGCCTGCAAAAACAGTGAGGCTTTACCCAAAGCGTGGCCTTCATTTAAGGTTGCCACTTATATTTCACTGGCTTACTGGTACAATGTAGTTAAGGCTGATGCCACTATTATCAGTTTACCAGCAATGTACTTGCCAGTTGTCAGGATTGCGCCGCCCAGAGGCTTACCTTAGCTCCGGGCGGCGCGTCCTCCTTCCTCGGCAGCATATCCACAATGGCGGCGCCCATAGCCGCCACGTGGATATGCGGCGCCTGGTAGTGACGTCATTGCGTCACGCTTGACGCGATGACGTCACCGCGCTCGTTTTGGCGCGAAATTCGAATATTTAAAGGGCCATTGGACGCTATTATGGCGCCCAATTATAGGACCACATTGCCTTGATCCTGGGTATTGTATTTTGTTCCTGATATTGCTTTTGATCCTGTTCTTGTACCTTTTTGACCTTGTTCCTGTATTTTTGACCATTGCTTGGACTTTGTTCCTGTGAATACACGTTTTGCCTGGACCTGTCTGACTCCTGCTTGATCCTTGCTGTGCTACGTTATTGAACCCCTAAAGCTTCCTCCTTGGTCCACTTCTTCCCCTGGGCGCCTAACGAAGGCCAACCCGTGACACCAGTAAATTTGTAATCCCTATTTATTCCTCCCTGGCCCAATTCTGATCCACACAAACCCTCTCTCAACTCCCCCAAATCCTGGCTTACTGTACACATCAGCTGGTAAAGTCAGAACTAAAAGTTGGCCACCTTACCCCAAACAGGGATTTGTGCTTTGACTGGAGACTTACCTTCCCAGGCAGCCCACGATTTATACACAGCTACTGTATAACCTCAAACATCTTTTATGTCTACCTGTCAGGAACAGAATGAGGCAAACTGATTCACGTTAACTCTCCCTTTATTTTGATAGCAATCTTTGTTTTTGCATTAGATTGATTTAAGAATTCTTATAAGAATAAACAGAGAATGGGTTGGTTTTTGATAAATCTATCCCTAAGAGTTCAATAGACACAAGATTTTTCCTTTTTCCTCCTGCCACAATAGCTGTGAAGATGCAGGAATTAGTATCACTGTTTGCACTGTAGTGAAAGAAATAACATATATATATTAATTAAAACAATAGTTAACAAGTATTTTGACCACAAGCCAAATTCTTAGGATGAACAAGGACTCTTCTGGACTGTATTTAGGTCCACATCCCCCTCAGTTCCACTGCTGAATTTAGCTGTTAATATACGATGGCAGGCAGTTGTTTGTTTTTTTCTTAAAGTGGACCCGTCACCCCAAAAAAATATTCAAAATCCTATTTTATCACATTAGTCAAGCAAAATGAACATTATTTACACTATATAAATTATTTTAATCTTGTTTTCTTCAGTCTGGGAATTCATAATTATAGCAAGCAGGCAGGAGCCTTTTTGTGGACAGTTATTAAGACAAGCCTTGTATCATCTCAGAATCTTGTTTGTGCACCAGAATGGGGTACCTGATGTCCATCCCCATGTCCTGGCTACACAATTAATTGGTTAAGAGAACTGGGGGAATGTGTGGGGAGCAGTGACATCTAGGAAGTGCTGAATGGAAAGTGAAAGTAATTATCTGCCCCGCCTCTATGCCTAAGGCATAGAGGAGTGGCAGACAATATTTGATTTCATTTTTAAATGAGCTTAAAACAGCTATGAATGCTTTCATAAAAATTTGAAATTGGATTTCATGTTTAATTTGAAAAGGACTTTTATTATACAGATTTTTGTGTCTGGGCGACGGGTCCACTTTAAAGGAACAGTAAGAGCAAAAAATTTAAGTGTTTTAAAGTAATGCAAATATCATGTAGTGTTGCCCTGCACTGGTCAAACTGATGTGGTTGCTTCATAAACACTACTATAGTTCATATAAACAAGCTGCTGTGTAGCAATGGCAGAAATTGAAAACAGGCTAGAGGACACAGGTTATATAGTGGATAACAGATAACACCATTATGTTCTACAGAGCTTATCTGGGGGATTCCCATAGGCTTCTATTGCAATTCTGTAGGTTAAATCTGGCGAAGTAGGCAGTCGAATAAAAATTTAAAGGGCACTCAGGGAGGAAAACAGTAGCGAAGTAGCGCTACCGTTACTTCGCCAGGCAGAGCGCATTTACGCTAGCGAAGCCTAATTTGTATACGGCGCGAAGTTAAACATATAATAGAAGTACGTATATGTTACAGCCAATACATTCCACTACCCAAGCCCAGGAAACCTTTAATAAATAAAATAAAGTTGTCCTATTGCCCTAAACATGTGCCCACTGTATAACCCAGTTGCCATATATTAGGAAATGTAGGGGGCTAATTTTCGCCAGGGACACTTAGTAAATTGTTGAAGTCATGCTGGCAAATAAGCGCTAGCGTTAGACACTTTGCGCTTTAGTGAATTTGCCCCAAAAAGGTTTCACCTTCAGAAAGAAGATTAATTTTTAAGGATAGCTTTCCTTTATTTTTTCTAAGGGACATACTGGGGGTCATGGAAACCAATCAGATTGCTGCATTCATTGTTCTACTTGCAGCTGGCTTTAAAAAGCTAATCACTGATTGGTTGCTATAGGTAACTGCCCATGGGCAAATTTGCCCAGTGTTAATAAATGAGCCCCACTATGTGCTTTGTCAGTAAGCCATCTACAAGCTTCAGCTCCTGATGGCCCATTCCTACAAAGAATAGGGCTTTAACCTAACTCTTACAAATCCTGCCACAATCCAGTAGTAGAGGTAATAATGTTGAAAATCATTCCAAAGGGAAATTGACAAATTATCTCCTCTATCTGAGCTCTCACAAGTAAACTTGTAATTGGCCATAGCCTGTGCTTGGAGCCGTAAATAAAAAAAACGTAGACTTTACATGGAGGAAAAGTGCTTCTTGTATGTACAGTAGTATTACATACTACATTCGTTTTCCGAAGTTGCCTCACGAGGAAAGTGAAGCGCTCCAAGTTCCAGGGGACTAAATCACCTGTAATCTCCATGTGTGTCTATGCCAGTCTGTAGCCTGTACCTATAAGTTTATATCCTGCTTGATGATCTGAAATGACCCTTACGTTTAGGAGGTTATTTATTGAACTCTGAATTTTTCTAGCCTGAAAATGGCCTGCTGAGAACAGTCAATGGCAGATGTCTCGTTAACAATTGGAAGATTTTGTTGCACTGGGTTCTTAAAAAAATCGTAGCTTTCAGTCAATGGCAGATGTCCCGTTAACAACTGGAAGATTTTGTTGCACTGGGTTTCTGAAAAAATCGTAGCTTTCAGGCACAAAAATAATTTTTTTTACAATTTCATTGATAAATAGGGGTGAAAGTCTGTGCGGCTTTGGTCAGAGTAGTTTACAGAAAATAGTGAAAATTTTTCGGATTTTGATAAATAACCCCCTTAGTCCCAACAGCTGCTCAGAGCACACTTTGAATCTGCACTGCCACTAACACTCGAAGATAGTGAACTGTAACAATTTAAAAGGCCTGTATCATTACTGTTACAGAGATGCTGAAACAGGAAGTTCACAATATGGCATCTCTAGCCAGAGCCCTTTTTAGGGTTTAGTTCTCCTTCAAACTTACTCACTAGAGTAGGGGTCCCCAACCACTGGGCCGTGGCCCAGAACCGTGGACAGTCCTGAACTGTGCCAAATTGGAAGCTGTCCCCTGCCCAACCCCCTCACGACCCCTGCCGACCCAACGTTCGCCGCCCTGATTGCAAATTCGCATCTTAGTAGTGCTGGCGAAAATTCGCCTGGCGAAGTGCGGCGAACGTTAGTGAAGCCAACACTAGCGGATTTTTCGCTGCTTAGTGAATTTGCCCCTTAGTATTTATTTAATTTACATTACTTTTCTATTTTTACCTTTCTCTGAAAGTCAGTCAGCAACACTTAAGGGGTTTATTTATTAAACCTCAAATGGTTGAGTTTTTAAAATGGAAAAACTCGACTTTTTAGAGGGGAAAAAAGGTAAATTTTTTTTGAGATTTATTATGCTCTGAAGCTAAAAATTTCAACCTAAAATACTCCAGCGAAAACCTATTGAAGTCATGTAAAAGTCAATGGCAGATGGTGCCATTAAAGGGAAACTGTCATGTGAAAACATATTTTTTTCAAAACACATCAGTTAATAGTGCTGCTCCAGTAGACTTCTGCACTGAAATCCATTTCTCAAAAGAGCAAACACATTTTGTCAGTTTTCCAGCTGCCCCTGGTCATATGTCCCACGAAGAGGAGTGCTACTCCAGGTCTTTATACACCGGATTGGTGTCAGGTGCTTCGCAGATTACGGGCTCTCCAGCTGCCCCTGGTCATGTGACTAGTGCCAGCACTTTAGGAGGGAACTGCTTTCTGGCAGGCTGTGGTTTTTCCTTCTCAATGTAACTGAATAGAACACAGTGGGACATGGGTTTTTTACTATTGAGTGTTGTTCTTAGATCTACCAGGCAGCTGTTATCTTGTGTTAGGGAGCTGTTATCTGGTTACCTTCCCATTGTTCTTTTGTTAGGCTGCTGGGTGGGGTAAAGGGAGGGGGTGATATCACTCCAACTTGCAGTACAGCAGTAAAGAGTGATTGAAATTTATCAGAGCACAAGTCACATGACCTGGGGCAGCTGGGAAATTGACAATATGTCTAGCCCTAGGTCAGATTTCAAAATGAAATATAAAAAAATCTGTTTGCTCTTTTGAGAAATGGCTTTCAGTGCAGAATTCTGCTGGAGCAGCGCTATTAACTGATGCATTTTGAAAAAAAAAAAAAACATTTTTCCCATGACAGGATCCCTTTAACAATTGGAAAACGTTTTTTTGCCTTCATGATTGTCAAAAGTTTTGGCCTTTCAATGCTGCTTTTCTTTCCAATTTTTTTAGAAAATCTAGAGGTTTTTAAGTACCGTAGTCCAATAATAAAAAAATTTAAACTAATTGCAAATTGTCTCAGAATAGTACTGTCTATATTATACTAAAAGTTCATTTAAATGTGAACAACCCCTTTAATTCATATTCTAAAGTTCTTAAAGGATCACTCTAAATAAGTTTCAGTTTTTTGCTTTAGATCCATTTAAAAAAAAAAAAAAAAATACCAGTTAAACTAATCTGCGTCTCACAATTTTTTTGGATTTACTGTAATAGCTTTCTCATAAAAAGTTCTAATCAGAAGTGAAATTTTATATAAAAATATGAAAAACAAGTTAAAAAGAAATTTTACATAATACTAATCTGTAGAATATTGTATCAAACACTATGGCTATTTGCAGTACATTCATCTTCAGAGTACAAGTTGCAAGGCTAAATTTTGCAATGCTAAAAAAACATTGTTTTTATGCAAACAGGAAACTGAATCATCTTACTGCAGGTGGATGTAGGAAGTTTGACTACAAAGTAATAGTATTTCCTTTTGACCCCTACCCTTCAGTTGTAACATTGGAGAGGTAATGTTGGCTCAGAACTCTGGAACAGGCCAAGTATGGGTTAGAAGCAAAAAAAGATTAAAACCAGCTATTGACTGAAATACCACTGATGTATTTATCAGCGCACTCTGCTATTCTATTTTGTCATGCCTTATAGGAGTAAAGTTGGCTACAGACACACAAATATTGTGTCAATTTCACAAAAAATGCAAAGTTGTGTTTCTCTAGCGTTAATTCGTCAGCGCACGCATTTCATAGCGAACTTTCACTAACGTTCATTTCTGCCTAGCGAAACGTTGTTAATACACTTATGCTTAGGTCAATTTGAATATGGGAAACAGGCTAAGACGTCACCGACATAAGATTGAGGAGGATGAAGCTTCATCTTATCAGTTTGCCAGGTCTAAAGTGGCGACAGTAACTCTGGTGAAAGTGGTAACACTCTGTAAAATTTGCGGAGTAAAGATCGCTCGCCTGAGCAAAGGTGTGCCTGACAAAAGGGTGAGAAATGGCGCTAGCGACAGTCTCTTTCGCTAGTGAATGGGATTTCTGCCAATTTTCAATAGTGGTGGGCATATGGCGGAAGAGGAGCAGAGCAAAAGACGTGGCTATCAGTCGGCTTGATTGGAGAATTCTGATTGGCACCGGAACATCGGGCAGTGTTTACTGCTGAACCGTCAGATACATGTAGAATTCTATTGTTTCTATTATATCTGACAATGCAGTTCTAAGGGGGTTATTTATCTCTCAGACTAAATCCACACAGACTTCCCCCTGCCCCATTCATCAATAAATTTTCACAAAAAATTTCTTGTAAACAATAAAATTGTGAAAAAATAATAATTTTGTCAGATTTAATGCCCAAAACCGGCAACTTTTTTTTTTTTTTAATTTATTTTTCAGGTTGATTTCACAGTTCACAAAATTGAAACATATATTTATAATCAACCATATTTCACATTTCACAACTTTTGAACATGGTTCCAAAAATAAAAGAAGTCTTATAAGGAAATGAAAAAAAAAAAACGTAAAGTAGAAAAGAAAAATGTAGAAAAGAAAGAGTATATATCGGTCCAAGCACAGTTGATATGCAAAACATTAGATGTTGATCTTATATCAGACTATTATTGTCAGTGTTTTATAGCTAATAGGTTCTCCTTACAATTATAAGTAGTATTTAGTCTTTGTTTAGTGGATAAAGTTTGATGCTTAGTACTTAATGACTAGCATTCAATACTTAGGTTTAAGCTTAATTTTAGGTTTAGGCTTAGGTGAGCATATATCTATCATTTAGCATTCGTTTATCATTTCAGATATATCCCAACAACTTGTAGCTGAATAATCTGTTTACCCTTTATTTCTCAAAAATGGTCAAATAAGATGGTCTAATAAGAGAACTAGATAAAAACCGGCAACTTTTTGGCTTTGACCCACAAAACCTGCGACTTTTTCAGATTCAACGCCTGAAACCATGAAATATTCAGATTATTGAATGAAACCCAGAGCCAGTCAGGATTATCTTCAAAATGTCAATGGGACATCTGCCATTGACTTCTACATGAACTCAGCAGGTCTGAGTTGGAGTGCTTTTTTATTCAGACTTTTAACGCCATCAGTGTTTAATGAATCTCGAAAAAAATTCGAGTTTTTTTTCCCCTACGAAAAAAATGATGGTTTTCGCCTATAAAAGTTCAACCATAAAAAATTTGAATTTAATAAATAACTGACCAGATGTCTGTATTGAGACAGAATGATCTTTCCTGTGGCCAATGGTAGCATGATGATTTAGCACTGCTACATAAATCTTCAGACGAGTTAAATGAACATGATAAGTTTGTATCCGGAGAGGAGTAGTGAGCTACATCAGTGCAAAAAAGAGGGATCTTGGAAGCACTACTGATCTGACCAAATTAACTAGAAGCCTACAAAAAAGAGGGGGGAGTGATCTATGCACATTCCCTGGTCCCGTTACGATCATAAAATTGGTAAAGCACCACAGGGTAGACAAGGGTTTTAAAATCACTAATATTTACATGATAGATCATTTTCTAATATTTGGGCACTTATAGAAGGGGAAATGTTTTACCTGGTTTTAAAGCTTGCTGAATGACAAGGAGCAGAGTTTTTATAAGCTGGGCATAATCAGAAGAAATCTGGCCCTGCAGCTCCGCATGGCCGACCAGCCTATGCCAAATTAACCAACAATAAATATATAGTCTTATTTATATAGTAATACTTATGTATGCAGCACTTTATAGCAGAAATATACAAATATTTAAAGGTGTTTCATCTGTTAAATGCCTTCTATTTTTAATTTCTGTACTATTTTTCCAAAATTGAAGTTCCTATCTACGGTGTAGAAAGATGAATAATGAGAATTAGGAATAACTATATATTTGTAGTCATGCAGAGCATTTGCTTTTAGATGGCTCGTTGAACCCATTGGAAAGACTTTAGAAGGCTAATAATTAAAAAGCTATAAAAATGAATAACCACGACCAATTAAAAAGTTCCTAAAGATTGGCCATTCTACAAAATGCTAAAAGTAAACATAAATGTTCACAGTAATGAAAGTGTTGAAAGGTGAACATCTCCTTTAAGATGGGCTAAAGGTGGCCAAAGACGCACAGCTAATATCGTACAAAACAAATTTTCCTCCAAGCCTTGAATTAAAAAATAATTATCTGCTTTGAGGCCACTGGGAGCAACATCCAAGGGGTTGGAGAGTAACATGTTGCTCACAAGCTACTGGTTGGGGATCACTGCTATTGGGTGTGCATGGAAAAGAGACATTCTGATATAAAGTGGTGCTTGAAAGTTTTTGAACCCTTTAAATTTTCTATAATTTTATATCAATGTGCAGGACTGATCAAGAGTTACAAACTTTCAAGAGTCACAAACTTTCAAGCACCACTGTAAAATCTTGCTGAGGGTCTGAGGCCATAGATAAAGTGGTGCCTTTTGAAAAATATTATAATGGCAGGTAAACTCCTGCAGCGTCGGGAACCTGAAAAAAAAAAAGGCCCAGGCCTAGGGTGGCAGGATTTTAGAGGGTGGCATGCTGCCCAGCCACACCCACATTGGTTCAGAAACACTGGGGATACGCAGGAGATACGATAGTTTTTTAAAGTTCCCATGTGCTAATCCCCATTGTTCCTGTCCTGATGATGAAAATTTGAGAATACAGAGCAGAGTATGGGGGCAACGAACAGCAGTGGGCCTAGGGGCACCAGCTATGCAAATCCAGCCCTGTGAGTTGGTGTGTATGGGGGTCACGTTGTGGGTCCTAACTATAGCAAGCTTAACTCCTTTACACATTTTTTCTGCCCCTGCCCATGATATAATTTCCAGTTTGCAGCAACAGCACATTGATTCATGGTGGTCAGCTGTTTGCAGATAAAGCAGTTGCGGGTCAGGTGATTGGTCCAAGTTATTAAAAATACAAGTTGTGTGTCAGAGTTGTGTCTAGCTTTCCACGATCGGTTCTGTACAAGACTCTACTGGCAATGGTGAGTATGTAGGAGGTGTGAGCATTACATAAGGGGCAGAGGTTCTGACATAATTTCTAAATTGAAAAGAGCATTTATCATGCAGGGTGGATGGCTGAGGCATGCAGGGACGCATCAAAAGTGGACTGGAGAATTAGTCATTGCAAATGTACAGGCCTGGATTTGTAGGCAGGCCACAAATTGCTGGGGGACGCAGGTAGGGTTTCAACGTGGCTGGTATTTTATGCTTGACCCCGAAACGTTGCATTGCACGACCGCTTTAAACGTGCAAGGTGATTCCTTGCTTGTAGCAGATCTGTGTGCCGTGGATTTTTTCTATTTCCAGGACTGGTATTTTACCGGCCAGGCTGGTATTTTTCATGGTTGATCCCATTGTTATTAAAGGGATCCTGTCATGGGAAAATTTTTTTTTTCAAAATACATCACTTAATAGTGCTGTTCCAGAAGAATTCTGCACTGAAATCCATTTCTCAAACGAGCAAACAGATTTTTTTTATATTTCATTTTGAAATCTGGCTAGACATTGTCAATTTCCCAGCTGCCCCATGTCATGTGACTTGTGCTCTGATAAACTTCAACCACTCTTTACTGCTGTACTGCAAGTTGGAGTGATATCACCCCCTCCCTTTCCCCCACCCAGCAGCCTAACAAAAGAACAATGGGAAGGTAACCAGATAACAGCTCCCTAACACAAGATAACAGCTGCCTGGTAGATCTAAGAAAAGCAGTTCCCTCCTAAAGTGCTGGCACAAGTCACATGACCAGGGGCAGCTGGGAAATTGGACAAAATGGCTAGCCCCATGTCAGATTTCAAAACTGAATATAAAAAAAAATCTGTTTGCTCTTTTGAGAAATGGATTTCAGAGCAGAAGTCTACTGGAGCAGCACTATTAACTGATGCATTTAAAAAAAACAAGTTTTCCCATGACTGTTTCCCTTTAAAAGGATTTTTTTTAAAGAAAAGGTGGCAACCGCCTAGGTGCAGGGGTAGGAGTAGTCAGTGTGGGTGGCCTACAGGCATGCTATTTTTAAAAGCGTCCCTGCAGATTTATCTAGTTCATTGCTGGTAAATTTCTAATACCACCAATTGCCTTGGCTTATTTTAGCCTGTAGGCATCCCTTCATCTGAAAGCAAAGGTTACGCTAAAAAGGAACACTCGACCAAATTCACAATTCGACTGCTAATCGAATTGTTTTAGGCTATCATTTTGCTCGATATCCGATTTCTCAATGAATTTGTACGATCGGATACCGATCGTTCGATTTCACGAAAAAATCGTGAAATTTAATTTGAGTGTCCGAAAAATTTGTACAATTCGAACGCTCCGATCGTACGAATGGTATTCGAGCAGGACTTCGCCTCGGAAGCCTATGGGGAGCTTCCCATAGGCTTCTATTACAATTCGGTAGGTTCAATCTGGCGAAGTAGGCAGTCGAATAACGTAAAATTTTTTATTTCTTCGATCATCGAATGATCGAATATCCGTGGAGTAGGGTTGCCACCTAGCTGGTATTTTATTTTTGATGGTTTATCCCAATGTTATTGATAGGAAAAAAAGATAAATATAGAAGAAGGCCGGTATTTTTTTCAAGAAAAGGTGGAAACCCTAGTTGGGAGGTATGTACTCAGCAAGTCCATTTGCTTTAGACCAGGGGTGTCCGTCCAACCTGCAGCCCGAGGGACACATGTGGCCCAGGATGGATATGAATGTGGCCCAGCTTTAAACCCTTGAATCCATTGGAAACTTCGTGTTGCAAAGAATATACTATATGAGTAGTACCTAGGGTTGCCACCTTTGGTAATTTTTTTTACCGGCAGGCGGGGGGCGGGGCTACAAAGGGGCGGAGAGTGTCATCAAAGGGGGCGGGGCATGGGTGGAGCCGCGTCCTACGATCGGCTGAAGACTGCGAGAAAGGTAAGTTTTAACTTGAATTTAGGCAGGGTAAGGGCCTTTTTAAAGTGGCGTTACAAATTTACCGGCAGCTACATTGCCGGTAAATTTGTAATACCGGCCCCGGCCTTTGCTGGTATTTTACCGGCTAGGCCGGTAAAATACCGGCTGGGTGGCAACCCTAGTAGTACCCCATTGCCAAGTATTAGTAATAATATAATACATCTATTTAATATCCAGGTGTCCTATATTCCAGTGTATAGCTCTTGGTTATCGAACTGGTATTGTAGTTCTTTTCGGTGCATTTTCTTTACTTTTACAAATCAAAAGTGTTTGTGTATTTCATTTCAATTTTTTTTTTCCAATGTGGCCCAGGGAGGCCAAAAAGTTGGCTACCCCAGCTTCAGACCTACCAGTACTACATACATACTATCAAGTTATACAGTTCATAATGAAAATAAACCCATAAAATGGATTGTGGAAACAAACCGCACAGTGAATTGCTATCTCAAATGCATATATCGTTTTACGAGGATTATAACTCATTTTAAGTTTACTTCTCCAAGAAAAGACTACTAGAACGCTGTTTGCCTCCTCCAACATGGCGTCGACAGTTTATCCCGCCCTCACTTGTGCCACGTGACCTCACAGGCGGAGCTTTACAAACAAAATAAAACCATATTCCCTTCACACGCTCTCATGACTAAATCCTGCCAGAGTTTTTGAAGTACTTCTCAAAACAAAAGTTATTGGCATACGTTGCACTCCAGTCATCCACAAACTAGATTTCCCAAATCCCCCTCGAGCACGACACCACACTATTGCTTCAGCAGCCCAGGTCTATCCATACCCTAATTCCTCACATGCCATACATGCCGCCTTAACCAGCCAACGCCAATGGGCGGAGCGTACCCTCCTCACGTGACATGGGGAGTGTCCGCCCTGTCTCAGGAGTTTATGCAGCTCGTTCCTCCTATTTATAATTTTTTTAACACTACAGATACTTCTACCGATTCCCCGATGAGGGGGGAGGCCGCAAGTGAGTCTGCGCCTTGTCAGGAGTCAGTGTAACCCGACGTGAGAGAAGTTACTGGGAAAGCACAGGAGGATAGGCGAGCTTAGCTCTCGGTACAGTAATCTCATCTTGTACCCTGGTAAGTCCGTAACACGCTGACCCCTTATCCCCCCCGCAGCTCTTATTGAATGGTTTGTCTCGTAAGCCTCACTCTCGTTCCTGTTTGTCACTGTTTGTGGGGCGAGCTCAAACTTTCCCTCGCAGTCGCAGGCAGCCCCGAGCTTTTCCCGCGGCCATGTTGTCAGTGAAAGGCTCAGTTGGCAGCCTAGCCCATTATTCTTAGTGGCACTGACACTTTGGACCGAGCTTGATACCTGCAACTATCTCAGGCTTTGACACCTCACCAAACACCTCAGAAGGACCTGCTCCAGCAGTTTATCTCTAGTTGCCTGTCTGTCTATCAATCCAATACTTAAATGAGAAGCCAACAGTGCTGCAAATGCTGTCAGCACCTCAAAAATGCAACAGGGACCCAATAAATACGTTCAGTGCCATGTACAACTTTACTTTTGGTCTGCCTTTACCTGGCTTTTTTTTTTTTTTTTTTTAAAGGTCTACTACTTTTTAAAACACAATTTGCTTTCACTTTGCCCAGAGTCATCATCATGTGGTGGTGCAACCAACAGGGAACTGATGTCCCACAAGAAATGCAGTTTATTCTGTGACAGACTTGGTTTTAGTGCTGATTATGGTTTCTCAGTTTGAAGAGTAAACGTGTATTCACTATAAATCTACAAGAGTGCGGGCAAAGTACCCCTTATAGTAGAATTAAAGGATATTATAAATTACTGTGGAGTTACATTACCATATAAATGCTTTTATGCGGGTCATGGGACTGTAAGGTGACTTCTAATATCCTCATATTTTCCAACGAGGGGTACTTTATTATAATACACAAGTTTTAGTGAGTCATGTGACAGAAATGACATCACTAAGCTCCAGTTATAACTGATGACATCACAAAGCCATTTATAAATGATACAAGATTCCTTTATTTGTCAATACAGACCATATAGTTATACAGCATATCGAAATCACGTTTCACTCAGGCCCAATTATTAAATTATCTCCTTATAAATGACTTTTGTGTATTATAATGGAAAAATCATGACTTTTGTGTTTTATAAAGGAGGTTGCCTGCGCTGGCTGGGGGAATTAAAAAAAAGGATTAGTACCCCAACAATTTTCCTATGGTGTAGTTCAGTCAATTGGACAGGTTTAACGTTTCTGTTGGGTAATGATAATATCTTTGCATATATTGCCTATCCAGGGTTGGACTGGGCTGGCGGGACACTGGGAAAAAAAACCATATAAAGGTCTACCTTTTGCAAACTCCTGTCTTAAAGGGCACCAATCATAACTAAAATCATTTACTAAGTGAATGCACTATGTGAAAGTTCAAGAAATCCAATTTTTAAAACAGAATTGTTTGTATAATGTAAATCATCGGCTCACTATACCTTCTGCACAATCTCCCCTATCTCCACTGCAGTTCTAGCTGAGGCAGGCATCTTGGATTTCACTGACTCCTCCTACCTATATCATCACAGCCAACTGCAGCTCTGAAATCTCGCACATGCTTAGATGAAACATGGGTTTTACTATTGAGTGCTGCTCTTTAGATCTACCAGGCAGCTGTTATCTTGTGAATGTTCAAACGATAGGAAAGAAAGTAGCGGAGCTCACCTCTCTTGTGCAGTCGCACATAGCTTCCCCTCCAGTAGCTGCCTGCAAAGCTCCCAGTCATCATAAACATCCAAAGGTGTGTGTGAACCAGCGCAACGGCGCTAAACTGAAGACATCTGGAAGCTGAATCTTTTAGTAAAATCCAGCTTTATTAGGCAAACATAGCTTGGGTTGCAATGTAGCATGCAGTCTTCGTGCCCTAACTCGTGGCACTTCCTCAGGACTGAGTCTAAGCTATGTTTGCCTAATAAAGCCGGATTTTACTAAAAGATTCAGCTTCCAGATGTCTTCAGTTTAGTGCCGTTGCGCTGGTTCACACACACCTTTAGCTGTTATCTTGTGTTAGGGAGCTGTTATCTGGTTACCTTCCCATTGTTCTGTTGTTAGACTGCTGGGGGGGGGGTGATATCACTCCAACTTGCAGTACAGCAGTAAAGAGTGATTGAAGTTTATCAGAGCACAAGTCACATGACTTGGAGCAGCTGGGAAATTGACAAAATGTCTAGACCCATGTCAGATTTCAAAATTAAATATAAAAAAATCTGTTTGCTCTTTTGAGAAATGGATTTCAGTGCAGAATTCTTCTGGAACAGCGCTATTAACTGATGCATTTTGAAAAAAAATTTTTTTCCCATGACAGGATCCCTTTAAAGTAATAAAAATATATTGCAGTGTTGCCCTGCATTGGTAAAACTGCGGTGTTTGCTTCAGAAGCACTACTATTGTTTATATAACTAAGCTGTTGTGTAGCAATGGTAGCAATGGGGGCAACTAGTCAAAGGAGAAAAGGCTCAAGTTACACAGCAGATAAGCTCTGTTATCTGTTATCCATTACTTATCCTGTGCCATATAGATGTTTTTCAATTTCCACCATTGCCACTTAGCAGCTTTTTTAGATGAACTATAGTAGTGTTTCTGAAGCAAACAGATCAGTTTTAACAGTACAGGGCAATACTACATGATCTTTTCTTTACTTTAAAACACTTAAATTTTTTGGTGTTACTGTTCATTTAACGTGGTCATACACGGGCTGATAAAAGCTGCAGACAGACCCAGTTGGCAGCTTATTGGCCCGGGTATGGGCCCTCCGACTGGCTGCTTGATAGATATCTGGCCAAAAGTCGGCCAGATGTTGATCGGGCAGGATTAAAAATCCCGTTGGCTGCATCTGTTTGTTGATGCGCTCCCGCTGTCCGACCGCCCACTTAACCTTCGTTATGATCCAATCATTCGGCCCCAGGGCCCACGATCGAATTAGCCCGATATCGCCTGCTTCAATGTGGCCATATCGGGGAGAGATCTGCTCGTTTGGCAACATCGCCAAACGAGCGGATCTCTCTGTGTATGGCCACCTTAAGCTGTATTCATATATTCTGTGTTAGCTGCATTATGACATCACCAGCAGGGGATAAGATAGGGAAATCTTGTGATACTTCTAGTGGAGTAATTTATCAGAGCACAAGTCACATTGGGGCAGCTGGGAAATTGACAATATGTCTAGCCCCATGTCAGATTTCAAAATGAAATATTAAAAAAATCTGTTCTTTTGAGAAATGGATTTCAATGCAGAATTCTTCTGGAACAGCACTATTAACTGATACATTAAAAAAAAAAAAAAAAAATTCCCATGACAGGATCCCTAGTGTTACTGGAAACCATTAACTTGATGAAAAACCTGCAAAAGGCTTAGGTTGTGCACAAAAGACCGCTCTGCCACCCCCAGCCTTTTTGTACATTTAGATTAATAATATTAAGGAATGAGGTTTAGAATTTTGTCTTGGATCTAACTAGACTTGCTAGTAAATCTGCCCACAACCCAATCTTCTCTTTGGAGCTTCCCCAGGTTCCTGACGGTGACTGGTGGGCAAAAGAGTGTGAAATGCACCTGCAGACCTACATACCAAACCATACCTGCACATATAGGACTAGGTTCATTTGCATGAACATTCAGCTGAATAATTCTCTATTGCTGTGTCAATAATCCTTTCCCTCTGTCATTTCACGTAAAGGGGGTGTGGTGCGCTAATATGCCTTGTGCTCTAAGCCAATAAGGAAATGTGCATATCAGCTGTGAATTTCCCTGAACAGATAGTCATTTTTTTCTGTCAGCTGGAGTTCTTGGAAACTGCCATCCTTTAGTACTGTAATTGTTTGCTTCTTGGGTGTGTTGTGTTGCACGCTATGTTGCACACAGAAATGTTTTTTTTTTTTTTTTAACGGAGTTCTTCCTATAGCATGTGCTATAGGCGGAACATTTCCTCATAGATCACTATAGCAAAGGTGAAAGGTGGTAATGCGTGAATGCCACAATTTGAGTTTGATTGTGATTTTTGATGTGCTGGTAACCTGTATCTGCAGCCTTATTGCAGTAGCTGAACTGCAATACCTCCAAACGTTTTTTTATTTTTTTTCTGTAATATAATTGACATCTCATTGCTTTTGAGAGGGTTCACTTGTGCTGCACAGTTGCTTGGGAGGAGGCTTTCAATTGATTTCATACAACAGACACAAACAGGGTAGTGTTAACTGTGTCTGGAAAAGAAGGGCAAATTTTACCTTCCCTTTGTTTTGGCACAGTTGCTTAGAACCCACAGAACCACTATTTTCTTCAGTCAAAATAGACGACTGTATATTTTGTGCCTGTTTAGCAATACATAAGTGTCAGAGGTCAGAACAGACAGAGATCAAAAACACAGATGAAGCTGAGCTATAACATTCATAATCATTTCCCAGAGCATGCTGGGAAATCTCATTTGCACAGCTGGAGTACAACACCCTGGTGCTAGTTTAGGAACACTGCATCCCAAAAGGATTATGGGCTGAACTTCACAGCGTGTACATGTCCGATTCGTCTCCATGAAATGATACGCATGCAAGGAGTTGGATGTTCAGAAGATAATGGAACTGATTGTGAAATCACAGGTACATGTATCCAACTGTTGGATAGAGTGCGGCGGTTTGATCCGACAGTCGGATACATGTAGTTTGATTCCCATAATTCTTTGCATAGGTCAGTTAATCTTAGACAAAAAAATAAGCAGAAAAACCGCTCAAGCTCACCGCGCTTCCCTTATAGTTGGTCCAGGTGCTCTGTCAGTCAGTGCCCCCACTGCAAAATACGAAGAAATCCACAAAAGATGACGGCACGTCCGGATCCAATTTTATTAGGAAAAAGCTGCTGCAAAGGTAACCTAACGCGTTTCGGGAGTATATCCCTTAATCATAGGCTTCGAAGCCTATGATTAAGGGATATACTCCCGAAACGCGTTAGGTTACCTTTGCAGCAGCTTTTTCCTAATAAAATTGGATCCGGACGTGCCGTCATCTTTTGTGGATTTCTTCAGTTAAAGGAAAACTATACCCCCCGAACAATGTAGGTCTCTATAAAAAGATATTGCATAAAACAACTCATATGTAAAACCCTACTTCATGTAAATAAACCATTTTCATAATAATACACTTTTTAGTAGCATGTGCCATTGGGTAATCGTAAATAGAATAAGGACAGCCTCCTGGGATCCTAGGATCCAACGGTGCACACAAACATACCAAACAAACTATAAAGTTAGGTCACATGAGCCAATTAACAGACAGAGTTCTGTCTTTTGCTTCAACACTTCTTCCTGTTACAGTTAGAGTTGAAATATTTCTGGTCAGGTGATCTCAGAGGCAGCACACAGACTATCATGAAATGGGGGTTCAAGGCAAGAGATGTAAAAGGGCAATATTTAATTAAATATATATACCAGGTAGGTAAGATTCTTTAATATGTCACTTGATTTGATATAAACTATCTGTTGCTCAAAAATTCATTTTCGGGGTATAGTTTTCCTTTAATCTTAGAAGCATGCAAGGCATTGTTGGAATTGGAGTCTTTTGATGGAAGAGAGCGGACTAATGATGCATTGTTCCACCGGAATATATACATGTACAAATACATTTAAAACCATTTAGGAGACATGGACATTTGGAGCTGTATTTTTTTTTTTTTTCCAAGAATTTTTCTTACAGTTGGAGAATTTATGTAATATTTCATGAAGTTGGTTTATTGGTATACATCTATTCTACTATACTATTAAGCTACATTTCCGGTATTTCAGTAGTGGTTGAGAAAGAGAAACGGGAAATGAGGAAATAACTACAAGAGCCACTGATTTCTGTTATAATGATGACATTTCTTTAATATCTAGTATATATCTAGTTCGCCTTTAAATTAACTTTTACTATGCTATAGATAATGGTATTCACATCAAGTTATCATTTATTTTTTTTCTTCATGGTTTTTGCTTTGTTCAGAAGTTCGCCGGTATGGAATAGCAATAACTCATACACATATTGATAAAATTGCATACAACACATTTTCAGTACATGTTTGAAGAGCAGATGGTCACAAATCTTATATTTGTACCATGAATATTGGTTGGTTCATCGATGGGCAGGTTTTCATCTGCTGATGCATCATGTTGGCCAATGTATAGTGCGTTGGCAAATGAGAACACAAAGAGGAGCTGTCATCTTATGGTGTTCTGATCATTCATTCTGTTCAAACACAGTGTGTGACCATGTGACTCATGTACTGATTGGTCATGTACCATACAGGATTGGCTGATGTATGGTCATCTTAAATTCCATCCCGTTTGATCCTTACATAGGCTGCCTTCCTATATCACATGATCTTTGATATGTGTAGCATCACCTGTACCTCTTTGAGAAGTGGGAGCGTAGCAGGTTTATCAGGCGTAATGTTGCAATGCTCAGTTTCTAGTACCCACAGTTCTGCTCCTTGGTGGGGGTTACCGATCAGGTGCGTGTGCACTGGACAACAGGAAGAGATTGGCTTAAAGGAAAACTATACCCCCCGAACAATGTAGGTCTCTATAAAAAGATATTGCATTAAACAACTCATATGTAAAACCTTGCTTCATGTAAATAAACCATTTTTATAATAATATACTTTTTTAGTAGCATGTGCCATTGGGTAATCATAAATAGAAAATAGCCATTTTAAAAAATAAGGGCAGCCTCCTGGGATCCTAGGATCCAATGGTGCACACAAACATACCAAACAAACTATAAAGTTAGGTCACATGAGCCAATTAACAGACAGAGTTGTGTCTTTTACTTCAACACTTCTTCCTGTTACAGTTAGAGTTGAAATATTTCTGGTCAGGTGATCTCTGAGGCAGCACACAGACCATCACCAAATGGTGGTTCAAGATGTAAAAAGGCAATATTTATTTAAATATATATACCAGTTTGGTAAGATTATTTACAATGCCACTTAATATGATATAAACTACTTGTTGCTCAAGTATTCATTTTGGGGGTATAGTTTTCCTTTAAAGGAGAATTCAATCCTTTAGCAAAATAAACCCTACCCCCCAACCTACGTAGATCCTCCTCCCTCCCCCCCAGCCTATTGAAACTGCAAATCTCTCCCCCATATGCCCACCTTGAGGTGGGTGATATAGGGCCCAATGATTGAATCATAAAGCGGCAGTACGGACGGTTGGATCGCGGGACCGCATTCATGAAAAATCCAGTCAGATCACAGACCGAATCTGTTGATTTATGCGGTCTGTGATCCGACTGGATTTTTAGCCCTGCTCGATCGACATCTGGCCTGAAATCAGAAATCATGAGGCCTAACATGATTGCCACCAACTAAGCAGCACTACATTTCCTCAAGTTCAGGGACAGATCTTTGATGAGGTTTGGGAGGGGGCATGACTGCTTGTCCATGGATCAGGCTTGTGGGAATGGGCTAAAGGGAAGCGGTGGGGGTTATTATGGATACTCTCTCTTACTCACCTCTGTAAAGCTGTGCTGACAAGTTCTGCTTCCAACTCCACTCCGCAATATCAAGTGCAGCCGAGCAGTAGGAATGTGCGGATTGACAAAACGTCCACCCAACCCTAACCTGCACACTCTCAACTCAACCTCTTCTTGACCTGGCTAGTCACGACCTACCCATTTCTGATGTCATGAAAGTGGGAAGGATAGGCATGTGGCTGTATATAGAGCATGGCAGAGGCAGAAGCCGGCAGTGTAAGGTTGTGGGTGGGCAGAGCAGAAAGAAGAGCTGAAGCTGAACCCGCCCAGAAAAACTTTCAGAAGTCAGTCCACTGCTCCTGCAGGTGTCCGGCCAGCTTTCACGTTTTGGGGCTGCTCAGCTTCTTGTAGCTGAGCAGTGATGGGAGCTGCACATGTCAGTGCAGTTTAACTGAGGGGCATAAAGGGGTGGATCCACTTCTTTCAACCTGCAAGAAGTGGAGTGCAGTGGAGCCAACACTCTACTTGCCCACAACCTTATCATAGACAGAAATCCAAGGGAGTAAGTACATGTGATCAAATATAGTAGCGTGTCAATTAAAGACGTTCTCATTAAAAAATAACGTTTTGATTTAAAACATACTAGAGTGTGTTGTAGGGGTAATGTGTATTGCAATATAAGCGATGTGGTTTTGCATTTTGCTGGCCATAACACCATTATTTCTTAAACTGAGCAACCGGCAGTCACTAGTGTAAATAGCTTTATAAGGAAAAACAATGAAACCTAATTATTACAGTTACAGCCCTTAGTCATGATGATACACATATGGGAAGAGAACTCTGTTCAACTAACAAACGTGTAGTATTCTGTGGTGACCTACAAAGCTTCATTGATTCAATCATTCATGTGCCTTTACATGTTCTCTTTCTTCCTCACTTTACCTCACTTTATTGCATTAGAGTTGATTTAATAAGTGGGGGGAAGGTAAGAATTCCAAAAAGGTGCGTTATTTTGGCGCACTATGCACCCACTTTCTTGCAGCACCATCATTGTCACTGCAGACGACATTAAAAGGGTTCTGTCGTGATTTTTATGGGTTACTTTTATTTCTAAATGTAGACAGCAATTTTGGTGCATTGTGTCCTAGTCTGATCTTTGAGAAGGGGCCAGCATTCCAGGATGGAACTGCTTTGAGACAGCTTTTGTTTTTCCCCTTCTTGTTGTACTTCAATACAACCCAGGTTTTAGTAATGCAGGTGTCAGGTAGCTGCTATCTGGTTTGCTGACATTGCTCTGTTGATAGGCTGCTTATGGGCTGCAGGGGAGGGGTGTGATATCACTCTTACTTGCAGTAGTAAAGAGTGACTGAAGTTTATCAGAGCACAAGTCACATGGTTGGGCCACCTGGGAAATGGAGATCATGTTTAACCTGATGTTCTATTTTAAAATTAAATGTAAAAAAAAAAGTCTGTTTGCTGTTTGTAAAAGTAATTTTCAGAAATATTCTGGAGCACCACTGTTAACTGATGCGTTTTTCTGTTACAATATCTCACAGTATTAGGACAAGTGATATGTGGATCAGCTCAAACCCTGGGGTTAGGAGGGTTCCAGCCTACTAGTTGCCCACACAGACAGACCAAATTCACCACCACCCAGCTCCTTTCCTGACCTCCTCTTTTCACTGTGCCTAATCCATAAGTGACAGCAAATTTTTGATTTATATACTTGTGCTTTTGCTGTCCCCTCCAGGTGTCAGGGAAGCTCTGGGTTGGGCGCAGGTATATAAAATGTTTCACAGCTTTTTCCTGTCTGACGGCTAAGAAATATTGGTGCAGTCTTTGGCTTGATTGTGTGTGCAAGTTTGATAGTATTTGCAAGTTAATTTAGTGAGTGTCTCAGCTGATGCAAACTGCAGCCATGGTGGGACATTATATATTAACAACTATTCTTTCATATGGATAAGTGACCCTATACTTACAGTATATTTTACATTTTCCTTTTATCAGATCACAAGTCATGACTCTGGGCAGCTGGGAAACTGACAGTATGTCAAGCCGCATGTCAGATTACAAAATTGAATATAAAAAAATCTGTTTGCTCTTTTGAAAAATGGATTTCAGTGCAGAATTCCGATGGAGCAGAACTATTAACTGATACGTTTTGAAAAAAAAAAAAAAACGTTTTCCCATGACAGTATCCCTTAAATGGACATATTCTAAATAATAAGTCGGCCAGATCTCGTGCAGGTTAAAAAACTTAGATCGCGGGCGCATCTCTGCGTGTATGCGGTCCAGCGATCCGACCGCCCAAATCGCCTCTATTCTGATCTGATCAACGATCGGATCAGCCCGATATCGTCCACTTCAGTGTGGGCATATCTGGGAGAGATCCACTCGTTTGGCGATAACTCTCTGTCTATGGCCACCATAATCCTTGTTGCATCCACCAGATCTGTAGATACAATAGAGATTTAAGGATAACTTGATATCCAGCATATTAACTGCGCCCTGATCAATAGCCGCTTGTATTTTACTAGATCCTTTTTACACCAAGGGTCTTGGGCACCATTAAAATAAACCTCCGCTTCGAAATAGCATATTGCTCACTTTCTATAGTGAGTTTTCAGAGACTACAGCACAATTGGAATAGCTCTGCTGCATTTTCAGAAATGCAAAAACTCGCTATATGCAAAAAAACCGTTGGGGATAACTAGTTTTTACAAAAAGAAAAAAAAAAGCACCCTGCCAGCACAGCCTAGTGCTGGTAGGGGGCACTACTGTCATCCCCAACAAGAATGCAGGCTCTATTAGCCTGAACCTTTGGTTGGGGATAACATTTCTACCCAACAAGTGCCCTTAAGTTTTAGAAACTTTGTATCTTTTTCTGGTTTTCAGTGCAGCAGATCAAAGAGAAAGTCTGGACTTTCCTTTGCAATTAGGACTGCTGGTTGAGCCGTCAAAATGGGGACTGTCCTGCGAAAAACAGGACAGCTGGGAGATCTGCACAAACTGAGGAGCTGAAGCCGAGGTCAACCCCAATATGCGAAAGGAGGCATTTCCAGGCTGACCTCCATTGTGTGTGAGCCCATGCAGGCTGATGGGATTCAGATTGATGGAGCAGATCTGCTTCTCTCAGCCTGCAAAAATATGCAGGCTGAAAACAGCCAGAGCCTTCAGCCTATGTGTCCAAAGCATTAAAGATATGCCACCTTGAGATGAGCGATATTGGGCTGATCCGATCATGGACCCGAGGGCTCAACGGTAGGATCATAATGACGGGTAAACATCGGTCGAATCGCTGGAAAAGATGTGGTCCTTAATCCAATGGGATTATTAGTACCATCCATTCGACATCTGACTTGACTTTCGGCCAGATATCGATTGAGGAAGCCCATCAGAAGGGCCACTTTTAGTCTGCACCAGTTGGTGTTTGTTTGACATGACAAAGTCTCACCTGCCTACACCCCTCTCTCCTGCTGCTTTGTGAGTTACCTTGATTTTTAACATATATATATATCATATATATCAGAAAGGGTCTTGTATGGTTATAGCTGAATCCATTTGTCCTGGCTCCCAGCATTTATAAAAGAGAATCATCTGCCCAGAACTGCACTTGCCACTTTCAGTTCAAGTCGATGGAGGGGGGATTTTGGACTCTTTTGCCCAAGGAGTTACTGTGATCTGGGGCTAAAAAATGATACAAATTCCCATTAAGATAGTGATATAATTGTTTTGGCAATATGAATAATGTACCATTCCCAGCTTACCCTATTATTGTGGTATATGACACCCCCAGCAGTGTGATCGAGGATGCAAGTCAGCCTAGGCAGAGGCATGATAGAAAATTATGTTTTTCCTCATCCTGTTTTCAAATGTTAGCACCATCCTGTTAGGAAGTTGCTGCCCAGAGCAATACATAGCTGTTGGGTGTTCATTCTCTCCAAAGTTAGAGAATATTCTTTGATATGAATTGGTATTCTCTCCTCATACTAGAATCATGGGCATCTGTCTGCAGTCGGTACCTAATTATGTACACTAATTTAGAATATAATCTGTGGGATGTAGCAATGTGAAAACATCTAGGTAACAAATCAAATGTTTACTTTTATAAGTGCCAAAACAAGTAAATAGGATATCGCATTACCAGGGCTGTGTAATTGGTTCTTAAACTCTCCAAAAAAACATTTGCAACAATATCTAGTATATGTATAGCAAAAAACACGTTTGCTCCCACTGTCCCCCGCTAACTAACCTACAAGCTGCTTCCACCACTGCTTCAGCCCCTGCCCCCCAGGCAGCAACAACCACAGGGAAACTTTTTAACTTAAAGGGGTTGTTCACCTTTGAGTTAACTTTTAGTATAATGTAGAGAGTGATATTGAAAGGTTTCTTAGAATTGTCCCTTTTACAATATACTAAAAGTTAACTTGAAGGTGAACCACCCCTTTAAAGGTAGTCATAGATACGTGATATTATTGTGCTAAAGATCTTTCATACAAAATGCATTGCGTATGTAGTGGGAGACCAGGTGACTCAGATTCGGGGAGATTTAGTCACCTCCTCTGGGCGACAATCTCCCCGAACTGCCTTGGCGTGTCTTCCTATATGCTCCTTGTGAGGCAACTTTGGGTGACTTTGGAAAACGAAGCGCCACATGTGCTTTAGTGCGGGCAACTTTTCATTATAGTGGATGGGACAACCCCCTGAAGGCAGTTTGGGGAGATTGTCGTCCAGAAGAGGTGATTAGTCACCAGGTGACTACATCTCCCCGAATCTGCTTGTGTGGACTAACCCTAAAAAGTCTTGGATATTGGTTGTGTCGTCAGTCGGACAGGAATGAAAATTTTGATAGGACACCTTTTAAAGGTTCCCGAACATGTAACATTAATGCTGAACCATCAGATAGAGCTAAAGAATTAATTTTGTTTTTACCTGCATATCTAAAGAGTCGTCTCTTAAAGGGACAGTAACACCAAAAAATGAAAGTGTTTTAAAGTAAAGAAAATATCATGTAGTGTTGTCCTGAGCTGTTAAAACTGATGTGTTTGCTTCAGAAACACTATTATAGTTCATATAAACAAGCTGCTAAGTAGCAATGGCGGAAATTTAAAAATGTCTATTGGCACAGAATAAGTAATGGATAACAGATAGCATGTTCTACAGAGTTTATCTGCGATCTGCTGTGTAACTTGAACCTTTTCTGCTTTGACTAGTTGCCCCCATGGCTACACAACAGCTTATTTATATAAACAATAGTAGTGCTTCTGAAGAGAACACAGCTGGTCAACACTGCATTATATTTTCATTCTTTAAAACAATTACATTTTTTGATGTTACTGGTCCTTTAACAATAGTAGAGTCGACTAAAGATCTTTTGTGCGGCCAATGGTTGTGGGAAAGATAATTTTTGTAGCATGCATGGACAACTTAAGATTCCTGGCTAACCCCATCAGTGTAGCAGAATAAGAAGCTACAAAAGTCAAATATAATACCATAAAGCAGTGATCCCCAACCAGTAGCTCGTAAGCTCATGTTGCTCCCCAACCCCTTGGATGTTGCTCTGCATGTCCTCAGAGCAGGTGCTTATTTTTGAATTGCAGCCTTTGAAGCAAGTTCTAATTGCATAAAAACTACGTATTGTGCCAAATAGAGCCTCCTGTAGACTGCCAGTTCACTTAGGGGCTACCAAATAATCAGTTATTTGGCATCTCAAGGGACTTTTTCATGCTTGTGTTGCTCCCCAACTCTTTACATTTGCATGTGGCTCACGGGTAATAAAAGGTTTGGGATCCCTGCCATAAAGGTTCACAAGCTGGCCCTCATTGGCAGGTGTATAAGGCCTACTCAAAGCCTGGCTAATCTGGCCAAAAAACAGCCAGATATCCATCAGGCAGGTTAGAAAATCATTTTGGGTGGGAACATTATCAGCATGTTCATGAGGCCCTCTTGCAAGAGTTTGCATGGCCTTAAGTTTGGTACAATCGCTGGCCGAGAGCATTGTTGGCCTAAATGGAAAAAACGTATTACTGTGTATTCCCAGCTTAATGTTGGATACAGCCCAAGAGAGTAGATGTATGTGGGAGCACACAATTTAGGCCAAATTGGTGAGTACAATCCCAAATGCCCATAAGGTAGCCATTCAAATGTATTTTTTTTTTTAAATTTACATACAATTATGCTGTTATTGTTCAGTTGTTTTTTACTAAAATGTGCAATCAGAATCCACTTGATTATAGACCAATATCAATTGAATGTCTACTGGATATAATGCCAGGTTGCAGGCCGTTCAGGCTTATTTTTGATTGACCTACTATGTATGTTGTGCCATGCTAAATATATTCTTTTCTTTTTTAGATCTGCCAAAGATGGTTGATCGCTTAGCAAACAGTGAGGCAAATACAAAACGTATAAACCTAGTGGAAGGTTGCTTTGGAACAGCTGGCCAGCCTTTGGCCATCCCTGGCCGAGTTCTCATTGGAGAAGGGGTGCTAACAAAACTTTGCAGGAAGAAACCAAAAGCCCGACAGTTTTTCCTATTCAATGATATTCTAGTATATGGTAATATTGTTCTTCAGAAGAAAAGGTACAACAAGCAGCATATAATTCCTCTGGAAAATGTTACCATCGACACCATTGAAGACGAAGGAGAGCTGCGAAATGGCTGGTTGATTAAAACCCCTACAAAATCATTCGCAGTCTATGCTGCCACGGCCACAGAAAAATCTGAATGGATGAATCACATTAATAAGTGCGTCGGTGATTTAATATCCAAAAGTGGGAAGATGCCGAATAGTGAACATGCTGCAGTCTGGATACCCGATTCCGAGGCATCGATTTGCATGCGTTGCAAAAAAGGGAAATTTACCCCCATGAATCGTAGACATCACTGCCGGAAATGCGGATATGTCATTTGTGGACCTTGCTCAGAGAAGAAGTATCTTTTGCCAAGTCAGTCTTCCAAACCTGTGCGTGTTTGTGATTTCTGTTATGATCTTCTATCCAACGGGGATTTCTCTTCCTGTCTGCCTAGCAGATCGGACTCCTTCTCCCACCCTTCAAAGTTCAAAAATAATTTGTCGGACGACGACGATGATGAGGATAGCAGTGACTGAAAAAATAAGCACCTTCTAAAAGGGATTTTCTTTATTTGGAAACCTGAGCTGCTTCTAGATGAAAATGTTCATCTTCATGGACCTTCTGTCAACCCATATTAGTGGGGGGGTTCTGTTTTTTTGCAGAATCTCTTCATGTGCCTCAATTTACAATGCTTCTGGTTTCTTCAGGGATAAAGTATAGATCCTGTAGTTATTACCTTTTCGGCTACTTTGTGTCTCAACTAAGATTTTTCAAGGTTGGGTTTGCTTCATTCCCTCTTCTACTCGACACAAATCTGTATATAAAATATTTAAACGGAGATGCAAAATTGACCATGTTGTGCCTTATGATTGCTAAAATGTGAGCATCCCCCCCCCCCC
>CM044442.1:120028094-120056097 GCA_024363595.1 Xenopus borealis | reverse complement strand
TTTTTTTTTTTTTTTTTCAATTTTTTTCTGGAGGCTTTTGTATGATTTTTTCCAAATAAATTTTGGGCTGTTTAGCCTGAAAACTTGCAATCGTTGTTAAAGGCCATAGAAACATATAAACGTTTTAATACAATCACCTTCAATCATCCAAATGCAATACCTTGTGGAGTATGACAACTCTTCCCTAGCGTGCCTGAGAAACTATAGCTCTGAGGAAGGGGGTGCAAATTACACTAGTGTTCAAAAGTTTGGAATTGGCCAGAAATATTCATGTTCTTGATAGGAATTGAAACAAGGTAGCCTCCAATTGATCAGTCGACAATGTAATATCCTTTTTATGTTGTTCTATACATCAGACTTCAGCTTTGCAGCATTAACATACTTGCTGTTCGGGGGCTATTTTAGCCCAGGCCTTCTGGGGCTCTTCTCAGAGCTGCAATGGCTTGTAGGGAATTTTTCTCTTTTTTTATACTGCTCTTCCCACAAGAGCTTGATAGGTTTCATGTCTCGCGATTGTGCTGGCCACTCCAGATACAGTATGATACAGTACTCTGCTTTTGGTTTCTTCTCCGTATAGGTTTCACACAGCTTTAGATCACTGGTCTGCTGCCGGAAATTTACCCTTTTCAATTGTTAACCACAGGGGAGGGCATGAAAAAACTAATTTCCTAGTGATTCCAAACTTTTGAAGACTGTTGTATTTTGTTACATTAAGGGGCAGATTTATTAAGGGTCGAATTAAATTTTTTTTTTAATTGTCAAAACTGTCCAATTCGACAATCAAGGGTATTATCCAAACTTGATTCGAGTTTTTTAAAAATTAAAATGTATCATACTCTGGCCCTTTAAAAATTCAAATTCAACTATTCACCACCTAAAACCTGCCAAATTCCTGTATAAGTCAATGGGAGAGTTCAGGTGACCAATTTGAAGAGGTTTGTTGCGGGATTGCTTCAATTTCCGAAGTTTCCTAACCAGGAAACTTTGGGCGACTTTGGAAACTGAATTGTTCCGTTTGCCATCCTGCCGTTGATTGCCATTCTAGCCGCCAGGAAGACCGTTCGGGGAGATTAGTTGCCCCAAGAAGAAGGAGCCATTTGCCGCCCCAAGAAGAAGAAGCGATTTGTTGGTGGGCGACTAATCTCCCCAAATAGCAGCGTGCCACCACACTTAAGGGAACATTTAAAAACTCGCATAAATTTGAAATTCGATCCTTGATAAATGTCCCTCCCAGAGTGTTGGTTGCAAGTAGGTTTGTAAACTAGGGTGAAGCATGTATTGACCTCTCAATGCAATTTTCTAGAACGTAATAAGTTTACATTTGAAACTTTTGATCTGCTCACCATTTTTAAAAAAAATATATATATTTTAGTTGTTTTTGTAACTAAAAAAATATTTAGAGCAAATTTGCCTCTAATTTTGGACATAGATGTATTTTGCTGATTTGAATATAAACTGAAGAATCTGCCTATGTATTTAAACTTCATGGTCACAAAAATTATACTTAATTTATATAAAGTATGACTTTCTGTATATTAAGACGTATTCTCTAATCCACATTTGAAAACATTGGCCTTGTAACTGATGCATATGATATAGATTTTACTTGTAAGGGGAAAAAATGGTTTTAATTGCAGTGGCTGTAAATTCATATGGCTTTTTACCATGGGAACAATTACTAATTTTATTTCCCCTATATAATTATAGTAATTCTATGTGAATAGTTAAATATTTTCTTACTACCTAGGTTTCAGTTAACACCGGTTACATGGCTCAGTTGTTAGGGCTCGGGGTAAATAGTTTGTTTTATTAAATGGTTACAATAACTATCTGTACTTAAAGAAATTAAGTTATTGGAACCGTCGTATTCACAATAGGGCTGGCAGTATAGAAAGCTCCAAAAAAGTAAAGTTCCTGGGTTTTTTCTTTAATAGTAGCTGACTGGATAGAACGATTGCATAAAAAGTGGGTTCAGTCTTTTTATTGAGAACATATTGTTGGCCAGACATAGGGGGGAATTCACAAAAGTGTCGGGAAGGAAAACATTTCTTTAAAATGTCGTACGACAAATTCACAGAGCATTTCCCTGACAATTTTCCGACATATACGACACTTTTGAAAAAGTGTAGTGAAAAGTGGTCGTGGTTTTTTCTGCGCCACTTTCCCCAACATATTTATGAATTACCCGTAAACTAATTTTTTTTGCCGACAATTTTTCCGACACATTAGGCTCTCCAAAATGAAAATGTCGGTCAAATTGTCTTTTAAATGTCGTCTGTACGATGAAAAGATATACAACATTTTAGAAAATTGTCGCACTTACGAGACATTCAGAGATGTAACATCTGCCTTTGTGAATTTGCCGTTTGTACGACATTTTACAAATTTGTCGACCGCCACTTCTGGGTTACTTATTTTACCGACACTTTTGTGAATTCCCCCCCATAGTGATGGCAAATAGTGTTTTAGCTCTTTGGAGACTCTTTGGTGTTCGTCTCAAAATTCAAATTACATTAGATTTCTCTCGAGTGTTTCTCAATATTTATCATGTCACTTTAACTTCCTTTGTTGCACTTGAGTTTTCTCAAACTTTAATGCTGTCAAAAATATTTCTAGGATTAGCCCAAGACTCCTGTTGACTTTTCCCATCTGCTCCCAGTCACATGACTTATGCTCTGATAAACTTCAGTCACTATTTACTGCTGTACTGGAAATTGGAGTGATATCACCCCCAGCCTACCAGAAAGCAATTCCATGTTGTGTTGGCTCTTTCTGAAAGCACATAGCCAGGCAAAATGACCTGAGATGCACCTACACACCAATATTACTCAGGACTAGATTTTCAACCTTTTGTAATGTCAAAAATGTACTCTGTATGCAAGTAGGGTTAATTTGCTATTCTTTTTCTCCTTAGACAGCATGCTTTTATACATGCTTGGAGCATTGGTTGTGGTTTCTGAAATAACCAAGTCTATGTTCACTATCCCTCTCTCAGCATCTGTTTCTCTTCATTCTCTCTTCATGCAGCAGTTTTGTGTCCGATGATCATTGACCTTTGGATCCAATATATCTTAGAGGGGGTCTGTCTTCCTTTCCTAGCAGATTTATTAGAGCTTATTCAAATAACTGATTCCAGTACAAACAAAATCTAACAAAATAACTGCCTTTTACACAAATCCTGCATGTAGAGAGACATCTGATGATTTTAATCGAGTGAGCTCTAATATATCTTCTAGGCAAAAGGAGCCCCCTTATAAGATATATTGGATCTAACTGTCAATTATCCGACACTCAACTCTCCTGAGAGAATGAAGAGAAACAGATGCTGAGAGATGAATAGTGAAGATATATTCAGAAAACGTATTATTTCAGTATGCTGAAGCCTATATAAAATGTTCATTTTCCCAATAGTTCCCCTTTAAATACATTTATATAAGTGGTAGCTGCCTCATGGGCAAATTCTCCATGAACTCTAGAGGTGATATATCAATATAATAGCAATTGTGGAAGTATATACTCATACTCACATATACTAGGACATAAGAAGGCCTAAGTACAATCCATAATTAGAGGTATCCAAGCAATGTAGTGTAATGTAAAAACACTATACAGAAATACAAAGTCCACATAGGTAGACGGAATAGAGAATCCATAGATCTGCATGAGCTTAATGAAAAAAACAGAAAGGACACGCAAATGATTACAGAATAGAAGAACAAAGTAAGTTTGGAATAAAGGATAAGTGGCTGCATTGGGTGAGCTAAAGTTCCAATTCTCAAAAGAACAAACAGATTTTTTACTATTCCAGCTGCCCCCAGTCATGTGTCTTGTGCCAGAACTTTAGGATGGAACTACTTTCTTGCAGGCTATTTCTCCTACTATGTTACTGAATGTGTCTCAGTGGGACTTGGCTTTTACTATTGAGTGCTGTTCTTAGATCTACCAGGGAGCTGTTATCTTGTGTTAGGGAGCTGTTATCTGGTTACCTTCCCATTGTTTTTTTGTTAGGCTGGGGGGGGGGGTTGATATCACTCCAACTTGCAGTACAGCAGTAAAGAGTGACTGAAGTTTATCAGAGCACAAGTCACATCACTGGGGGCAGCTGGGAAACTGACAATATATCTAGCTCTATGTCAGATTTCCAAATATGAATATAACAAAATCTGTTTGATTTTTGGAGAATTGGATTTCAGTGCAGACGTCTGCTGATGTGTTTTGAAAAAAACATGTTTTCCCATGAAAACATATTTTCTGATGTCAGAGATATGAGAAGGTAGAAACACAATTCAACCAACAAAGAGGCTAGCTTTCTGGAGACCAATCACTGTGCTTTCTGGTGCTGGGTAATGACAATGGATGGGCCTTGCAACAACCTGCACAATTCCTCTATAGACTTTGCTGGGATGTCATCTTTGGTCAGGGTCTAAACAATCTGTTTATCCATTCCCATATCTGCCTTACCCCACAAATCCCATGTTGGGGCATCCCTGCTATAGTAGTACGTGATTAAAAAAATATCTTCACTCTTGATTGTGGTCATATATTGGATCTTTTCTACGCCTACAGTGTGAATGTTTTCATTTGTTTAAAGCACTTTGTATGTTATGTCTAAGGGGAAAACACATTTCCAGCATTTCTTTTTTTTTTAGGTGGTTTTTCTCTCTTTTCTAACTTCTGCAATATATTCTCTCTATAATCATATACTGTACCAATTTGTGCTTTTCCATGAGTTTCTGTACCAGTTTCCTCGTGAGATGAACTTTTATAACTTCCTGCAAATAATACTTGCATTGCAGCTGTTGGGATAGTCCTACCATAAGCTGTTCCAACAAAATTCTGTATTGGATTTTTAAAATATATATTTATATCTATATATTTCCTCTGTCCAAACTGTTTATATTTTATAAATAAACTAGATTTATATGCAATAAATACACATGGGATATTTACTGGTCTATTAATGATCAAGTGGTACCTTGGTATCTGTATTAGTAGCTATAGAGGAACTGTGCATCCCAAAGCGGGAATGGGGATGATGGGAGATGTAGTATTACAGCTGGTGAGACCTTCTCCCCCAATTGTGATTTTATTATTGAGAATACAAAGACGATTTTTGAATGCATTCATTGCAGGGGGCGTATGTACACAGCATTGCATATTCACATCATAATTAGGGATACGCCTAATCCAGGATTAGATTCAGCCGAATCCTTCTGCATGGCTGAACCAAATCCTAATTTGCATATGCACTTTAGGGTCAGGGAGGTAAATTGCGTGACTTTTTGTCACAAAACAAGGAATTAAAAATGTTTTCCTCTTCCTACCCCTAATTTCCATATGCAAATTCAGATTTGGTATTCGGCTGAATCTTTCAGGAAGTACTTGAGGGTACGGCTGAATTCAAAATAGCGGATTCGGAAAGTCATTTAAACATTAAATAAACCCAATAGGCTGGTTTTGCTTCCAATATGGAGTCATTATATTTTAGTTGCAATCAAGTACAAGCTACTGTTTTATTATTACAGAGAAAAAGAAAATTATTTAAAAAAAAAAAATTGGATTATTTCATTATAATGGAGTCTATGTGAGACCACCTTTCTGTAATTCGGAACGTTTGGGATAACAGGTTTCCAGATAATGGATCCCATACCTGTAATCTTTTCTTTTGTTATGGGTATCCAAAGTTATGTTCACCCTGTGAAGGATATTTATGCATTCTGCCACATATAATTGGGTTTGAACCTATAGGAGCTGCCCGTTGTGTTTGTACCTATAAGAGAATATGACTATAATACTCTTATACATTTAACTGAATGGAAAATGCCACCTTATATGCCCATGAGTTTGTACCTTTGTTGCAAGGTTTATTGGAAAAGCTTGTTAGGGACATTTCATATAGATTAGGCAGTAATAGGCAACTCCTTAAGCCAAGTGCACTCTAAACTTGGAAGCCATGAGCATCCTGACAGTAAAAAGTGATCAGAAGTAGTATGAGCAAATTTATTCAGCAGACATGGATTTGCCACGAAATTCTGAATTTCACTGCGAAACAGGAGCGTGCTGGAAATTTTGTCACGAAAAAACGCCCATACGATAAAACGCCCATTGAATTTATTGCATTTGGCAAAAAAGTTGTCGTAAGAAAAAACACCTGTTGACTTTAATTTATTAGGGGAAAAAAATTGCCATAAGAAAAAACCCCCATTAACTAATGCATTTGGGGGAAAAAGTCGCCATAAGAAAAAATGCCCATTTACTAATGCATTAGAAAAAAAAAAGTCGCCATAAGAAAAAATGCCCATTTACTAATGCATTAGAAAAAAAAAATCACCATAAGAAAAAAAGGCAAGTTTACTTTAATGCATTAGGGGGGAAAAGTCGCTAAGAAAAAACGCCAGTTGACTTTAATGCATTAGGAAAAAAAAAAGTCGCTATAAGAAAAATGCCCATTGACTTCAATATGTTTCTCGAAATTTCGCTAAACAAGACGGATTCACTCCTCACTAGTCAGAAGTAATTTCCCACTAATGGAGTAAAAGCATTGCCATTTGGCAGGCCCAGTTCCTATTAATCAAAAGCCCAGCCATGCCAATCAGTACCCCCTCCCCCGAGTGTGTGTGAATTAAACAGACCTTCAGCACGTAGGGAGATCAGCGGCCTGGAGAGCGCCCAGTCTGACCCTACAGTGTTGCAAAACGGAGCACCATAGGTTGCAATGCACTTGTCATTTAAAACTTTCCATGGAGTGGTGAAACGTTCTGTTTGTGGTTTGCTTCTCAGGGCTTCACCGGGTGTTAACTACAGAGATCCCTTTATGCCTTGCACCTCAAATTAGGGTAACACATTTGCAATAATTACGTGGTGCCCCTTGCTTATATAAATGTTTCCCATAGTCACCCATGGTCTGCATTTACCCATGGGCTGATTTCCAAAGCTTGGAAGGGAACCGTATGGTTAGGATGGCTGGCATCAGAAAGACGCGCACGGATGTGACATCAGAGGTTGAAATTCCAGAGCGGCCATCTCGGTTATGTGTGTATGCGCAGACAGTGCAGAAGAAAAGGAAGAACGAGAGTACGGTCTTGGTGCCAAAGTAAGCGGTAATAGCTGGCCGCAATGAGGGGATTTTTAACATGGTATGAGGGGAAAGCTGCACAACCTAAAGGGAAAAGCCTTCCTGCCACAGATGGGGGGAAAAAAGACAAGTCTCCGGAGAAGTCGACCGCTTCTAGTGAAAAGCAACAGGAGCCTGGAACCACCTTGTAGCAGGAGAACCAATTATTTGCTTAGTACTTAGCATGTGTAATCAAACAAGCAGCGATACAAGGATTCCAAGAGGTCTCAAGTGCGAAGAAGAGATCAAGACATTATCATGGGAGACAAGGGGAATCTTTCTCAGATGTGTCAGGAGATTTGTCGGTTGATTCAGATGTCTTGTCTCAGGCAGGATTGGAAGAAGGGTAAATTGATTCAGAGGAGGAATCCACTTTTGATCTGACAATGATTGAGCCATTGATTAAGGCAGTGAGGCAAACCTTGACTTTACCTACAGAATCAGCAAGACTATCCCCGGCGGATAAACTGTTTCCATCTGCAAAGAAGAAAGAAGTGTGTTTTCCGGTTCATTTGTCAATAAAAGAAATTATTGCCACGGAACAGAAAAAACTAAAAAGAGCTCAAACAGTGGGGAAATTTAATAAAACATATCCATTTGGTGAGCAAGATTCGAAGAATTCTTGGGATTCTCCACCAAAGGTAGATGCAGCTGTGGTGAGACTGGCTAAAAAGTCCACATTTCTGGTTGATTATGTGGTGGTATTTAGAGAGCCAATGGAAAAGAGAATGGAATTCAATCTGAGAAAATCCTTTGGAGCTGCTGGTGCAGCCTGTAAGTCAGCAGTGGCACTGACATCGGTGTCTAAGGCTTTGAAGGTTTGGCTTTCTGAACTGGGAGATGCAATATCATCAATTGTAAGGAGACCACAGTTTCTCTAGATGTTAACTGGCAACAGAGTTCATGTCAGAAGTTTCAATAGATATGGTGCATTTTGCGGCAAGGTCCATGGCATTGTCTGTAGCTGCTAGAAGAGCACTTTGGTTAAAGTCATGGGCAGCCGATACAGCATTGAAAACAAACCATTGTCGGTTACCATTTGAATGGGAAATGTTGTTTGGAGAAAAGCTTGATGCCATTATCAGGAAGGTTTCAGGAGGTAAGAGTGTGTTCTTACCTCAAGAAAATCAGGTGAAGAAAGCAAGGTTTGATTCAAGCTTCAACAAAGCAAAGGAGAAGTTGTTTAGAACTTCGAGACAGTACAAGCTTGAGAGAGAATGTGGCATCCTTGCTAAGGGATCTTGACAAACTGGAAATCTGGGCAGCTAAGTGGCAAATGAGATTCAATGTTGATAAATATAAAGTCATGCACCTGGGATATAAAAATATTCACTTATATTCTTAATGGGACTGCACTAGGCAAATCCATTATGGAAAAGGACTTTGGAGTTCTTGTAGATGATAAACTTGGCTTTAGCAAAGCAATGCCAGTCAGCAGCATCAAGGGCCAATAAGGTCTTGAGCTGTATTAAAAGGGACTTAGAGTCACGGGAGGAGGGGGTCACTGGCCAAATTTGGGATGTTCACGCTGGAGAAGAAGCGCTTAAGGGGTGATATGATAACTATGTATAAATATATAAGGGGGTCATATAATAATCTAGCTAATGCTTTATTTATCAGTAGGTCTTTCCAGCTGATGCAAGGGCACCCATTCCAATTAGAAGAAAAAAGGTTCCGCCTAAATATTCAGAAGGGTTTTTTCTACAGTGAGAGCTGTGAAGATGTGGAATTCTCTCCCTGAATCAGTGGTACATTAGATAGCTGTAAGAAGAGGTTGGATGGGGTTTAGCAAGTGAGGGAATACAGGGTTATGGAAGATAGCTCATAGTACAAGTTGATCTAGGGAGAAGTCCGATTGCCATTTTGGAGTCAGGAAGGATTTTTTCCCCCCTCAAAGGCAAATCTGGATCAACTAGCAGTTAGGCAGGTTAAAAAAGTTAAAAGGCTGAACTTGATGGATGTGTCTTTTTTTCAACCTAACTAACTATGTAGTAGCACAACTTTCCAGCGTGATTGTGAGTTTCATTATTGCAACTCTCTAAAGTAACACCTGTTTCTAGGAGTTGCATCATACCTTGGTAATACTATCACAGATCCTAAACAGACACAGGTACACTTACCTGATACCCTGGGCCAGTGCTCCTATTAGCAGAAAACTGCACCGAACTGGGGTTCTGCCAGCAAGCACAATGGATTGATCATCATCTTTGCTTCTTAGCTTTTCAAAATTCCCGGGGCAGACGCATGTTCACTAGAACAAATAGTCTGCTTTTTCGTCAAAGTTTGACTTTTCACTTTCTACTGTACTCGTGGAGCCATGAGAAAAGGAATAGGATTGCTTTCGGGTATTCCCTGGAATAACCCTGGGCTGGTGCAGTTTTCTGCTGATGGAGGGCATTTGGGGTGGCGATGGTCTCTCCGTGGCACAAGTATGGGACCTGTTATCCAGAGTGCTGAGGAATTGGCATTTTCCATATAAGGGATCTTCCACTAATTTGGATAATCCTAGAATAGCTCTACATAAAATTAATTAAAACATAAAATAAACCCAATAGGGTTGGGTATAATGTATAAGGATACAGTAAATCTTAATTGGGATCAAGTACAAGGTATTGTTTATTTATTCCAAAGAAAAGGGAAATCTAAATTATTGATTAAAATTGACTCTATGGGAGACTGTTTTCCAAGAGCTTTCTGGGTAACCGATTCCATACCTGTACCAGATCCAGATCTTGCTGTCCTACTTGAGACATTTACATGCAAGTTCTGCGGCCCCTAATATTCTCTGTGCTGCAGCACAACTGATTTGTAGTGATTTCCATTAAAGGAGAATTCAACCCCTTATAAAAAAAAATAAAAACCCACCCACCTACCCCACAGCCCCCAGTCTAGCTGCTACTCCGGGTAAATGCCCCTAACTTTTTAGGGCATCCAGGTACACAGATGTCATTTTCTTCTCTTCAGAAATCTTCGGGTCTTCTGACGCTCCGGCAATTTCCTTGACTTTCGGCGCATGCGCAGTTGTCCCGAAAAAGCTCAAACTGCACATGCACTGATATGCTGTTTTCTTCCTGAAGATTTCCGAAGCGAAGAAGAGGACTGAAGTGAAGTTAGATGCTCGAATCTGCACTGAGGGAGAGGGACATTTACCCAGGGTAGGGTAGGATTTTTTTTAATAATGGGTTGAATTCTTTTTTAACCGGACTCTGATTATTGACGCTGATTTCCCTGTAACTGGTCATGGTTTTGGACATTTCTCAAACAGAAGAAATATTTCAACAGGGAAACCCCCACCCCCACCACTCACCGCAGGTGTTCACCTATTTGTGCTCAGCCCTTCAGCAGGACTAAGCAACCTGTAGCCAATCCAGAATTAGATTGTATTGCCAGACCTGCCAATCAGAGGAACTGAATTAAATTAAATTTAAAATTCCACTTAACCATTTCCTCCCAATGCTTAATTTGATTTGATTAAATTCATTGTGGTTTCTGATTATACAACTTGTCACACTGATTTCCTGCACTTGACAAACTGTTTCGGTTCTTGTATCTATTTAACCACAAACAGACTGTATCCGGGAGCCTTGAGCAGTGCGTGCACCATTAGTTCCCCATACAGTAACATGTACGCTTGGTCGGCATTCACTTATTTAGAATTGCTTCAAAGGATAAGCCCCTGTATTTATAATCTTCCCATATCGCTCGGTTGCTTAGAAACTAAAACAATAGACCAATTGCATCTCAAATTAAATGGTCTGGTACGAGCCTGATACTATACTGTTAAGGTGGCCAATGTACAGTGTATGGCCACCTTTAAAAAGGAGATAGTGGTTGGGCAGGTCATTGTGAAGATCCCATATACAGATCAATATGGCGTTGACTTATCAGTCAGCCCTAGGGTTGCCACCTCACCCCTTTAAAACCAAACACATATGGGGGCAGATTAAAGGGCGAAGTGGCCATCGCTAGCGAAACTTCACCAGAAATCTCTTCTACATCGCTGATTAAAGTGGACCTATCACCCAAAAAATTTTCAAAATCATAATTTATCACATTAGTCAAGCAAAAAGAACATTAATTACACTATATAAATTATTTTAATCTTGTTTTTTTCAGTCTGGGAATTCATAATTATAACAAGCAGGCAGGAGCCATTTTGTGGACACTGTTATTAAGGCAAGTCTTGTATCATCTCAAAATCTTGTTTGAGCACCAGAATGGGGGACCCAATGTCTATCCCCATGTCCTGGCTACACAATTAAATGGTTAAGAGAACTGGGGGAATGTGTGGGGAGCAGTGACATCTAGGAAGTGCTGAATGGAAAGTGAAAGTAATTATCTGCCCCGCCTCTATGCCTAAGGTAGTGATCCCCAACCAGTAGCTCGTGAGTAACATGTTGCTCCCAGTGGCCTCAAAGCAGGTGCTTATTTTTGAATTAATGGCTTAGAGGCAAGTTTTGGTTGCATAAAAAAACAGATGTCCTGCCAAACATTCTCTCCTGTAGGCTGCCAGTCCATATAGGGGCTACCAAAAAGCCAATCAGAGCTCTTATTTGACATCCCCATGGACTTCTTCATGCTTGTGTTGCTCTCCAACTCTTTTTTACATTTAAATGTGGCTCACGAGCAAAAAAAGGTTGGGGACCCCTGGCCTAAGGCATAGAGGAGGGGCAGACAATATTTGATTGACAGCTGAGATTTTTAAATGAGCTTAAAACAGCTATGAATGCTTTAATAAAAATTTGAAATTGGATTTCATGTTTAATTTGAAAATGACTTTTATAATACAGATTTTTGTGTCTGGGTGACGGGTCCACTTTAACTAACAGGCGTACAGGACAATTTGCTAGCGAAATAGACCATCACTAGCCCATTTTCACATCCTATCACCAGGCAAATTTTCTCTCAGGCAAACAATTGATACTCTGCAAATTTTTATCGAACCTCACCTCTTTCACCACCTTAGATCTGGCGAACTGATCCTACATCCTCCTCAATCTTATGTCAGTGACATCATATCATGTATGCCGGAAAGTCATAAAAATTCTGGTGTTTTTTTTTTTTATTTTTTAGAGCGGGATTGCCTTCAGAAGTCCTAACTATTAAAGATTTTTGTGTTTTCCAACCATTTGAGGGGCATGCCACATTTGTTTTAGGGGTGGGCCCTTTAGTGAATTTGCCCCAAGGAATACAGAGCCTGCATGGCTAATTAGCAATTCATTTAGATCAGAATGTTGTCTCATTATGAGTCATCCATAAAAGCATTTGTAGCATTCTGTTCCATGGAAAATATTACTTCAATATTGAGAAAATGTATATTGCTATATTTAATGAACTACTGTATTTCTTATGTTACCATAAGCATAGCCATAGGGTTACCATAGGCAACCCAAGTCAGCCCTCCTCCGAGGCTGTTAATCAGCTGCTTCTGCTACATTATTTCTGGAGTCAGAAACCAGACTTACAGACACTACAAACAACCAGGCAGATATCGCTTATAACAACAATTACATTGAGAAAGGTTTACTTAACCTAAATTTGCAAATGGCTTAGCAATATAATTCCTTTAATTATGCAAAAAAAAAAAAAAGTATTTTTGATGATTTTCCTTTTTGAATGTTTTATTGATGCACTTAAGTGATAGAAGCAGCTTGTAACAAGACAGTGACAGCTGTTGGCTGGCTGCATTCAGACTGCTGACCTATTAATCTGATGGAGTGCCTTAAAATAACCTGCACTGCTAACGAGAGCTGGAATGGTCTGCCATAAAGGAATCCCAATGCAAACGCTTTCCCCACAAACTGTTGACTTGCTGAATGGCACTCACTGCAACAATTAGCTTGTGCCCCGTCTTTCCCTCTCAGTATATCTTGTCCTTTTCTGACAGCTGATTCAAAAGGTCAGGCTTTCAAGTTCCTTAGTCAAAGCAATTGCTATGGAATTCGGATATGCAGGTATGGGATCAGTTCTCTGGAAACCTGTCATTCCGAAATCTCAGAATTCAGGAAAGGTCATCTCCCATAGACACCATTAAAATCAAATACTCCAAATTTAAAAAAAAAAAATATTTCCTTTTTCTCTGTATTAATAAAATGGTACCTTGTGCTTGATCCTGGCTAAGATAAAGTATAATTAAAGGGGCTGTTCACATTCAACCACTCTTGTCAGTTCAGTTGGTTTCAGTTAGTTCCGCAGAAATAAGGGTTAGTCCACACTCGGCGATTCTGGGAGATTATTAGCCTGGCGACTAATCTCCCTGATCGATTTATTTTAACGAGAGAAAAAAGAGAAAAAGAACAAGGTGTTACCTTGTTATGGCTCTTATTCCAGTTTTATAAAAAATCCTTTTGGATCACCTAAACACCAGTTTAATTGAGACTTAATCAGATTCAATTCATTAAGTTATTGAAATAATTTATAAAGTGCGAGTGCTTTTCAAGTATAAGTTCTATGATCCCACCAATACAACTGTTATTAATATACAATTTTATAATTCATTACTTAATCAAGGGTATTCACAAATACTTGTTTAACTAAAAGTGCTTGGTGCTCAAAATCAATTAATTATCTGATTAATTAACTTACTATAATCAATAAAGCAGTTGGTACTTGAATTACCCACAAGTGTATAAAGTGCAATGTGCTGAGGATTCAATAATTAATGAATATACTATAAATTAATATAATCACCCTCAATCACCTAAATAAATCCATGCCCATGATTCCCAACAGAATTGATTTGATTTACGATCTAACCAATTAATAAGATTAAAATTTTAAAAACTTTCTTTTTTCATTTTTAATCTTATTAATTGTTTAGATCGTAATTCATACTCTGTAACTAAGTTGATACTTTTCTGAGCAGAATCCCTGCATTTTATTGCAGCGGTTGGAGTTAATACAATAGTTGCTAATATTCCACAGCTACTGCTGAGAAATGGATCAACTAAATGCTGCAAAATTTTTAGGTTTAGAATCTGCTCCTGAATTACTGAGCTGCCAGACTCAAACATGAACATTAAACTTTATTTTAAAAAAATGGGAAGTAGTTGATAAAAGGCTTTATTTATGGTGAACAATCTGAAAACAACTCAACTGAAAAAAGTTTTTGGAACGTGAACAGCTCCTTTAATTCAGATTAAAGGAGAAGTAAACCCTAAAAAATATTTTATATACTGAACGTATTGCACCAGCCTAAAGTTTCAGCTTGTCAATATCAGCAATGATCCAGGACTTCAAACTTGTCACAGGGGGTCACCATCTTGGAAAGTGTCTGTGACACTCACATGCTCAGTGGGCTCTGAGCAGCTGTTGAGAAGCTAAGCTTAGGGGTCGTCACTAATTATCCAGCAGAAAATGAGGTTGGTCTGTAATATAAGCTGATGCTACAGGGCTGATTATTAAATTCTGATGCTAATTGCACTGGTTTCTGTGCTGCCATGTAGTAATTATCTGTAATAATGACTAATCAGCCTTATATTGTGACTATATTTCTATTCTATGTGTAGTGTATATTGTGAGTGGGTCCCTAAGCTCAGTAAGTGACAGCAGCACAGAGCATGTGAATCAGTGAATCAGCAGAAAAGAAGATGGGGAGCTACTGGGGCATCTACTGGGGAGACACAGATCTTTACTGCTAAAGGGCTGTGGTTGCCTTGGGCTGGTACACAAGCACAAAACATAATGTACAACATTTCTAGCTACTTCTCTAGTTAGGCTTTACTTCTTTAATGAAAGAAACCCCAGCTTATTGGAATGATGCCAGAAGAAGCAACACAAGCAAATGTTGCGGAGGTTCAACATTACCCACTTTAATATTTATTTGGAGGAAATAAAGTGTGCAAGTGATATTTTTCTGCAGTTTGCACCATTGGGAGTGAGACACAATATGAGCTCACATATTCACATTATATAACCGGCCTTATACATGCCCCAATGATGAAACACAAAGGAAGAGCTGAATGTTCTCTCTCTTTATGTGGTTGCGAAGGAAAGGTGATGCACAATAGCAGGCAGTTTTTTTATGCACTATAAGTGGCCAGGCAGCAGCCACTACACGCAGCTCAGGCTATTTAGGGACAATACAAAATCATGTGTTTTACTGAAACTGCTTCATAAGTACACTATGGGGGGGGGGGGATGAAGTACTCTATTTTGGACTGCAAGGATCATGTGATTTGCTCTTGACTTCTCACTGTGCATCGGTGTGTGAAGTGGCCACGCACAAGCCAACTACTGTTTTGTGAAGAACTGTCACAAAAACTGAAGCTGTCCAAAGTCTAGTTAATGTTCTTTTATTGCCCAAGCTGAAGATGCCAAAGAGCAGCCACATGATGAACCTGCAAGGAGACAGAATCAGATATGATTACTCAACAGCTGGATGATGGTCCCAGAGGTGCATGACATGGTGGGATAGGGGTAAATTATGTTTGGGTTATTATTAGCACAGGGTAATGGGCATGTGCCATTAGACAGGTCACTCTAAATGATTGCTATACAAAAAGTGGGGACCCTGATAACCCAGGCAGGCCTGGACAGCGAGGAAAAAGCAGTCCTGGCAAAAGTATCGATGCAGCCCATGTATTTACGCGCATGCAAAGCATGATGTATATTTCCAACCCCAAGGTTAAAGGGATCCTGTCATGGGAAAAATTTCAAAATGCATCGGTTAATAGTGCTGTTCCACAGTTGCACAGGGCCGGTCTTACCAACTGCGGGGCCCAATTGGAACTATTTTATTGGGGCCCCTAAATGGAGTTTTGCCATCTGGCACATGGTTTTAGGGATGGGTGACAAATAGTGACTGCTTTTCCCTTTGTCCCATGATAATTACTCACTACATTTCACTTATTTATCTTTATTGAGTTCAACTGCATACACAGCACAGGAATTCATTTTTACAGTTTATGTAACCAAAGAGTGCAAGAACTACCCTCCTGTTGTATGGTAAATAGTACAGGGGAATACCTATGCTGCCATAATTTTATGGGATCTCTCTGTACAGACTATGAGCAAATTTAGGGGACTGTTCCTGCTGATTTGTGCTTAGTACAGGGGAATACCTATGATAGAAATATTGAATATATGGATAGTTAAACAATTCTTTTAGCTGTTCTTAAAGGGGCTGTTCACCTTTAAATGAGCTTTTAGTATAATATAGAGAGTGATATTCTGAGACAATTAGCAATTGGTTTTTATGTTTTATTGTTTGTAGTTTTTGAATTATTTAGCTTTTTATTCAGCAGCTCTCTAGTTTGCAGTGTCAGCAATTTGGTTTCTAGGGTACAAATTACCCTAGCAACCCTGCATTGATTTGAATAAGAGACTAGGATATGAATAGGGGATGGATTGAATAGAATGATAAGTAATAAAAAGTGGCAATAACAATACATTTGTAGCCTTACAGAGCATTTGTTTTTAGATGGAGTCAGGGACCCCCATTTGAAAGCTGCAAAGAAACAGAAGAAAATTGCAAATCATTAAAAAACTATGAAAAATAAATAATGAAGACCAGTTGTAAAGTTTCTTAGAATTGGCCCTTCTACGATATTCTAAAAGTTAACTTGAAGGTCAACCACCCCTTTAAAGCACAAATCCCATCATTCTAAGAACAAAGATGCAATTTGATTTATAAAACCCAAAAAACAATTCCATGTATAATACCCCAGAACTAAGAGCAGAATGAACACTGATAATTTCATGTATAAATACCCCCATAAATCACTTTAGGCAGCACAGTGGCAATTCCATGAATAAACATCCAAAAATGTATAACAGAAGGATGGCTCAAAAGCAATTTTTGCTAGCAAGGAAAGGGTTAAAATTCACAAGGCAGTGTAATAAACATGATTTGTTGCCTTACTGGGCCAGCACTCTTTCTGCACGATAGACTGGGAGGAGAGGATGAATCTGCAGCACCATCATCTACTATCCATCCTGCCTGTTAGACGAGTTCATAGTATAATGGCGCCTTTCTCCCCTGCCTGCAAATGGCTGCTTTAATTTTTCTGAAATTTTCGTGACTTTTGACGCATGAGCAGTTGTTTGGGACCGGAAATTTACTCCAACTGTGAATGTACCGAAACTCCTCACAGATTCCAAAGAAGACCAAAAAAAGAAGATGGTGCCCGTGAACTCCCGAAGCCACAATCTGCACGGAAAGGTAAGTACAAAATTAGGGACATTTGCCTGGTGGAGCAACTAGGCTGGGGGTTAGAAGAGAGGGTATGGTTTTTTCTAGAACAGATTTAGTTCTCCTTTAAAGGGATCCTGTCATGGGAAAAATCTTTTTTTTTTCAAAATGCATCAGTTAATAGTGCTGTTCCAGAAGAATTCTGCACTGAAATCCATTTCTCAAAAGAGCAAACAGATTTTTTTATATTTCATTTTGAAATCTGACATGGGACTGGATATTTTGTAAATTTCCCAGCTGCCCCAAGTCTTGTGACTTGTGCTCTGATAAACTTCAATCACTCTTTACTGCTGTACTGCAAGTTGGAGTGATATCACCCCCTCCCTTTCCCTCACCCAGCAGCCTAACAACAGAACAATGGGAAGGTAACCAGGTACTGCGTACTATTCATTTACATTGAGAAGGAAAAACGACAGCCTGCCAGAATGCAGTTCCCTCCTAAAGTGCTGGCACAAGTCACATGACCAGGGGCAGCTGAGAAATTTGGCTGGTCCCATGTCAGATTTCAAAACTGAATATAAAAAAACCTGTTTGCTCTTTTAAGAAATGGATTTCAGTTCAGAAGCCCACTGGAGCAGCACTATTAACTGGTGTGTTTTAAGAAAAAAAACATGTTTTCCCACGACAGTTTCCCTTTAAGGTATGAAGGTACCAAGCATTCTGGATAACAGATCCCATACAAGTGAATGTGAACTTGCACTGCATTCATTTTAATGCTAATTTCCTGTGCCTAAATGTTAGGCTGCTGCTATTGCTGAGCTCTAACACCCCATAGCACAGGCTGCAGTTAAACACATTCTGATGACTTGACTTGATAATAAAGCAGCGTCTTCTCCTTACAGGAAAGTGTTAATAACTGGGTAGAAGTTGTTACGAGTTTTATAAACAAGTTGTGCTCACGTAGACTGACTAATGAGGAAATCATTATATTAAAGGGCAACTATGTAGGTTATGCATGCATAATTAACTTTTACCTACTTCACACTGGGACAAATTCCAATATATTTTAGCGCAATTTGAGCCAGACAAAAGGCCAGCATATACAGTAGATCAGGGGTGCCCAGTCACGAGGCCATGGACCAGTGCTGAACTGGGCCATCGCTGGTCCCAGATGCATTTTTTATTAGCTGCAAAAACAATTAAAAAGGCCCTAATTACCTGCAATCTGAGCTCCCTGATGCACCATTGCCACAACAACAGCAATGTGAAGCCCAGGAAACTTTCTACTGATCGCAATAAGGACCAAAATACTGTTGTATGCCTGAAATGCACCCATGCATCTATATCCCCCCCCCCCCCCGTTCTCATAAAAATTGTCTTGCTTGAAACTAGATTTTGTTCAACATCTGACCTGAAGTTGTCTATGAAAGAAGAACGCAGATAGTACCAACTGTGTTTACAGACAGAAGCTGTGAGTTCTTTGGCTAGAGTTGTCCATTAAGAGCTCCGACAGGAATTTAAATGCGGATCAAATTCAATTAGAATGCGATCAAACTCGATTTGTGTTTTTTCTGCGGAAAAGTCTTGAATGTCAGGAAGGTTGCAAACATTCTCCAAATTGATCCCTGGACCTCTCCCATTGACTTATACAGCAATTAGCCAGGTTTTAGGTGGTGTATAGTCAAATTTGAATTCTTAAAGGCCAGAGTTTGATAAATCTCGAAAATCATATTCAAATTTTTTTTAAAAACTCTAATTGATTTTGGATGACTCTCTAGTCGTATTTGACTGTTTTGACCATGAAAAAAATGTGAATTTGAGTTTTCAATTCAACTTTTTCTAAATCCGCCCCTTAATGTCCAAGAGAACAGTCCTATGTCCTGTTATGATATTTTACAGGACAAGGAAAGTGTAAAATAGAATAAGGGTAGAAATGGTGTATTTTGTATACTAAACATAAACATGAACTGCACCACAAGCCTAATCAAACAAATGATTTATGCTTTCAAAGTTGGCCACAGGGGGCTGTCATCTTGTAACTTTGTTTACATCTTTGCAAGACCAAGACTGTGCACATGCTCAGTGTGGTCTGGGCTGCTTAGGGATCGTCATAAATTATCAAAACAGGGAAACAAACAAACAAAGTTGCTTGAGTTCTGCATGGCTGGTAAGTAAGGTGGGGGCTCCCCCTGCTGTTCATAAGTATGATTGTTTCCCTGCCAGCCGTTAGGGACTGTCTGACAATTCCTATCCACAGCAGTAAATGAAGGGAAAATTTCACTGCATACAGTCAGGTTTCTTATAAAAACGGTACACATTTTTTATTTTAATTATATTGGAGAGAGATTTCTTTTTCATTAAAGGGCAAGGAAAGGCAAAGAAATAAAATCCCATTTTTACTTTCTTTAATGAAAAAGAAATCTATCTCCAATATACTTTAATTAAAAAATGTGTACTGTATGCAGTGAAATTCTCCCTTCTTTTAGTGCTGAGGATAGGAATTGTCAGACGGTCCCTAACTTCTGGCAGGGAAACAATCATACTTATGAACAGCAGGGGGAGCTCCCGCCTTACTTACCAGCCATGCAGAGCTCAAACAGCTTTGTTTTTTGATCATTTATGACCATCCCTAAGCAGCACAGACCACACTGAGCATGTGCAGGGCCAGAGGCAGGCAAATATTTTTAACAAAGTTACAAGATGGCAGCCCCCAGTGGCCAACTTTGAAAGCATAAATAATTTGTTTGATTGGGCTTGTGGTGCAATAAGTTCATGTTTATTTTTAGTATACAAAATACAGCATTTCTAGCCTTATGCTATTTTACACTTTCCTTGCCCTTTAAAGAAAGTAAAAATGGGATTTTGTTTTTTTGCCTTTACATTCCCTTTAAAGAATTTCCCAGGCAGTTTACCCTGGTATACATTTCTGTTTAGCTAATAGAATAGATTATAAAAGGCTGCTGGTTTGGCCAGAAAATGCTTTTCTTAACTGATCACAGAAAATGTGTGACACTCTGATGGCACAGATATCACATGCAGGGAACGCAGTTGATACGGAAGTCATGCAAGTCTCAAGTAGGAGTTCCTAATTCATATACAAGTATGGGGTGTTCATGTGGATGCCCATGAGCTGCCTGAATGACAGATGCAAGTTGCAAATAGTTGCGATTTTCACCAGCTATATCTTGTATCATTGGGGAAATAAATTCAGGTATGGAACCTGTTATCCAGATACCTGTTATCCAGAAAGCTCCGAATTAGAGGAAGGCCTTCTCCCATACATTCCAATTGAATCAAATAATTAAAAATTTAAATTTGATTCCCTTTTTCTCTGTAATAATAAAACAGTAGCTTGTAATTGATCCGGACTAAGATATAATTAATCCTTATCGGATTCCATTGAATCATTGTTTAAACTATTTTTTAATAGACGTAAGGTATGGAGATCCAAATTATGGAAAGAATCTTTACCTGGAAAACCCCAGGTCCTGTGCATTCTGGATAACTGGTCCCATACCTGTACACAATTTGACATGATTATATAATGAATGACTTTTACCCCATCCTGTCTTTCCTGAACGAAATATTCAGATTTATTCAGTGATCGCGGTTAATAAACTGACTAGCTATCTCGCTGCGCTACACATGGTAATTACAGTGCCAGGAACACCCTGACTTTAAATTGATAGATTGCAGTCCTATGTGGTGAGTCAGTGGCACATGGAAAGGGCACAGTGCAGCACAATACACAGATTTTCCTCTGCTTGTACAGACACAAGTCTATTTGATACTGGCTACAGAGCACAGCAATGATATTGTGGTCTCGCTATAAAACCGTGCCCAATGAAACTGCAGCCTTGCAGTAAAGCCATAAACAGTGTGATTATATGAGCTCAACTGAAAGCTCTCTGTAATGAAACGTGGAATTTTGTTTCTCATGTTTTACCTCTCCTTGCTCTGTAATTACTGGGCCAGTGGTACATGTATCACTGTGCGTCACTGGAGTTGCCAAAAATAATGACTAATGAGTGTCAGGCAGAAAGGACTTCTTGCTACTCACTGATATACAGGAGAAAGAAAATAATAGAGGGTTTAAGGCTTCATTGCTCTGTCCATATACACAATTTTACAATAGCCATTCATATAGAGGGGGACCTTTTTACCCATAAAGAGGGTCACCGCACCAGAGGCCGCCCCTTCAGACTAGAAGAAAAGGACTTTCATTTGAAGCAGCATAGGTGGTTCTTCACAGTGAGGACAGTGAGGTTGTGGAATGCACTGCCGGGTGATGTTGTGATGCTGATTCTGTTGATGCTTTTAAGAGGGACTTGGATGATTTCTTGGAGAAGCAGAATATCCAAGGCTATTATGGAACTAAAATCTATAGTTAGTGTATGAGTATATATAGTTTATGTGAATATATATTATATTGTGAATAAAGTACCCCCTCTTGTAAATTATAAGGACATCATAAATTACCGAGGAGTTTCATGGCCATATAAAAACACAAAGCCGGAGGCAGAGTGTTTTTATACAGGTCAAGGAACTCCAAGATAACTTCTAATATCCTCATATTTTGCAACTGGGGGTACTTTATTTATTATAATACACAAGTTTCAGTGAGTCATGTGACAGAAATGCCATCAGAACTAACCATTTACCAGATATTCAAGGCTTTTGTGTATTATAGACATATAATACACAAAAGCCATGAATATCCTGTAAGTTATATCCTTATAAATAGTTCTTAGTGATGTCATCAGTTATATATGGAGTTTAGTGATGCCATTTTTGTCACATGACTCACTAAAACATGTGTATTATAGTTAATAAACTAACCCCTAAAAATGAATATGGCTAAAGATTGCATATTTTATATACTGAACTTCTTGCACCAGCGTAAAGTTTCAGCTTGTCAATAGCAGCAATGATCCAGGACTTAAAACTTGTCACAGGGGGTCACCATCTTGGAAAGTGTCTGTGACACTCACATGCTCAGTGGGCTCTGAGCAGCTGTTGAGAAGCTAAGCTTAGGGGTCGTCACTAATTATCCAGCAGAAAATGAGGTTCCCCTGTAATATAAGCTGATGCTACAGGGCTGATTATTAAATTCTGATGCTGCACTGGTTTCTGTTCTGCCATGTAGTAATTATCTGTATTAATGACTAATCAGTCTTATATTGTGACTATTTTTCTATTCTATGTGTAGTGTATATTGTGAGTGGGTCCCTAAGCTCAGTAAGTGACAGCAGCACAGAGCATGTGAATCAGTGAATCAGCAGAAAAGAAGATGGGGAGCTACTGGGGCATCTACTGGGGAGACACAGATCTTTACTGCTAAAGGGCTGTGGTTGCCTTGGACTGGTACACAAGCACAAAAACAACATTTCTAGCTTCTTCTTTAATTAAGCTTTAGTTCTCCTTTAAAGGACAAGGACAGTCTAAAATAGAATAATGCTAGAAATGCTGTATTTTGTATACTAAACATAAACATGAACTTACTGCACCACAAGCCTAATCAAACAAATTAATTATACTTTCAAAGTTGGCCACAGAGGGCTGTCATCTTGTAACTTTGTTATACATCTCTGCAAGACCAAGACTGTGCACATGCTCAATGTGGTCTGGGCTACTTAGGGATCGTCATAAATTATGAAAACAGGGATAACAAATAAAGCTGCTGGAGTTCTGCATGGCTGGGAAGTAAGGCGGGGGCTCCCCCTGCTGTTCATAAGTATGATTGTTTCCCTACAGAGCAGTTAGGGACCGTATGACAATTCCTATCCACAGCACTAAATGAAGGGAGCATTTCACGTCATACAGTCAGGTTTCTTATAAAAATGGTACACATTTTTTAATTAAAGTATATTGGATATAGATTTCTTTTTCATTAAAGAAAGTAAAAATGGGATTTTATTTTTTCCCTTTACATGCCCTTTAATGGCACAAAGACCCACTTATTTGAGGACTTTGCACAATGTTTTATAATGTATACATGAAACTTACACACACATTTACGTCTGTTCTGCTGCCTCCTTGCATCTGGATCAGGTGTCAGAGGTGTCAGTTCTTCACCCCTACCTCCATGGTCTGGGATCCTTCATTTACTATCAGCATTCTGGCATACATTTTTACTTCTCCACCCTCAACCTATGTCTCCCTAACCCTAGCCATACCCTAAACCTTAGGCTTGGAGCAAGTGTATGAATTAGGGTGGAAAATCCCTGAGGACTGACAGAAGTCAGAGAATAGAGAATCACTGATCACACAAGCAGAGGTTCAGAACCCATACAACTGATACAGAGAAAGAACAGATTATAGTAACGTCTTCCTTAAAAACTTTCAGCAAGTCGAGTTGCTTTTTGAATTACTTATATTAGATATAAAAGTTTATAGACTATTCATAGCTGATACAGTGAATGTAACTGCATAATATGTACAGTATATGTATGTTCGCATCATTCCACTTGCCTTGATTGACCGTTTTTCATAAAGAGACATCCTGAGTGGCTGAGGTTTGGAGCAGGACAAGAGGTGACAGGCCTGTACAGGCAGATAGGGACAAGGCAAGGGCCTCTATTGCAAAGGGACATTACAGAAAAGCACACAGAAAAGGGTTCATGTACACATATCGATCATTTAGTTTTTTGGTTTTTTTTAATGCTTTACATACATCTCCTTTTGCAGTGCTGTGTAAGAGCTTGGTGTAGAAATGCATGAAAAAGCTGACTCTGGCAAGACTTCAGTAAGTGCTATAGTCAGCAAACTGCTACTTCCATTTAAAGCTATGTGAGCTACATGCTAATTCCAGGAAATTGCATATGATTCTTGGGCCAGCTCCCACTGGCAGATAGTGCTGGCAGTTATTATGGTGCTGAATGCAATTAACCAACAAACAGAATCCTGTGTCTCCCGGAGTTAAATGAAAACAGATCACTTTGGGGCAGATTTACTAAGGGTCGAATTCAACTGGCGAATATTTTCGACTATTCTCCAGAATCGTACGACCGAACTATTCTACAAAAGTCGCCGAAAAAACAGAGTATTCGCCAAAATCGTACAAATCGAACATTTAAAGCTTTCAATCATACGATTGAAAATCACCAAAAGACTTAGGCTTCTATTGCAATTCGGTAGGTTCAATATGGTGAAGTAGGCAGTCGAATAAAAATTTAAAGGGCAAGTTCCTCGACTGGCGAATAGTCGAACAATCAAATATATATGTATTCGATATTCGATGCGACCGAATATTCGATAGTCAAAAATACTTCATTTGCATATTCAAATAGTCGCACAATCGGATAGAGACTATTCAAGCGAATATTTGAATCCTTCACACGAATTTAATAAATCTGCCCCTTTGTATCCACTCAGGGTTCCTATATCCTTGGGACATTTAGTCACAATTATAATTGGGTTTGTAGCATGTGTCTGCCTGTGTGTACTATTTAATATATTATATAGGAACAGACCCAGCAGCAGAGCCACTACCCTGACGCTTCATGGTGTTAAAAAATTAGTGGTGAGCACAACTTTCCCTTGTTTGCTGTAGTTTATACCATAGCAGCGGCCAGCTCCTTGTTGTAGCTCCCATGCTTTCCAGCTATAGTTAGAAATAACAAATAAAAAAACAAATAGAAAAAGTATTACAGGAGTGATACCTATTCTGGCTAACAATAAAAATACATTGCAAGCTTTATTTTGCCTGAGGAAGGCTCTGAAAACTTGCAATATATTTTGTCTATTGTTAGGCAATATAGGTATCACTCCTATAATACTTTTTGTATTTGTTTTTTTATTTGTTATTTTTGATACTGGTTAACATGGTACAACAGTTTTTGTTTTGTGCTCAGCTACAGTCGGGTGATCCCACTGGTGTCTAATAAAAGGGCAACCAAGTTTGGGAGTTTTAACCCTGAAATCAGCAAGTAAGTTGCAGGTAAAACTTAGTCCCTGTGTAAAATGTATAATAAATTAGAGTCCTGCAGTGGGTCGGGTACCCAAGGGTTACCTGCAAAAACCTGTGGTGCCCAAGGGTTGCGGGTAGAAGTTCCGGGTGTGGGTATAGATGCGGGTTGGCGGTTCTGCGGGTCTTAGGTCGAGCACTTCCTGATTCTTACTCCTTTTTTTTCTGATCACGCCTACTTCCGATGATGTCACTTCCAGATTCTTGATGGTCAGCGGGTCGTGGATTGGGTTATGGAGAAGGTACTTGCGGGTCCAAGCGGATAAGAATGTGGATTGCAGTTTACGGGTACGGGTTCCAAAAAATGGACCTGCGCAGGACTCTATAATGAAGCAAAAGAATTCTTAATGATGCAATTTGAGAGTAGGACTGGCCAGATATGGGATGACTTTTACGTAGTTGGCCAGCTTAAATATATTGCTATATATTTATAATCCCTGTTTTGTTTAAAGGGTAAGGCATTTTTTAATAGCTGTATGCACAAAATGTCTCAATTTCTTAAATATATTGATAATGGGTTGAGTGCAGAGGATCTTGTATTTGTCTATATGTATTTTGTGGTCACAGCCTCATTGCACCCCCGCCCAATGGTTTTAAATTAGTGGTGAGTACAACATTCCCTTGTTTGTTATAGTTCATATAGGAGCAGTGACCAGCTCATTGTTGCAGCTCCCACCCCTTCCAGCTATAGTCAGGTGATCCCACTGGTGTCTAATAAAAGGGCAACCAAGTTTGGGAGTTTTACTTTGAAAGCAGCAAGTAAGTGGCAGGTAAAACTTATTCCCGTTGTAAAATGTTTAATGAAGTAATAGAATTCTTAATGAATCAGATGCAATTTGAGAGTTGGACTGGCCAGATATGGGATTACTTTGATGTAGTTGGCCAGCTTAAATATATTGCAATATATGGACAAACAATCCCTGTTTTGTTTAAAGGGTAAGGCATTTTTAAGTGATACTGACACTAAGGAGCAGATTTACTAAGGGTCGAATTCGAGGGTTAAAAAACCCTCGAATTTGACCATGATAATAGTTGAATTCGAAGGATTTTACCGCTTTGGTTGAACGATCAAATAGGAAACATTTGATCAATCGATAAAATCGTTCGTTTTTTTTATTCGATCAAAAATAATGAAACCGAATTCGGTACCGCTGATCTGGCGAACTGGGCAGTCGAATAAAAATTTAAAGGGGAAGTAATTCGACTGTCGAATAGTGGTCTTCAAAAACATTCGAGAATTCGAATCTTTTTGAAAATGCGATTGAACTTCGAATCCTTCATGTGAATTTATTAAATCTGCCCCCAAGGGCAGATTTACTAAGGGTCGAATTTAGAAAAAAATTTTAAATTTGACCGTCAAATTTTTTGTAAGGGTTTCTTTGATCTGAAATGGACCTTTTTCATTCAAATTGGTCCGTTTCTGATGGAATAAAAAAAAGGTTTGGATCTTTCGAATGCATCATTCGATTCAACCGATTTTGTTCAAAACCCTTCGAATTTCAAAAATTTTCAAAAACACTTCTTAAAGGTTCCAGGAGGTCCCCCATACGGTAACATAGCAATTCAGCAGCTTTAAGGTGGCGAAGTGTTGAATTTGAAGTTTTTAAAGAGACAGTACTTCGATTTTCAAATGGTCGAATTTTAAAATTCTATTTTTTTTCAATTCAAATCAAATTGTGGCCCATTCGATGGCCGAAGTAACCAAAAATTACTCCGAAATTCAAATTTTTTTAATTTGAATTTTCACTTCGACCCTTAGTAAATATATCCCTATAAAAACTACTCTTCAGAATAATAATGTACATTAAAAGTTGAATATAGGTAATGTTGATTGTTCTGCTTTTGTAAATAATTGTTACTTGAAGTTCCTAAACCTGACAGTTCCTTCTCAACCTGCCAGTTAGAGTTTCTAATGTTAGACAACTACTGCACAAATATGGCAGCCTTCCTCATAGAGGAACACAGAAGACCAGAAAGTTAATATAAAAGCATTGGGCAAATAATTTATGGCAAAATCATAAATTGTATGCAAACACAATGTTATGATCAATGTTAAAAAGGTTAATTTTCTGGTGTCAGTATCTCTTTACAGGGGAAGTAAAGTCTAAAATAGCTTAAGGCTAGAAATGCAAATGATTTATGCTTTCAAAGTTGGCCATAGGGGGCTGTCATCTTGTAACTTATTTATACATCTTTGCAAGACCAAGACTGTGCACATGCTCAGTGTGATCTGGGCTTCTTAGGGATCATCACAAATTATCAAAACAGCACAAGTCAAATCATATCTGCCATAGAAGCCAATACAGCAAGACTGATTAATAATCAGAATATACAGACTGTGCTGGGTCTGTGGATACGAATCTCTACATGTTTGTCGGCTGCTCTACAGGGAAACAAATAAAGCTGCTTGAGTTCTAGGAAGTAAGGTGGGGATCTCCCCCCAATCCATCTGAAAGTATGGGACCGTCTGAAGTTTCCTATTTGCAGCAGTCAGAGCAAGTAAATGAAGGGGAATTTTACTGCATACAGTCAGGTTTCTTATAAAAATGGTGGACATTTTTTAAATAAAGTATACTGGAGATAAAAGTAAAAATTGGATTTTATTTTTTTTTTGCCTTTACATCCCCTTTAGGGTAAGGTCACAGTGGCAGATTCGGGGAGATTTATTTGCCTGGCTGCCTTCCAGTGTCTTCCCATCCTCTTCAATGAAAAGCCGCCAGCTCTTAAGCACACGCAGCACTCAATTTTTCGAAGTCGCCTGAAGTTTGTTTAGGAAAAAAAAAAAAAAAAA
>CM044442.1:120005547-120024528 GCA_024363595.1 Xenopus borealis | reverse complement strand
TATAAAAATTTTAATTTGTCCAATTTTCTTTTTAGTCTTTCTCTCTCTGTACTCTTTTCTACTGAGATTTGCTCCAGGGTGTGGGGACAGCTGGAGAGGGAGGTGGTGGAGAAAAGTTTTGGCTTGGGAGAGAGGCAGTGCCATAGGAGGGGATGTACAATGGGCTTCAGTGGCAATTGATGGGTTGTACAGTGGCTTGCAAGTGCATAAGGGGGCTAGATGATGAGCTCCAGCTTCAATCAATCTTATGATCATAATTTTGTAACTGAAAAACCCCTGTCTTTGTACACACGTATCTGCATAGATTACTTATATGACAAGGGACCAGGGAATGTGCATTGATCAATCTCCTCTTTTTCCCTATGTCTATAGTTAATTTGACCAGATCAGTAACACTTCCATTGTATTTTGGTACATTTTTATTTAGCTATGGACTGCTCCCACAACCTTTCTTTTTTGCATTTTGGATATTCTCCAATCTCTGCCTAAGGGCCCTTACACACAGGCATTTGAGCAGCGCTCCCCTGCGTTCCTGTTTCATGCGTTCAGCCACAGGGGAGCGCAGGAGTAGACACACTGAATTATTATCAAGGGGGCTGTACTCAAACAGACGCATGTAAGCATCAAATGCAGGTTGGGATGCAGCATATTGCATTTTACCTGTGTCCGGTGCTTAAATGCATCTGTGTGAGTACAGACCCCTTGACAGTAATTGCGTGTCTACTCCTGCGCTCCACTGCAGCCGGAATGCATGAAACAGGAATGCAGGGGAGCGCATCTCAAAACGCTGTGTGTAAGGGCCCCTACCCTGTTTCCTTGTTAGTTAGAGATCACCGCAGTCCACTAGAGTGAAATTTCCGCATTCATTTTTATGGCATTTTGAAAGGTGTATTGATACAGTAAATACTCATTTTAAAATCCCATAGCAATGAATGTAAGTGGCAGAATTTCACTGTGGCAATCTCTAACTTCACGCTTAGAACTCAGTCTGAAACGGATTTCACTAAAGCTTTGGTTATATATAAACCTGCTTTCAGCCATAATAAAGTGTAGAATTCCTTTGCTGGGTGTGCCAGATGCACAAGTGCAAAACATGAAGAAACGCATGAAAGCAAATAGTCCCACACACAGCACAATGCTCACCATCCATACAGTCACTCACAATAAAATATATTATACTCTTCTCGGTCACTGAGATTGGGTTTAGCCTCACAGATCTGAATGTGGGTTAGAACAGAGGAAGGCTAACTTGGAGTTCATGTGTGTAAGAGGCAAGCCCAGATACTCTAAATATGATTGGCTAATTCTTAAAGGGGTGGTTCACTTTTATGCTAACTTTGTAGTATGTTATAGAATGGCTAATTATAAGCAAATTTTCAATTGAACTTCATTTTTTCTTCTTCATAGTATTTGAATTATTTGTCTTCTTCTTCTGACTCTTCCTAGCTATCAAATGGGGGTCACTGACCCTGTCCAAAAAAACAAATGCTCTGTAAGGCTACAGATGTATAAAATACCTTTTATTACTCATCTTTCTATTCAGGCCTCTCCTATTCATATTCCAGTCTCTTATTTCTTATCAGTGCCATAACTAGAGTGCGCCAGGCCCAGCTGCACTTCAGAGGGATATGGCGCACTCCTATCCCCATCTTCCCGCCCACTTCCTGTCCTGCCCATGTCCTGCCCATACCTCACCCAGACTCCACCCATGTCCCTCCCCAACCCCACCCATGTCCCACACTGACTTGTGTCCCCTTTCTCATTGGTAAGAAAGCGGCTGGGGAAGAGGGTGTTTTCTTAGAAGGTTTGCTTCCTCTATAGTTACGCCACTTTTTCTTCAAACAAATCAGTGCATGGTTGCTAGGGTAATTTGGACCCTACCAACCAGATTGCTAAAATTGCAAACTGGGTAGCTGCTGAATAAAAACCCTATCTATAAAAAAACACAAATAATAAAAAATGAAAACTAACTGCAAATTGTCTTAGAACACCACTGTTTACATTGTACTAAAAGTCAACGGTGAACAACTCTTTTAAGAACCATTGGCTCTGATGATTCTTTGTGTGTGTTTTGAGTTATAGTTCAGCCTGGAAACCCTTCCTTCAGTAGTTCTGCCAAGACCCAGCTAAGACGAGGAGTTGCGTGTGGCAGTGCTGTGTATCAGTAGCTACAGTGCTACACATTTAATAGTGTTTTAATGCAATCATATTGCAGATAAATGAATTTCACCCCCAGTGTATAAGACCTGTTTATCCGTATGGAAGGGATACATGATTTCCCAACAAATTTTAACTACACAACAAAATTCTGCAGCAAAAATAGAGCTGACAATCAGCACACAGAGGCAAAAGTTGTGTAATACTAACACTGCTTAGACATTGTGCCCTTCTTGATACCCTTCTACTTCCTGATGACTTTCCCATGTGTTGAGCTTCAGACTCAGCCAGCTGCATGCGTAACATTCCTGGGGGTGCAGCAGTTGGCCGGATCTGTTGAAACCATAATGATTTTATTTTGGTCATGTGACAGAAGGAAGCCTGTGTGAGAAAACAAGAAATTCCCATATTGGGAGGGGTACAGGGAGACACGGCATAGTACAACAATGACATGACTACATTCTGCTGGAGAGCTGCCTACAATATGGATTCTGCATTACGGAGGAAAGCACAAGCTCAGCTCCAGCTTCTGTTATACAGGAAGGGAAAATACTGGGGAAGAGGAAAAGGTCAGATAGAGAAACTTTCTAAGAAACCGTTTGCTCGGAAGTCACTAGCAGAAGCCACTTCTCCAGTTCTGTTAACGGGCTTCCTCACATTTACGTTAACTTTTAGTATGATATACAGAGGGATATTCTGATACAATTTGCAACCGGCTTTCATTTTTTATTATCTGTGGTTTTTGGGTTATTAAAGAACAAGGAAAGGCAAAAAAAAATAAAATCCCATTTTTACTTTCGTTAATGAACAAAGAAACCTATCTCCAATATACATTACGTAACAAATGTATATATGTATGTATGTATGTATAACTTTATTTGTAAAGCGCTGTTAAGGAGCCACAGCGCTGTACAGTGCATAAAAGTACAATATATATAAAAGTATACATGGGGAGAAAAATCACATGATAAATATATACAGAATCATAGGACAAAGAGGTTAAGTGCTATGTGGTAAAAGACATAGTGGGAAGGAGGTCCCTGCCCGGTAGAGGTTAAATGTCTACCATTTTATAAGAAACCTGACTGTATGCAGTGAAATTCTCCCTTCATTTACTTCTGTGGATAGGAATTGTCAGACGGTCCCTAACTGCTCTGCAGGGAAACAGTCATACTTACGAACAGCAGGGGGAGCCCCCGCCTTATTTCCCAGCTGTGCAGAACTCAAGCAGCTTTGTTTGTTTCCCTGTAGAGCAGTCAGCAACTGTGTAGAGATTTGTATTGGATTTTATTTTTGCCTTTACATCCCCTTTACTGTTTCCAACTCCAGCTGCAGGGACAAAGATCATGGAGCCAGATTTAAACAGATAAACTGGGATTCTATTTGGAGGATTATTTTGCTGCAGCCACTGGTTCTGTAGAGTTGGAGAAACTTTGTATTAAACAATACAAAAACTATAAAATCCACATTAGATTACATGACAACACAGGACCCAGTGCAGTCTGTATATTCTGATTATTAATCAGTCTTGCTGTATCGGCTTCTGGCAGATATTATTTGACTTTTTTGATCATTTATGACGATCCCTAAGCAGCCCAGATCACACTGAGCATGTGCACAGTCTTGGTCTTGCAAAGATGTATAACAAAGTTACAAGATGACAGCCCCCTGTGGCCAACTTTGAAAGCATAAATCATTTGTTTGATTAGGCTTGTGGTGCAGTAAGTTCATGTTTATGTTTAGTATACAAAATACAGCATTTCCAGACTTTCCTTGTCCTTTAAGCTTTTTATTCAGCAGCTCTTCAGTTTGAATTTTCAGCAATCTGGTTACTAGGGTCCAAATTACCCTAGCTACTGTGCACTGCTTTGATTATGAGACCTGAGTATGAATAGGAGAGGCCTAAATAGAAATATAGTAATAAAAAGTAACAATAACAATGCATTTGTAGCCTTACAGACCATTTGTTTTTGTAGATGGTGTCAGTGGCCCCTGCTGGAAAGAGTCATAAGAAGGAGGCAAAAACTATAAAAAAAGGAATAATGAAGACCAACTGAACTTATGCTTAATAATTCTATAACATATTCAAAGTTAACTTAAAGGTGAACCACCCCTTCACCCCTAAGCCAGCTGATTCTGCTATACTGTTTCAGAAGTCAGAAGCAGCAGAGTAGACAGTAACTGGGACTAAGAACTCAACATCAACAAAAAGTATTATTATCAGAAGGTTATGGAATAATGAAAGACCAGCAGTGCTTAAAGGAACAGCACCACCAAAAAATAAAAGTGTTTTACCCTGGTAAAACTGGTGTGTTTGCTTCAGAAACACAACAACTAAAGTTTATATATACAAGCTGCTGTGTAGCCATGGGGGCAGCCATTCAAGCACAGGATACACAGTAGATAACAGATAAGTACTACTATAGTTTATATAAACAAGCTGCTGTGTAGCCATGGGGGCAGCCATTCAAGCACAGGATACACAATAGATAGATAAGTTCTGAAGAATCCCATTGTATACTACAGAGTGTTTCTGTTATCTCTGTGTATCCTGTGTCTTTTCTCCTTTTTCAGCATTGGATGTTTGCCCCCATGGCTACACAGCAGTTTGCTTGTATAAGCTATAGTAGTCTTTCTAAAGCAAGCAGACCAGTTGTTCTACTGCAGTGCAAAAGTACATTACATTGTCGTTCCTTTGAAATGCTTTCATCTTTTGGTGTCACTGTTCCTTTAAAGGGATATTGCCAGATAATTCTTAACTGTCGAGAAACCCAAGCAATGCAATGCGGATATGCCCAGGGACTGGTTACCATGACTTTGCCTCTACTAGTTTGCATGTATGTATCTATTTATGCAAAGACTGCAGTTATTTCAACATAAACATTTCACGGTTCTTCCAATCTGACTTGAAAAACCAGATGCAATGTACAAAGTCCAGTAGGTTAACTATTTCTCAGTTTAACACAACCTGTTCAAGATTTTAAGATACTGACTTGGTCTGGAGGACCAAGTTAATAATGACCAATATATGGGGAATGTATAATGAACTCCTCATTCGTTTATTAGGTCACACGCAACTGGTTGCTATATTAATGAGACCCAAAATAATTCTGCTGTTGGGATGGGATTCTGCCATGGGAAAACATGTTTTTTTTTTTTTTTTTCAAAACAAACCAATTAATAGTGCTGCTCCAGCAGACTTCTGCACTGAAATCCATTTCTCAAAAGAGCAAACAGATTTTTTCATATTCAACTTTGAAATCTGACATGGGGCTAGGCATATTGTCAGTTTCCCAGCTACCTGTCGGGAATGGTCAGGAATCGAACCATGGTCCCTGATGTTAAAGTGTTGCATTACCAGGGCAAGCCACTGGAGGATCTTATACTCCTGCTAGACACTGCTCTGGACAGACTTGAAACATATTCTTTCTCCCCTGCCTCATTATCCACATGTGTCTCCCATTCCCAATTAATGACCCTTTATAAGCCTGTCCCTGCCCTAAGATCCTTGCTTGATCATCTGAGCTCCTTAGCCTGATCCAGCCCCTCTAGCAGGAGTATAAGATCCTCCAGTGGTTCACCCTAGTAATGCAACACTTTAACACCAGGGACCAGGGTTCGATTCCTGACTGTTCCTAACATTTGTTACATTACTGTCAGGTTTGGGTGCTGGTGAATATATGCTGGATAACCCAGGTGATACACATTTACTGCAGGTTTAACAGCAAAAGCCATGTTATGATAAAGGAGTTTTTAATGAAGATGAATGAAATAACAATAACAGAGTCTGGGCAGGCGGCAGGCAAGCAAGGTCCAAAGAGAAGGCAAGGTCAGAGGCAGGCAGACGTTCAAGCAGGGTCGAAATAACAGGCCGAAGGTCAAACCAGGGAGTCCACAGAGAAAAGGGAACAGGAACAAGGAACAGGCAGGGGACACAGGAATCAGGAGTCAGGAGTCGCTGGATCGGGCTCAGGAGCTCAGATGATCAAGCAAGGATCTTGCCTGTGCTAATGACTCTCTGCACTTGCCATCTTTTCTTAAAAAAAATACCGACCTTCCTATCTATTGGGATGAACCATCAAAATTACTGGCCAGGCCGGTAAAATACCAGCCAGGTGGCAACCCTAGCCGCAAGTCAATTAGCACAGGCGATTCTTCATTCAAGCAGACAGAAGGCAGGGCAGTTCAGGGAGATTGCCACCAAGCAGAAGAGGCGATTAGTCACCAGGCGACTAAATCTCCCCGAAGCTGCCTGTCTGCCCCAACCCTAGATGTAACTGAATCAATCTCAGTGGGACTTTAGGGAGCTGTGATCTGGTTACCTTCCAATTGTTCTGTTGTTAGGCTGCTGTACAGCAGTAAGGAGTGATTGAAGTTTATCAGAGCACAAGTCACATGACTCGGGGCAGCTGGGAAACTGACAATATGTCTAGCCCCATGGCACATGACTATTCAGCTAAAGCCGCGCCATACAGGTATTGGACCTGTTATTCAGAATGCTCGGGACCTGGGGCTTTCTGGATTTGGATCTTCATACCTTAAGTCTACTAGAAAATCCTGTAAACATTAAAGGAGAAGGAAAGGCTGGATATAATACTCAGGGGTGCCAAACGTTAGGCACCTCCAAGTGATTATAACGACGTACCTCAAACCCAGGGCCGGTGCAGATTTCTCCTGATAGGAGCACCAGCCTTGGGTTTGAGGTACATCGCTATAATCACTTGGGGGTGCCTAACGTTTGGCCCCACCATGTATATCCAGCCGTTCCTTCTCCTTTAAATAAAACCCAATAGGCTGGTTTTGCTTTTAATAAGGATTCATTATATCTTAGTTGGGATTAAGTACACGGTATTGTTTTATTATTTATTTATTATTTACAGAGAAAAGGGAAATAATTTTAAAAAATTTGGATTATTTGGATAAAATGGAGTCTATGAGAGACTGCCTTTCAGTAATTGTGAACTTTCTGGATAAGAGCTCCGATAACTGTACTGCAGTCCCACCTAGTTGCATATTGTCATATGGTTCCAGGCAATGCATGAGAGTTACGTATTCTCCTGCAATTCCTTTGATCCAAAAGGTTGTACTCAGGCATAACTCAGGCATCTGTAGGAGGCCAAATGGAAGAAAAAAACAGTTTACAATATGTTGCCCATTCTCAGGCAATGGAAGTGAGCAGAAAAAAAAACATTCCTAAAGCTGGTCATACACTGAGAGATCCGCTTGTTTGGCGATGTCACCAAACAAATGGGTCTCTCCCTAATAGTGAGGTGGGCAATATTGGGCTGATCCAATCGTGGGCCCTATGGCCCAATGATCGGATCATAATGATGTGTAAACAAACGAGTGGATTGCAGGACCCCATCAATGCGGTCCATGTTCCGACAGGATTTTTAGACTTTTGGCCAGATATTGATTGGGGAAGCACGTTGCAGCCAATAAGCTGTCGACTCGGTCTATCGGCAGCTTTTATCAGCCTGTGTATGGCCACCCTTAGTCCACATAAGTCATGAGGGGTCAGTTACAAAGTACTAGATGCAAGTGCAGTAGCAATACAAAGTTGCAGCATCTCCTGGATGAATTCAGGCAGTGCAGCACCCAGAGGAGCACCCATTCTGGAGCACATAGAGAAGAGCTGGGGAGATACATGCAAGTGATTTTGTACTTGGCCCAGTTTTGTAAATGAAGCCTAAGGGCTTGTCTGATGGCAGAAGTCCAATCTAGTAGCAATAAGACTTTGTGTTAATGTCGGTCAGTATAATTTGCATAGATGCCTGCATATAGTTCCCCAGTAAGCTTGCATTTATCTAGGTGGAACTGGATCTTCCATTCAGCCAAACAACCCGTCTCAATCACTCAGAAACAGAAAGACCTTAATGAGGATCTGCTTACCTTGAATAATCTCCAAGAGGCTAATTTTAATTCCAGATTAAGTCGTTAATGAATACAGTAAAAAGAAGTGGCACAAGGACAAATGACTGACTTACATGCTTTTAAAATATTCATGAGCCAAAAACAGATCACTGTGGATTTCTATGGCATCTTTGCCTGATCAGAACTGGAGAAGTGAAACTGGCAATGAGTTTGTTGCATCAAAAACATAAAGAAATTATTTGGGGATCCCATATACTTGAATTGCACAACTTTTATTGAAAGAAATCAATCATACATCAAAGTGAAAGGTTGCTGGCATAGCATTTTGACTCTTAAGAATACATCTCTGCCTAACTAAGGGAGTTTTTCATTGACCCTGGAGATTAAAAAGGCCTATCAAAGTTTAGGTATAAGCCAAGCGTATTGCCATTGTAGCGCTATAGTAAACTGGTGTGACAATAATCAGTTAAAGCTACCAAATGGTATTAAACCACGAACGAAACTATCTCTCTCAGGGGTGAGCCCTCGCAGCGGGGTGGAGGAAGGATATAGTTGAACTGTAACCTTGTGCGATAAGCACAATAAGTTGGGCGCCAGTGATTCTTTATGATGAACCAAAACAGCATTTATTGAACAGCAGAGCAATAGAAACAATCACCACATTGGAGCATAGTACAGTTACACAGCATGGATATAGAGCACGCAGCATAGATATTGATACATTACAGCATAAAGGAGCAAATACTCACAGCACCATACATGGGCTGGATCCCTTCAGGCAAGGGGTCATGTCAGCAGTAGTTGAACTTTGATTGTGAATAGATATACACCAGAATTCAGCAGTCGTACCAAGTGGAACCTGAGGGGAAACCCTATCCCTGAGGTCTGTACACTTAGTCCCTATTTCTGGGTTATGAGTACCCGAGGATCTTAATCCTTCTAAGTCTCCTGTCGGAGCGTGAGCTGCTCAACTAGCTACCTATCTATCACTCCTAGAGTGATCTATGACAGAGTATGCTATACTTTACTGGGGCCTCTGCGCCTAGGGATCATGCCCATTCCCTTCCAGCCTGCAAGGTTGGGCTAAAGCAATGAACACTGACCGCATGGTTGCTAAGACCTTTATACTTTTACACAGTGCCACCTTGTGTACACTGTGAGAACTACAGGGGTTGCATAAGCACAAAAGGTCCCCATTAGGACCCCTTAGCTGTCCATAATACTAGGGATGTGCCTGTCAGAAATATGTGAGGGTGTCTAATTTTCACATCCCTGCACCATCATGCTACATTTTTTTCAGTTGAGTGCTTAGGGTGTGTTTGGAACAGAGGGGTTCTATTCATTTGGGATATGGGGGTATGTAGAGAGACACAACCACCCTCTGCACCCAACAATTTTACTTCATGTAGCCGAAAAAACCCCACGGATTAATAAAGGTGTAGTAATAAGTAATTTATTCATAAGATATGTTCATAAGATCTTTTTATCTTTCAGTATTTAGAATAAATCTAAATCAGTATACATTATGATACCCAACAGAACATAAGGAGCATTTACAGGTGGCCCATACACAAAACACCTACACCTCTACCAGTGACAATGCAAGATGTTCTCTTGTGCAGCACACAAAAGCCCTGTACTTGGAACCTGCCATTAACATACAATTGGCTACTTTGTGTCTAGCACCCATTTCAGCTCGTTCCTTTCATGTACTGATGATGTGCACATTCCAACTATAATTCAGCTGAACTGTGTGTCATTGAATTGGCCTACAAGTACGACTGGCAAAGCCAGGCAGGTAGAGGTACAGGTAATGGGAGCAGATTGGTGTGATGATGGAAAGGTATGCAATTTGGGCTAAAATCTGCATCATGTGTGCATATAAGCTGCCACGGTGCTTCTTAATGAACTCAAAGCCAGCCTGGTGCCCTATAGCAATCCTGGAGGCCTCCTCACCCTTCCCCCTTGTGCGTTTGGACAAGTCATGGGATGGGCAGGAGCAAGGGCCAACTACCCAGAATGTAGGAACGAGGGGCCAGACTAGGGGTAAGCCAACATAGGAGGTACGTGCCCAGTCCCCCTACAGTGTTGCATCTAAGACATGTGCCTTACCCCTATTGACCAGTGCAGTCTTCTCATCAGTTAGTGGTGGTACCCCAGCTTTCTGTACAACTGAATTACTGAACAGGCAGGTCAAAACAATCACCACTGATCACATGAATACATAGAGTGGTAGGAAATCTAATATGGAGAGGAAAAATATAATTTTAGATTAGTTGCTGACTCCTTCGAATTATAACTATTGCCTCCCTATATAACTTTTTTTAGGGATAATTAGTAATGCAAATGAGAAACAACACTCAAAGAAGGAGGTAGAAATGTTGTACATTATGTTATGTGCTTGTGTACCAGCCCAAGGCAACCACAGCCCTTTAGCAGTAAAGATCTGTGTCTCCCCAGTAGATGCCCCAGTAGCTCCCCATCTTCTTTTCTGATTCTGATTCACTGATTCACATGCTCTGTGCTGCTGTCACTTACTGAGCTTAGGGACCCACTCACAATATACAGTACACTTAGAATAGAAATGTAGTCACAATATAAGACTGATTAGTCATTAATACAGATAATTACTACATGGCAGCACAGAAACCAGCGCAATTAGCATCAGAATTTAATAATCAGCCCTGTAGCATCAGCTTATATTACAGGGGAACCTCATCTTCTTTTTTTTCATTCTTTATTTAGTAGAAAATGTCATAAATAGTATAAGCACAGGAATTAAAAAGTACAGAAAAAAAGCAGATAGCAAATGAGTAAGACAAATGCATGCATAAGTTCAACATCGTCAATTAGTACATGCATTTTTACCAGTTCCTACGTAGTTATATCCACAATAGTAATGTTACATGTATGTAGATAACAGGCTCTTAACTCCCTCTCAATTTATTGAATTAAAATTACCACTGGAACCTCCTGTAACCTATTTCTATGTTAAAACTGGCTAACCATTCAGAAACCTTACCTTATAAGGTTCCCTTATTTCCCAATATGTTTTACTTTTATTTTGAAGTATATAAATTATTTCTTCCATTTTCCTGGTATCCTCCACCAACCGCTGCCACTCCTCCTTGGTGGCTTGGGGTCTTTCCAATGTCTTGGAATTATTCATCTACAGATGCAGTCACTTGGATTTGTAAATTAAATGCAGGGCTAATTGAAGAAACTGTGTTATCCAAAGATATCTTAACTCATTTAATGCATTTAACCTTTTCATTAGCATACCAAAGCTCCATTGTTTTCAATGGTGAACTCTTTAATTGGATGGGATGCTGTGACACAATATTCTGTGCTAAGTGAGATAAATGGGTTAGATGAGTTAAGTCACGACGCATTTAACTCACAAATCCAAGTGACTGCATCTGTAGCTGCATTCAGCAAATGCAAAGTGAGTGGATCCCTCAATATTTACATTACATTATTTCCTCTATCTAAGCTCAGCTGAATCAGTGAAGGATCCTCTAGATTGACTTTTGTAGATGTTACCTCAATTATTACTCTTAATATCCTATTGAGATTATTGGTATAGGGGAACCTTATTTTCTGCTGGATAATTATTGAAGACCCCTATGCTTAGCTTCTCAACAGCTGCTCAGAGCCCACTGAGCATGTGAGTGTCACAGACACTTTCCAAGATGGTGACCCCTTGTGACAAGTTTGAAGTCCTGGATCATTGCTGCTATTGAGCAAATACAAAATTCTAAATACAAGGCTTGATTTTTAATGAATTCAAAGTCACATTATATGGCAGCATAGAAACCAGAGTGTTCGGCTTCTGAATTACTCATTAATCATCCCTGTAGAATCGGCTTTCCCTTTCAGCTAACATTCTGATCAATTTCCCCAAGCTTAGCTTCTGAACAGCAGCACAGAGCACATAGACCATATGCAGTACTACTGGCATGCAAAACAAGATGCAACATGGGGGACGATTTTGTAGGCATAGATCATTACTGTAACAGGGCTGCAGAACCTCTGGTACAGTAACTATAGTTTATAAAATATTATTTTTCAACTGTTAGGTCTCCTTTAAGTACGTTAGAACAAACTTACCATACAACGTAAAACCATGAGCAAAAATTAATGGCAAAGTACTTGCAAATGCTTTTTGCTAATGTGCTAAGATACCACCCTTTTCCAACGGAATTAGGGCTAGGCCACACGGGAAGATTTCAGGCGACTTTAGCGCTGGTGGGTGGCAAGCCATTCAGGGAGATTAGTCGCCTCAAAGACACGGCGATTAGTCACTAATCTCCCTGAATGCCTTGCCACCCACCAGCGCTAAAGTCGCCTGTGCCTAATGCCTCGTGAGGCAATTTCGAGCGACTTTGAAAAACGTATCGCCGCGTGTGAATAGGCGCAGGCGACTTTAGCGCTGGCGGGTGGCAAGCCATTCAGGGAGATTAGATGCGACGATTAGTCGCCAGTCGACTAATCTCCCTGAAATCTTCCCATGTGGTCCAAGCCTTAGTGTTCCTTTAAACTCTACAGCCATCTGGTTGGGCATCACACAGGCGTCCCTTGGTGGGCATATACACACCGATAAAGCTTTCCATTATGTGGCCAGTATCTCTGGGAAACCCAGTAATCATTCTGTTTGCCACACACCCACTGGAGCTGGGGGTATATTGTGATGTTTATTAGTTCCTGAATGGATCTCCAGCTGCACTGACAAGCATAGGCTCTGTCCCCTTTCTTCCTTTTCAACTTAGGTTGCAACTTGCTGAGGTCAGGCATGCTATTCCTGTAGAAAGTCAAATGCCAAATGATAAAGCAGCTTAACACTTCCCTGTAACAAACAGCTAATGACATTCTAAAAACGAATCACTTCATATTCTGAGTACAAAAAAACCAGTGGCCCTTGAACGGAGCAATCTTCTTCTGTCTTCCTCCTACTTTGCACAGTTGTGCATGCGCAGTAGAGCGTAAAAAGTCACCTATTTCGTTCTACTGTGGTAAAGTCAAAAAAAAAGAAGAAGATGGAAGTGGATCGCTCCATGGTGCTCACTGGTACAACCCCAGACCATTGCAGTTTTCTGATGATAGGAGCACTGGCTCGGGGTTTCAGGTAGGTAGATAGAATCACCTAACATTTGGCACCCCCAAGTGCTGCAAGATTTTCTTTCTCCTTTACATACAGATTATGAGAGCATCTATATTGCTACATTTAACATCAATTTCTGTAACCTTAACATAATAAATATTTGAATGAAAAGAAAAAAATAGGAGGGTGATCAAGACAAGCTTATTGTTGACAGTGTCTTGAGATCTACTGCTCACCAGCTAAAGGTCTACTGGTAGATCCCCATATTTATTATATTATAGGTCATTGTTTCTCTTTAAGAGTGGCATGTGAGCGGAGTGTAATCCTTCCTAAAAAAAAGAGGTAGTCACACGATGCATCCCACTGGCAGTCATCGAACATCATTACGTTAAAGTCACAGGCAGTGCAGCGCAGTTGGTCACAAGCTCTGTAAACAGAATTAGATTATTTGACCCAACATCATCAAGAAAAGTTCTCAGTTTTTCGACTAAACTCTCAATAAAATGATTTAGATCAATATAAATAAAGTTGTTCTTTTGAGTCCTTATGTGATTTTATGTACTAAATCTGTCTAGGTGCTGGACAACTAGGAGATCATTGCTTAAAGGAGAGCTAAAAAAAAAAAACCCTCCCTGCTCCCCCAGCCTACTTGCTATTCCGGGCAAATGCCCCTAACTTTTTACTCACCCCTCGTGGCAGATTCAGGCATCGTAAGTTCATGGCCCAGGACCAGCACTTTAGTGAATCAGAGCTGTTACGATGGCTGTGAAGCCGACGCTGGGAAAGTTGCACTCTTTGGTGAATTTGCCCCATAGACTCCATTTAATCAAACTTTTTAAAGATGATTTCCTTTTTCTCTGTAATAATAAAACAGTACCTGGTACTTGATCCAAACTAAGAAATAATTATTCCTCATTGGAAGCAAAACCAGCCTATTGGGTTTTTTTTTTAATATTTACATGATTTTCTAGTAGACTTAAGGTATGAAGATCCAAATGATGGAAAGATCCATTATCTGGAAAATCCCAGGTCCCGAGCATTCTGGATAGACTTTAAGCTCAATGGGGCAGGGACCTCCTTCCCATTAAGGGGCCACTATGTGAAGTTGCACTAGTGAGGGCTTTACTATCGTTTGCAGCACTTTGTCAGGCATAGTTTCGCCAGTGCTACGCAAATTCGCTAAAATGCAAATTTGCGCTCAGGGCGACAAACATTAGCAAAGCTCATTTACGCTAGCGATGCCTAATTTGCATACGGTGCGAGTTGAGAGTATAATAGAAGTATATGTTACAGCCACTACATTCACTACACAAGCCCAGGAAATAAAGTTGTCCTATTGCCCTAAACATGTGCCCCCTGTATAGTTGAGTTGCCATATGTTAGGAAATGTAGGGGGGAAGGAGGGTAACCCCCCAAAAAATTATGCTATTTTTCAGACTATCACCCTAAAATAAGTAAAAGACGCCAGTGTTTTTTTTGGGGACTTAAAAAGTTTTTTTTTCAATCTATTGTATTGAACTTCACCAGGTGTGACCTGGCGAAGTAAAGTCTAGCGTAAGAGGTAACATTTAGTAAAATAGTGAATTTGCGTAGTTACGCCCCTTCGTCATTGCACAACTTCGACTGGCGTAAGGGAGCGAAGTTGCGCTAGTCTATCGACTTCGCTAGTGAATTTTTGCCAGGGACACTGTTAGTGAATTGGCAAAGTTGTGAAATGACGTCACGCTGGCGAATAAGTGTTAGCTTTAGACACTTCTCGCTTTAGACGCTACTCACTTTAGTGAATTTGCCCCTATGATTCTGTATATATTTATTATGTGATTGGCCTCCCCGTGTATAATTTTATATATATTGTACTTTTATCCAATGTACAGTGTTGCAGCTCCTTAACAGCGCTTTACAAATAAAGTTATACATACATATAACAGGTCCCATACCTCTACAAAGATTTTAAATTTGAATTGATGGATTTTGGGATGTCCCTCTGTTTCAAATAAGTCCCAAAATCTATCCCTTCAACATGAAGATAATGGAGAGGTTGAATGACTTTAAGCCCGAGGAGGAGATGGAGAAACGGTTGCTTTAGTTTTTATGTGTTGAATCTTATTAGGCAAGGCTATTACAATGGCTCCATCTTCTGCTGGTTATGAGATTCTGCACTGTACCTATCCATAAGTGTATAGGCTATTCATTATTCACGAATTACAGCTAAAATGACTTTGGTTGAAGTGTAGTTTAAATAGAAACTATTGTTACAATATCTGTATGTACTGAGTACTCATTAAGTGTGACATAATCTTCCATCAGTTATACAGTGGAGAAAAAGCAATGTTCTAAAGGGTTATTTTTTAATTAAATGTAATCCTAAGTAGCATCTACGTGTCTTCTTTTATATAACAGGGTATTCAATCCAAATGCTTGACATGGGATTTATTCTACGTGCTCCCCATAGACATAAGATGTTCCAAGATTGTAATGAATAGTGACACTGCACAAAGAGGACGAGTGAGTCATTCTCTTTACATAACCTTGCAATGTGCTACATAAGGGAGAATATACCCACTAACAGAACTAGAGCATTTCCTTTGCAGTTTGTGAGTGACATTGTTAAAGGGGTACTATTACCTTTTCAAAAATAAAAATATTTTGGCTCTTTTAGGGAAGAGATCTCTCATTTCAGATATTTGTTGCTTTCATTGCAGCACAATCTGCACAGTGGCAAGTGCTATTCTCTTCTACTGCGGCTTCTGGAAATCATTTGCCTGACCTAGACTGGGTGTAGTTTGGGAGGAATAAAACATTGTGGATCAGGGACATGACAGGCACATCAAACCTAAGCGTTTAGCAATCAGATCTTTTCCTGGTGTTTTGTCTCCTGCATATATTTACTTGGATTGTAAGTGAGAGACATCCTTCCTCCAGCGGGCAAGGCGGGGGGTCAAAATGTATTTGTCAATGTTATGTTGTCTTGAAAAAGGTCTAATAAAGAAGCAGAAACTTGACTCGAGATGCAAATGGAATACCACTTCCAGCAACATAAAAAAAAAACAACAACAAAGCAATACAATCAGATGAATCAAACATTAGTTTAATTATCTAAAAGCCCAATCAACTTCATGAAAGTTACAATGCCAGATAAAACATACCTAGAGAAAGTGCTATGGGGTCATCTTGGTGTCCAGTGAATTCTAAGACCTACTACTAATTATAGAATTCCAATTTTTTTCACATTGATTGGTAGAAATGTGGATACTCCAGTGTAGTACCATAACACAAAGGTTTATAACAAAATGTAGAATCAGCCCAGAAACATACAAGTCACAAAGGCTGAGGAGAATTAAATAAACAAAAGGAATCCTTTTGTGACTTGTATGCAAAACCACATGGTGGCTCTATCTAATCCAGGGATCCCCAACCTTTAGAACCCTTGAGCAACATTCAAAAGTAAAAGAAATTGGGGAGCAACACTAACATGAAAAATGTTCCTGGGGTGTGAAATAAGGGCTGTGATTGTCAATTTAGAAGCCCCTATGTTGACTGTCAGCCTACATTGAAGCTCTATTTACACCTGGTTTTTATGCAACCAAAAATTGCCTCGAAGCCTGGAATTCAAAAATTAGCACCTGCTTTGAGGCCACTGGGAGCAACATCCAAGGGGTTGGAGAGCAACATGTGGCTCACGAGCTACTGGTTGGGGATCACTGATCTAAGCTGATCAGACAACCCTGCACTGATGAGCCTCAAGAAAGGCGAAACCGGTCTGTAGTTGGGAATATGATTTGCTATTATCCTGGCTCTTGCTTAAAAACCCAGTGGTGAGCTTTAGCCTATAGGATAAACCCATGTAAATGGGATTTTCTTGGAGCTTGTTTGGAATTCATTCCCAGGATTCTTTTTGTTTATTTAATTCAGTATGAGGCTCCTCAACCTGAGGACTTGTATGCAAACCACACAGTGGCTCTATCTAAGCTGATCAGATAACCCTGCACTACACTGATGAGCCTCAGGAAAGTCTGTAGTTGGGAATCTGATCAGCTATTATCCTGGCTTTTGCTTAAAGGGCAACAATCATAACCAAAATCATTTACTAAGTAAATGCACTATGTGTTCAAGTTCAAGAAATCTGATTTTTAGAACAGTTAGAATTGTTTGTATAATGTTAATCCTCAGCTCCCTATACCTTCTGCAAAATCTCCCCTATCTCCACTGCAGTTCTAGCTGAGGCAGGCATCTTGGATTTCACTGGCTCCTCCTACCTATATATTCACAGCCAACTGTAGCTCTGAAATCTCGCACATGCTCAGTTGAAATTCCTTGCTTGCCTAATAAACCTTCTAAGCTATTTTGAAATCTGCCAAACTTCTGTGTTAGTGCTGCCACCTTGTGGAAGTTGGTGTGTGCACTTCTCTTGATACTTTTAAAGTTTACTAAAGCTAGGCATTCTGGGTAGAATACTCAGGGCAGTGCTACAATCTGAGCATGTTCATGAACTCATTTGCATGTTGTAGTCACAGTATGGACTCCCTCAGTGAGAGAACATTTGACAAAGTATGGGATTTTTTCCAAAAAACTGTATATGTAGTTTGATTAACCATATTTAGGTTGTACTGGTCAGGTTGTTAATATGTGTTTGATTTTGCCTCTGATTGGTGCCTTTAAAAAACCCAGTGGGTGAGCTTTAGCCTATAGGAGAAACCCATGTAAATGGGATTTTTCCAGAAACATGTAATTGTGAAGCCTCAAACTGACTTTTATCATGAATTGTATCTCATGATGGTATCCTTTAAAAGACAGCATTAACTACATAAGGGACAGTGGATGGGGCCCAGTTTTGAAAGGATAACAAACTGTTTGTGTATATCTATAACTGTGCTAAAAGAGACAGGGGGCCCTAACCAAATGCTATACTACAAGAGTGGCCTAAATACATTACCATTAATAGCTAACTAAACAGAGACAATACAAAGCAAGCTTTCTGGACTCTTAAGTTCCACCCTTCACTCTGCAAAAGTGTCACCTGCTATTTCTGACCCTTCATTTGCATCCAGCAAAGTAGCTAATAAAGTAGTTTTGAATTTGTTTGGGACAATAACATTTGGGTGGCATTTTTTTTGCATTTGCTGCCACCCCAGTGACACAGGGATTTACACGTCCTTTAATAAATAAAAGTGGTGTAAGTACTTGTATATATATATATCTTTTCACTAGCTTTACACAATGCCCACAATCCAGAGGTTTGTAACCAATTTTTAGTCACTCTACCTTGTTCCTACCTCAGTGGCCTTAACACAAAATAAAAGTGACACAAAAAAAGTGCAAGGGGTTAAAAAAAAGTATCTAACTCTATTAATTCAGAAATGTCTAACATTTTTGGGACTAATTCTTTAATCACCAATCGTTTTCTATTTGTGGATATAGCTCAGTTCCATGGTTCATTATTTAGTCATATTGAGCAGTTCCGGGTTAATTAACTTTTCATTCAGCAACAGTGCAATTCACTATGGGAAAACATGTTTTTTTCAAAACGCATCTGTTAATAGTGCTGCTCCAGTAGACTTCTGCACTGAAATCCATTTCTCAATAGAGCAAACAGATTTTTTAATATTCAGTTTTGAAATCTGACATGGGGCTAGACATTTTGTCAATTTCCCAGCTGCCCCTGGTCATGTGACTTGTGCCAGCACTTTAGGAGGGAACTGCATTCTGGCAGGCTGTTGTTTTTCCTTCTCAATGTAACTGAATAGTACGCAGTACCTGGTTAACTTCTCATTGTTCTATTGTTAGGCTGGTCCTTCTCAATGTAACTGAATGCAACGCAGTGGGACATGGGTTTTTACTATTGAGTGCTG
>CM044442.1:119968891-119998460 GCA_024363595.1 Xenopus borealis | reverse complement strand
CCCACTAACAACACTGGTCCAATTAGAAAATGTTCTATTTACCACCACTCTTTGTAATCTACAGTAGTTATGAGTGAACAATTTTACCTATTGTCTATATAGGGATCTGTCTGAGTTTTGTTTTTTGAATAAACTGCAGCAGTTATGGTATAGTGGAAAGGAGCTTTTCTAACAAACTATAAAGCCTTAAAGAAGATCTAAACCCTAAAAATTAATATGGATTAAAATGCCATATTTTATATACTTTCAGCTTGTCAATAGCAGCAATGATCCAGGACTTCAAACTTGTCACAGGGGGTCACCATCTTGGAAAGTGTCTGTGACACTCACATGCTCAGTGGGCTCTGAGCAGCTGTTGAGAAGCTAAGCTTAGGGGTCGTTATAAAAGGTCAAGCAGAAAATTAGTTTTGTTTTCGTAATATACTGTAAGCTGATGCTAAAGGGCTGATTATTAAATTCTGATGCTAATTGCACTGGTTTTTGTGCTGCCATGTAGTAATTATCTGTATTAATGACTAATCAGCCTTATATTTTGACTACATTTCTATGACACTATGGGGCAGATTTACTAAATTCACATATATTCACATGAGGGATTCGAATATTCGATTGAATTTTAAAAAAGATTCAAATTCGAATTTCGAATATTCGAATTCGAATGATTTGAATTCTAATTTTGTTTGAATATTCGAAAATTCGATGGTCAAATACTTCCCCTTTAAATTTAAATTCGATCACCTACTTCGCCAGATTAAACCTACTGAAATGGGGATCATTCTCTAAGATCGAATTTGAAAAATTCGATCGATCGCTAAAAATCGTTTGAATATTCTATTGGAATATTCAATCAATCGAATTTTCCCTATTCGATCGTTCGATTGATCGAATTGTGCTAAAAAATTCAAATTAGAAATTAAAATTTTTTTAATTCCCCACTATTCCCTGGTCGAATTTCGAATTTTTTTTGCATTCAAAATTCGACCCTTAGTAAATCTGCCCTTATGTGTAGTGTATATTGTGAGTGGGTCCCTAAGCTCAGTAAGTGACAGCAGCACAGAGCATGTGAATCAGTGAATCAGTAGAAAAGAAGATGGGGAGCTACTGGGGCATCTACTGGGGAGACACAGATCTTTACTGCTAAAGGGCTGTGGTTGCCTTGGGCTGGTACACAAGCACAAAACATCATGTACAACATTTCTACTTATTTTTTTAGTTACACTTTACTTCTCCTTTAAAGGGCACCTGTCACCTCAAAACTGTTTCTCTTTTCAGTTTCTCCTATTTCTGGGCTAATATAACTTGCACTCTGGTTGGGGCAAACAAACCTATTGTTTTTCAATTGTGGGAGAAAACAAATTTGAAGTAACCAGTGCCATTTAACGGCAATGTAATTTTGCCTAAGAAAGAATGAACAGATCCAGGCTATTCTGCCATTTGAAGTTGTATAGGCAGCCCTTGAGTCTGGCTGCACTGGCATCATATTGCTTATACCTCTCATTCTTCTATGAAGTCTATGGTGTATAGAGTTCTGTTCTCCCCTACAGGAAAAGAAATAGACTATTTCTATTAAACCACAGAACTGCTTATTAATATTGACTCCTCATGGTTAGTGATGGGCAAATTTATTCGCCAGGTGCGAATTCGTGGCGAATTCCTGCGATTCTCGAAACGTCAGCAAAAATTTGCCTGGCGAAAATCGCTGGAATAAAAAAAAAAAAACGAGACGCACGTAAAAAAATGCGACGCGCATCGAAAATCACGTGACGCGTATCAAAAACGAGACACGACTCGTTTCCTGAATTTTTCACCAATTCTCGAATTTTTCACCATTTCGCGAATTTCGCGAATTTCTCGGTTTAACGGGATAGATTCACCCATCACTACTCATGGTTAGCATGTAATTGGGGGGATTGACTAATCATACTGCTCCATGTATAGCAAGCTGACTTTATTCATGGGCAGTGATTTATACCAGGCTCAGTCTGTGGATTCAAATGCAAATGCCAGAAGGGCTGCTGTAACATTCCATAGTCAGTCATTATTTATTTGGCTGATGGGGGGCTGTTTGGATTTGTTTATACTTGAAATGCCAGGGCCTATTTTGGATCCCAGTCCAGGCCAACTTTATCCTATAAATTACTATATTGTAATCCTATAATGATCCTTTATATTAGTAAGGATAAGCTTTTGAAACCATTACGGATAGGTGAATAATGCTAGAGGAACTTTTTCTTCAAAACATTATGTAGCTAAAGTTTAGTATATTTGTCTTTGTCTTTTAAGGATGCCAAAAGCATATGAAATGCAAGCAGACTATAAAAAGATCATTTTAAAAAGGGGATTTAAAAGGAAGGTACAATGTCCTATTTTTTCCTTACTATTAAATACAGCCTAAACAGTGTTGTAATGTAAGTTTATGCTTCATAGCCGAGCAATCTGGCAAGCATGTCTGCTAAGGAGTACGGCCTGCAGAGTCCTTGCATGATATGCTTTCATGCTCCGTTAAAGAAATCTATAAATCCCCTAAATATACAATAAAATGTATGTAGTTTCCCACAGAGATCGATTACAATTAGGGAACAATTGGTTCCACAAGAGGGCAGTTCTTTAGGGTGTTAAGTTATGTGCCTCAAATAAAAAATTGCATGATAAAAGAAAATATTATTCTAAGCAACTTTGCAGTATACTTTCATTACACATTTTCTATTGTTTTTTTTAAGTTTTTTGTATATGTATTGCTATTGAAAGCAGTGTTTGTCCCCTTCTATTCTTTGCCCTGATATCGAAGACTGTTCATACGATGTAAGACAAGGCAGCTGATTAACAGACCTGACTTTGCTGTGGAACCAAGACTTTTGCAACATTGTTTAATAAGTGAGCAACATTCAGAAGTAAAAGAGTTGTAGAGCATCACAAGCATGAAAATGTTCTTGGGGTGCCAAATAAGTGCTGTGATTGGCCATTTGGTAGCCCCTATGTGGATTGTCAACCTACATTGAGTCTCTGTTTGGCAGTGCACCTGGTTTTTATACAACTAAAACTTGCCTCCAAGCCTGGAATTCAAAAATATCACCTGCTATGTGGCCACTGGGAGCAACATCCAAGGGGTTGGTGAGTAACATGTGGTTCACAAGCTACTGGTTGGAGATCACTGCCCTAAACTAAATGCCCTCTGTACATGGACAAGCTGCAAGTAACATAGTAACATATTAAGTTAGGTTAAAAAAAAAAAAAAAAAAAGACACATCCATCAAGTTCAACGTTTCAACTATTTTAGCCTCCTAACAGCTAGATGATGCAGAGGAAGGCAAACAACCCCATTTGAAGCTTCTCCAATTTGCCTCAGGGAAAATTCCTGCTTGAATCAGCAATTGGACCAGTCCCTGGATCAACTGTACTATAAGCTATCTTCCATAACCCTGTATCAGAAGTCTGTAGTTTAAATAGCTGCCCATTAGTTGAAGATATATGCACAGCCTGGCAAACAAGTCCAATGACATTTCATTTTAATGAAGGCCCACCAAACAATTGCCTACTGACTGCTCACTCCCTAGCTCCACTGCCAGATTTACAGAGTTTACAGATTTACAGAGTTCTCTGTTACATAGTTACATAGTTATATGGGGTTGAAAAAAGACAAAGTTCATCAAGTTCAACCCCTGCAAATGAAAACCCAGCATCCATACACACACCCCACCATTCTTTTCCCATAAATTATATATACCCATATCTATACTTACTGTAGAGTTTAGTAACAAAATAGCCTTTGATATTATGTCTGTCCAAAAAATCATCCAAACCCCATCCAAGCATCAAAAGAATCAGCATCACAACATCACCCGGCAGTGCATTCCACAACCTCACCGTCCTGACTGTGAAGAACCACCTACTCTGTTCCTTTAAATGAAAGTCCTTTTCTTCTAGTCTGAAGGGGTGGCCTCTGGTGATCCTCTTTATGGGTAAAAAGGTCCCCTGATATTTGTCTATAATGTCCTCTAATATATTTGTAAAGTGTAATCATGTCCCCTCACAAGCGCCTTTTTTCCAGAGAAAACAACCCCAACCTGGACAGTCTCATAATTTAAGTCTTCCCTCATCCCTCTAACCAGTTTAGTTGCACTTAGTCTCTGCACTCTCTCCAGCTCATTTACATCCCTCCTAAGGACTGGAGTCCAAAACTGCACTGCATACTCCAGATGAGGCCTTACTAGGGATCTATAAAGAGGTATAATTATGTTTTCATCCCTTGAGTTTATGCCCTTTTTTATGCAAGACAGAACTTTATTGGCTTTAGTAGCTACAGAATGACACTGCCCAGAATTAGACAACTTGTTATCTATACAAACCCCAAGATCCTTCTCATTTAAGGAAACTCCCAACACAATGCCATTTAGTGTATAACTTGCATTTATATTATTTTTGCCAAAGTGCATAACCTTGCACTGTTGGCTAGGGAGTGTTTTTTTTTTTTTTTAAAGTGATTATATGGGCATCCAAAATCTAAAGCTGCCCCTAGGCACAGGCTCTTGGGTATCTATTTATAAATACGTCCCTCAGGGGGGCAGTAGGGGGTTGCCTATATGACTCCCCCATCCATCTCTCATGAATACAGCTCTGCTAAATGCTTCGATCGTATGAATCCTATTCGATCAGGACTTCAGAAGCCTATGGGAGGGCTCCCCTTAGTGTTGCAGCATTAATATACTTGATAGAAGAAAGCACCTGTTTGCCATAAAAGACTTGGCTTCACTTGAGCTCTGGAACTTACTTGATTATTTTTGTCTCTTATATGTAATTTTCTTTGAATGTCTTTGTATGTTTGTTTAATACTCCAATTAACTTGTGACATCTGGAGCTGCTCTTTAATACCCATGTAATATATTCATCACCTATAAATAAACCCTTCCTGCTAGTTGTAAAAATGATCATCTGGTCTTTATAAAGAGTCTTCCAAATATATCATCCTTCCTGTCATATCAGATGATCTACTAATCAGACCAAAAGACTCAGTCAGCAATTACCTCACAAATACCTTTTTCTCCCCACGATATTTTGTGCCAATGGCCACCCACAGCATTCTTTTCTTCCTTCTTCCCACATACACTTGGTGCATTCAGGCCAACAGGTGGGAGCTTTTTTAACTGTTTACGTGTTTGTATTTTTTGGATAGAAGGCAATAGATCAGGAACAGGTAATATTAATGCAGGTTAAAGGAGAATTAAAGCTTAATGTTTTGTGCTTGTGCACCAGCCCAAGGCAACCACAGCCCTTTAGCAGTAAAGATCTGTGTCTCCCCAGTAGATGCCCCAGTAGCTCCCCATCTTCTTTTCTGCTGATTCACTGATTCACATGCTCTGTGCTGCTGTCACTTACTGAGCTTAGGGACCCACTCACAATATACAGTACACATAGAATAGAAATATAGTCACAATATAAGGCTGATTAGTCATTAATACAGATAATTACTACATGGCAGCACAGAAACCAGTGCAATTAGCATCAGAATTTAATAATCAGCCCTGTAGCATTAGTTTATATGACAGGCCAATCTCATTTTCTGCTGCTGGATAATTAAAAACTAGTGATCGGCGAATCTGGGGCTTTTCTGGACGCTAGTGCACATTCGCGCTGGCGTCCGAAAAAAACGGGCGACGGTGTCTGTGACGAGCTCTGATGCTGCAAGCTGCAGGCTTGAAGGGGTGGGGCTGGGAGGTCACACGGGCAGGAAGCTGTTTGCTCTGAGAGGTCAGGAGGAAGAGGGAGTGTCTGCTGAAAGAGTTTTCAAAAAAGACCTGTTGCTGTGTGGGCTGTTGGCTGCACAACAGAGTGGGATAAGCTGCAGTGTCCCCTCCTTTTGGACTGTGATTCCTCAGAGTTGCACCCCATGTTATGTTCCTGGACTGTTCACCTATTATCCTGTTATACACAAGTGCAGCTGGAATACTCACACTAACTTTCCCTCTTGCTGGACTGCTTGAAAGAGACTAGAAGTGAATCTTATATGAGAATCTTATGTGTGACTGTTGCTTGGGGCCAAGTGCTACCTGAAGGGATTAAGCCCCAATTACACACTGACTTGTGCTCCTGTTGAGCAGTTGTTCCCTACCAGATGCATAAAGGGGTTGCTTGTTATTAAAGTTTCCTTGTACTGTTACCTGCCTGTGTGCTTCTTATGTGCCCATAAACCAGTCCCGTGCTCTGGGACGTCACAGTGTCGACAAAATGGACACTTGTGTCTGTTTTTTTACGCCAGCGAATTTTTGCGGGCGTTTCGCAAATTTATTCGCCAGCAGTGAATCGCAGGAATCTGCCTCACATTCGACCAAGGCGAATAAAGTTGCGCATCACTAGTAAAAACACATGTCCCACTACGTTCCATACAGTTACATTGAGAAGGAAAAAAACAGACTGCCAGAAAGCAGTTCCCTCCTAAAGTGCAGGCACAAGTAACATGACCAGGGGCAGCTGGGAAACTGACAATATGTCTAGCCCCATGTCAGATTTCAAAACTGAATATAAAAAAATCTGTTTGCTCTTTTGAGAAATGTATTTCAGTGCAGAATTCTACTGGAGCAGCACTATTAACTGATGCGTTTTGAAAAAAAATATGTTTTCCCATGACGGTATCCTTTTAAGAAGGAAAGTTAAGCTAAACACTGTAGTGGCCCAAGAACAAAAAGGTGTACATCTTACAATGGCCCAGTCAGTCCTAATTTCATTCCAAATTCACTCTCGGACAGTGTGCACAGCTGTATCCACTTTTCTGTAGTGTTTCCACATGGCACTTAAAGGCACTGTCTTGACTTGGGATATACAGTATGCGTTTTGCTGTCTGGCTTGGAAAGTAGGGACCCTGGAGGCTATATCTGCTACTTTATGGAATAACAGAAACTATAAAAACACGTGAAAGCATCTGCAATCTAGAGCCACCCCAAGCTGACCAGACATCCTAGGCAACCTGGCTGGCCACCACCCTACCCATCCCCGAGACCTCACATGCCATAACAGCAGGGAGCGCAGGGGAGGAAGGAGAAGGGCAGCAGAGGGAGCACAACTACTGGACTAGACAGGCAGGTGCCTCTTCTGCCTACACATAGTTCCTGCCCTGCTGCAAACTAAACTGCAGACTCATTTGATCAATATATATATTAAGGTGCAATTTAATTCAACTAATACAGTATAATTCTTTTACAAATACAATTGGGAATGAAAGGGGGAGCTTCAAGCAGGACTTTGTACTTTGCAACTGAGCTAGTTCTACAGAAGTTTCTTTGTTGCAATATTATTTTCTCCATGCATAGAGCTATTTAGTTGAAATACGTTTCTTAACTAGATTAATCCTTATAGAGATGACCAACTTTTGCATAAGAAGTAGTTTACTAGTTAAGTGCAAGGAATACATTTGTCATTAAAGGATTTCCTGTTGCTTTTTATGAACCTTTTCTATTTCTGCTTTTCATTACCAAGTTCCATGGCTAAATATTTCCAGATCATTAAGATTTAGATAAGACATGCTACAGAACTTAATATGTTATTCATTTTGACATTCAAGCTATTTATTGTTGTAATAAAAGAATCAGCATGGTTCCATTTATCCCTGAAGGACTCTGTAAACCTTGTAGAAACTGCAGCCCAAGACAGGGTTCTGCAGATAATAAAATTCAGCAGTGCTATTTGCAGGTAAAATTGCTTAGAACTTCTCAGACGATTACATTATTTGTACAGGGACTGGCCACCCGCAGGGGGAAAGATGTGGAGGATGATGGAGGTTATAATTTATCCATAAGGATAGTTTATGTTGGGTCTCTCATACTCACATAATGCAGTACCAGGCTATTCTCCACGAGGAGGTTCCTAAATACGTAGTTGGGGTTCTTCTGATGGAATTATGAGGAATGACTATACTGACTTACAATAAGCCCTTCGTCACTCAAGTCATGAGAACCTCTAATCAGGATAGTTAATTTTATCCATACCTATATTTATTATGTGATATGAAGCCTTTTATTTTTTTATATCTTCAGCTTCCTTTGTAGTCAAACAAGGATCATGAGCTTGACAGATTTTTCAGTTATGTTCTGATTGTAGAGTTTTAAGATCCACCCGCACTGCCTTACTGCCAAATAAAGGTTAGCAAGATGTACACAATTTCTTCCCACCTCCTTCGTTTCAGTCTGATGATTTGCCATTAACCATTCTGATCAAAATAAGCAGGGAAAAATAACAAAGCAGACAATGTTCTGATCATTGATTGACAGACAGCAATTGTATAAATATTAGAGCTTTATAATCTGGACGTTGTTACTGTCCAGATTATAAAGCCATGAAGTTACAATAAAGGCTTTTAATACTATATCAATATTTGGTGCTGTCTGTCAAAATTTCTGGATTTCTAAAGTTGGTGGAAGTAGACACCATTTTGACGTGCACTTTACTTTTCTACAAGGGAATTAAAGTGGTGAGTGTTGGCTATGAAATATTAGTGACAGTCACCCATTGCTCGTTGGTAGCCAATTTTATAAACTCTCTGATTGAAAAGATGACCGATTGGCACTGTACGAATACATAACAGGACACTCCACACGTGATCCGAAAATCTTACGGATCTTTTTTTGTATGACTGCATCAGTGCGTCTATGTAGTAAGCAGTTTTCCTTTTTTGTCACTGTCTTTGCTTCTATGGCCAGCTTTACTTGCACATTATTCACCATAGTGTTACATTGGATCGGCCAGCACTACCCACACACGTTTGATCCAACATGAAATGCCCCTAAGTGCTTTAGCTCTTGTGAATGGGACATTAGTAAACCCTTAAAGTGTTTCTGTCTCTATATTGTCCTACTGTTGCCATCTGTTGTTCCTTCTTCTTACATAATCAGCACTGTTCCTGGCAAAGTATTTTATCAGCAGACAATGAGGTTAGGTATGGCAGTGCCAATATGGAGTCAAATATTTACTGATGATAAAATCTTGATATTAGATAAAAATTATTGGGCAAAGAACGCAAGGAATACATGAAGGAGACACAATGTTCAGAATACACTGTTCCACTCAGTAAAGATAGAACTCATAGGCTTTGTGCAAGTGATAGCCAGCCTACATCCTCAGGGATATATGCCAAGAGGAGTAAACACATCATGGAAGAAACTGTGGAATTGATTTATCAGCCAGTTCTGTCCATCATGAAATTCAATCCAGAAAGAGAGAAATGAGGAAGGGTTGGTCTACTCTTCCCAGACGCTTGGAAAAAGTAACATTTTATACAGCAGTAAGCTCAACACTTGGACACCTCCACCTTCTTCATCACTCATAAGTCATAACACCTCCCACATACAAAACACTCCATACACCCACAAATATCTGGCCCAGACCTATGAACATCCCTCCAAGTATAATTCCCTTCATCAATTTTGTGCACCACCCAAGGAAATGAAGAAAGTGATTCTGCAACTCATACACTCATACATTTAGCTTGTAATTTTTGTTTGATCTGCAATACAGTTGTTTATATTTAATATTACATGGACGAATATGTAGATTAATATTTTTTTCCCAATGATCCAGCTATTACAAAATGTTCTGTTCATTTTGCTATTAGTGAAGTCTTTGAAGAGTTCCGCTACTTGTATGGGGTACTTGTAGTTTTTGTATTTTAGTATACTATTATTATACTATATTATATATAAGTGGTATATATATATATATATATAATATCATAATATTGTGTGAAACAAGGCACTCGTGAAAAAGACGATAGCGTTTATTTGTCAAGGTGACAAAGTCTCAAGGAAGACCGAAACATTGGAATAACAAACTGTCTTTTTCAGTCCTATGAGTGCCTTGCTTTACTATATTCTATATGACGTTTCTGCAGTGTGCACCCAGGCTTTTTCTCCATCAAGAACTATTTTTCCTAAATATATATATATATATATATATATATATACATACTCCAGTGACCATGGAGTGCTGTGATCTATTATATTTTTCTTACAATAAATTAGAGTGTGTGCCACAAAGTTTTTTCGCTCCAGTTGTTAGAATGTGTATATGCCCAACATTATTGATTTTGATTCTAGAATTGACTGAAGTACAACCTTTGTTTCATAATGAATCTACTGGCTACCACAATCATTGGCTAGACATTGATGGAGGGGAGGGAGGAAAATGCGAAGGAGGGGAAGGGGAGAGCAACTGAGGTGAAGGAGAGAGGAGAATGTGACAGAGGAGCGGAGAGAGATGGAGGGGTTACAACAGAATTATAACTTTTTCCAAACAGAAAGTCCACTGCAACTATACACACTATGGGGCAAATTCTGAAATTCAAAGATCTGAAAATTCGCCAGCTTTGACTTTGCTAGCGTTCGCCACACTTCGCCAGCGCTACGCAAACTCACTAAAGTACAAATTTACACTCCGGTCGGTGAACGGTAGTGTAGTTGCGCTAGTGTTACTTTGCTAGGCAGAGCGCAGTTACGCTAGCGAAGCCTAATTTGCATACGGCGGGAACTTTAACTCAGAATACAAGTATATGTTACAGCCACTACATTCCACTACACAAGCCCAGGAAACCTTTAATAAATTAAATAAAGTTGTCCTATTGCCCTACGTGTGCCCCCTGTATAGTTGTGTTGCCATATGTTAGGAAATGTAGGGGGGAAGGAGGGTAACCCCCCCCAAAAAAATTGATCTTTTTCAGACTACCACCCTCCAATTGTAAAACATGCCAGAGAGTACATAGTACACACTATGAGAGTATCCGCTTCCCTGCCTCACGAGAAGAACAGCTATACGAGGCGCCTCGCTCCCAAGTCACCACAGGCAGCCCTGCTGCTGAAACTCCCCCTCAGTCAGTCACTAGTCAAACAGCAGCACATGGCCGGGCATCCTACACATCCACAGCAGATCATAATGGTGCCAGTACTGTGTCCCGCATGGTCAAATCCCCAAGAAAACAACAGTGAGCAGCACTCACCTACAGCCCTCACTACTAGTTCAATGTAGAGCCCCGCGCCGGGCAGGGACAGTCGGAACTATCGCAAGACTTGGGATATCCCACTCGCTGGGTGATGTGCGGTCTCAGGTTCCCCAGGCTGGTGCAGAATTGTAACTCCCATTTTGGGCATCAGGGGATGCTGGCAGCTGCCATTCAAAGTCAGCCAGAGAGCCCAGGTGTTAGAACCCATCTGGTCACTGGGACAAGGGGCTGTGCGAACCACCCCTCAAGGGGCAACAGAGGGTAACAGGAAAGGAAGGGGAATATGGGTGCGAACCTGGCTAGGGGTAGGCAGAAGATAATTTTAGTGGTAGCTGCCCTGCACCCCCCTATAATTGCGCCCTATGCAGCTGCCTCTTCTGCCTACCCCTAGCTCCGGCCCGGACATATACAAACGGTAGATTTACATTATTGCTGCAAAAAAGAATCAGATTACATAAACTTGATGGTGGTAATCTGCCAGAGTTGCTATTTTTCATTATTGGATGTGGTGAGAGAATATAATAATGTATAGATATCAGTGCTGCTTTCATAAATAGGTAAGAACATTTGCCCAATGTGTTATTACAAAATAAACATGCTCGTATGTCTTAAACCAGTCACAACATGACTTATTCAGGACAAGTTTCATTCTGTTGCACCAATGCACAACATAGCAGTGTTATTGTATGGAGTTTAATCATTAATATGTAGAAATATTGTGTGCTTATGGTAGAGTCCTGCATCGGGTCGGTTACGCGCAAGAACTGGCGGTACCCTGCGGGTTGCAGGTAGGAATTTCAGGGTCGAGTATGGACGTGGGTCGTGCATGACGTCTACTTCTGCCTACTCCCGATGATGGCACTTCCGGGTTTACTTTTAGAAAAGAAACTGGCACTCAAGGTACTTCCAAGCAGGGTTACCCCTTGCAGTTTAATGTGTCCGTTCACGGAGCTAAACACTAACTTTATCCACTTCCGGGTTTACAGCACCACTTCCTTCTTTTTTTCCTGAGCATGAACACTTCAGATGATGTCACTTCTGGTTTACAACTACAACACTTTCGGTCGCAGATAAGGTACTTGCGGGTCAGGTAGCTGGTCCAAGCGGGTCAGAACGCGGGTTGCAGGTCGGGGTTGCGGTTTGCGGGTACGGGTCGGGTATGGGTCCCGAAAAATGGACCCGCACAGGACTCTGGCAAAATCTGACCGGTCTGCAAATGCAAGATCCATAAGCTAAATAGGATATTTGCCCCTAGCCTTAAAATTGGAGAAATGAGTGTGAACAAACCTCCTTCCACAGAAATCCTTGTGGCAAATTTACTTTAAGGGTGAAGTGGTTATCACTAGAGAAAATTCGCCAGGTGTCCAATCCGCAGGGACATCTCTAATTCACTTTCAGGCATAGAGGACAATTTGCTAGCAAAAGAGTACGTCACTAACAAACAAGACATATATATGACCTAAATGTACCCACCCTATTCAAATTGACCTAAGTGTAAGTGTGCTATGCTAGCAGATATCTCCCAACATTTTGGAAACAGAAAAAGGATTTAAAGTAGTGTGCTCAAATTTTTTTGGTCATGCCCATTTTTGTGGCCACAGCCCTAATTACCATGTTCATTTTACAAATTTTAGTAGGTTATGTCCTCTGCTTTCAGGAACTCTATAGTCTATAGTCCACCAGAATGGGCAGTGCTTGAATTGGGAAGAAAAAGGTGAAAGGATAGGGTGTGGCATGTGTAGCTCCACCCACAGAGAAAAGTAGCACAGAGGCCACACCCCCAACTAAACCAGGATGGAATATTGTCAATTTCATGTATAAATATCCACAAACCCCATAGCAGGGTGGGACAGAGGCAATTTCATGTATAAATATCCCCAAAATTCATAGTAGGATGGCACAAAGGCAATTACATCTACAAATGCCCCCAGAATTCGTAGCAGGATGATTCAGTGGAAATTCCATAAATAAATAACCCCAGAAATCACATAAGGGTGGTGCACTGTCAATTCCAAGTACAAATACGCCACATTTCATAATAGGAGGGCAGAACTGCAATTTTTGCTATTGAAAGCAAGGAAAGGGTTAAAAACCACAAGGCAGTGTAATAAATGTGGTTTGTATCCTTTCCTGTCTGCCTTCTTTCTTTTTTCACTGATAGAATTGGGGTTGGGTGGAGAGGAGGAACCTGCAGCAGCAGCACCACGGTCCATTCATCCTGCCTGTTAGAGTCCTGGACAATATGAACTAATATTGGTGCCCCTTTTCCACTGCAATTGGCTGTCATTTGTCCTGCCTGCACACTCTCTCAAACCCCCCTGCACTCTCTCAAACTCCCACCACACTCTCTCAAACCCCCTCTGCACACTCTCAAACCCCCCCTGTGCACTCTCAAACTTTGAAAACTCTCAAATCCCCCTTGCACAATCTCTCAAACCCCCGTGCACAGTCTCAACTCCCCACTCTCTCAAAACCACCCACACTCTCCAACTGTCTAACCCACACCGCCCTCAGTCTGTCACGGTTTGTGAGGGAGAGGGGGAACAGATATGCCCTGGGGCGTCTGCTTCAGACAGAGGAGCCTTTGGTGCCGCTGCGTGGTCAGTGCGCCAGATGTCACCACAGGGGCCGGAACCCAGAAGATGCGGCCGGCAGGGGGCCTGGGCAGGTGAATTTTTCTCCATTCTGGGGTGGGAGCCCGGGCCCCTTTAGCTAGGTGGGCCCTAGGTAGGTGCCTAGGGCTCCTAGCAGGTAATCCGGCCCTGCTAGGCAGAAATGAAAGCTAGTGAAATTTTGCTATGAAATGCTCGCTCTGACAAATTTACTCTTGTGAAACTTCGCCAACATTCGGCTTCTGAGATATAACTTCAAATTTTGATGAATTAGCGTAAGCACTGCAAATTAACGTCTGAAGGAGTGGTTGGAAATGTGGCGAAGCCTTCAGAGTCGAAAAGTCACCCTTTAGTGAATTTGCCTCCTTGTCTGTAGTAAATGGTGACCTGACCTCAGTATTTATTGGGCTTGCTTTATATTGTCAGTAGAACTGATAGCTAGATAGAGATGCTAACTAACTTTGTCCAGAGGCAATCAGCTATACTATACACATAATGTGTAACCTATCAGCAAGTACAAGAAAGTTCGCTTTAGTCACTTGGCAGTCATTTTCAGAACAATTCAAACAGCACCTAACACGATAGAGCAGGGATTCTAAACCTATTGTTCAGGACCCAAAATTGTGCCCCTTGATGTTTATAATGCACAATTATGATAATCTTTTATGAAATCTTTTCCCTTAAAAGAAAATAGAAATTAAAATGAAATGCATACACGGTTCTGAATTAGGTTGTGGCTAACAGAGCTCACTGACTTAATTTAGGTACCCCGAGAAAATAGTTAAAAAAACATTGTCCCAAATATACAAAAATAATCTCTTTACCCCCATGGATTAATGTATTTTAGGAATATTTTTAAATATTTTCTTCAGTTGATAAATGGAGCGTCGGAGACTTGTCTTATCTTGATCCATGCTGATCATCTTTTTAGGGGGTGCAGTTGTCTTTGAGTGACCACCTATAATGTCTACACTATCTTTAGAATCTCAAGAATCAAAAGGACAGACTGCAGGCAATCTTCAGTTATTAACTTCATTATCATGGGAAGCTTTGGATCTTCTCCTGTAGATCCTCAACAAAGTCATCTCTAAAGGTCTTTAGGGCAATATTAGACAGGAATGTTTGGGTGCTTTGTTTGTAGCCCAAGTAATAAAACACTCAAGCTTCTAAATCACCCGAGAAGCACTTATGCCCTTTGCATTCAGGTGTTTATGGACTAAAGAAATCATACTGGGTCTGTCTGACATTGGCCTTAGTTTTTACTCATATAAGATATTACTGTCTGGGTAGGCTATACATTTACATGGTGGTAGAGTTGGTAGTATATCTTTAGAATATCATCAAAATTCCGAACACAGATGTGTGGGATCCATGTTGGGAATATTGAATATTGCAGAAAATGCTAAATGTGCCATTACCCTAAACCAGTGATCCCCGACCAGTGGCTCATGAGCAACATGTTGCTCCCCAACCCCTTGGATGTTGCTCCCAGTGGCCTCAAAGCAGGTGTTTATTTTTTAACTCAGGCTTGGAGCCTCCTGTAGGCTTCTAATCCACAAATGGACTACCAAATAGCCAACCATATACTTTATTTGGCATCCCAAGGAACTTTTTTTTATGGTTGTGTTGCTCCCCAACTCATGTTACATTTGAAAAAGAGTTGGAGAACCCTGCCCTAACACATAAAGCCATTATCCAATATATTTGTCAGAACTAGTGATGCAAAAGTTCATGTTAAGGAAATCGATCAAGTGTATCTACTCTCACTGAATAGATGAAATGGCAACATACACAGGGTATGTTTATGTCAAGTACCTGTTCTGCCTCTTGGAGTGAGTCTTGCACTTGCTTTTTACTTTAAGAACAGGTTGAAATGAGTTCAGTGGTCTGAGTGTGTTTTGCAATCAGAACTTGAACAAGAATTCAAAGAAACTGCCCGCAACAGCTGTTCTTTTTTTTTTTGTGCAAGCCAGGATAAATGGCAATTAACTTGTTGAATTTCATCTGACTTTTCCCCTTTTTTATTTTCACGATGGAAAATTTTGTTTCACTCATATCTCATCTGGCAAACCAACTGACAGCTTGTTGGACGTTGGCTGACAAAAAGCCATTTGCTGATGATTGCGCTGGAAGGAGTTTTCTTTTGTGAAGAATGGCTTTTCCCTGTCCAACATCAAAACCCGTTTCATAAGTAGAGTTTTCTTCCCTGTGACAGGCGTTAGAGATAAGCATGTGTAAATGCAAAAGTACTGCAGTTCAACAAGGCAATAACTCTTTCCACATTATCCTTTCTGCTAGTAGATGGGGAACAATTACTGTAAATCAGCTTGACAATTAGCTCTATCTATTGGCGGATATTCAGTCAAATAAATTCTCATTAGTACTGGAACACTGGCAAAGGCCACATCCTTTTATTGAATCCCTTTGTTCCTTGGTGAGATGGCTATGGGACAATTTCAGACTTCTCATCTTCTAAAGCTAATCTGTCATGTCCCACAGCATCAATTGTATTTAGAAGAGTTGGAGAACTGCATGTACTACATACCTAGTGTGTGTTCAAAGGCTAATGGCTTAACTTTAGGGAAGATGTGGAACTTGCGGCAACAAGGGATTAATGGTTGGGCCAGATGCCCATATCGGCTTTACTTGATACAATACAGTTCAAAATAATGATAGTAGTTATAAGATCATTTTCATATTTCCCCTTCCTCACACACCTTCAGAAGGTACTATGTCTGTGAAGGTACTATGGATGCTACAAGCCTTGTAGTAGCCTCTGAAATTTTAGAAAGATCTAAAAGCCTAGTAAATCCTGCCATTATTAAATGAAACCCCTCTAGGTCTAGAGCAGTGATCCCCAACCAGTGCCTTGTGAGCAACCCATTGGATGTTGCTCCCAGTGGCCTCAAAGCAGGTTCTTATTTTTTATTTCCAGGCTTGGAGGAAAGTTTTAGTTTTATAAAAGCCATGTGTACTGCCAAATAGAGCCTCATGCAGGCTGCCAGTCCACATAAAGGCAACCATATAGCCAATCACAGCCCTTATGTTGTACCACCAAGGAACATTTTTCATGATTGTATTGCTCCCTGACTCTTTTTACATCTGAATCTTGCTTATGAGTAAAAAAAGGTTGGGGAGCCCTGGTCTAGAGAGTAGGGAATTCTAGAAATCAATTTAGGTTGAACCTGGTTACCTTCCCATTGTTCTGTTGTTAGGCTACTGGGGGAAAAGGGAGGGGGTGATATCACTCCAACTTGCAGTACAGCAGTAAAGAGATTGAAGTTTATCAGAGCACAAGTCACATGACTTGGGGCAGCTGGGAAGTGGACAATATGTCTATCCCCATGTCAGGTTTCAAAAAGAAATATTAAATAATCTGTTTGCTCTTTTGAGAAATCAGCTGGAGCAACACTATTAACTCAAGAAGTATCCCTTTAATAAAGTCATAGACACATTGAATGCCAATGAAGTATTACACATAAATGTATTCATTGCCAGCCAGAGTTTTCTCAACATGTATTAGAAATGTTCTGGGTGCTTATGCCTCAGACCTTTCACTGGTATTGATTACAATCACTATATTTGCATCTGACATGTGAAGGAGATTCCTCATTCACAATTCTATTTCTGTGGTTCAGGTGCAGCTCTGCAAACCTGTAGCTTAGAAGGAGTCTCAAACAGACTTTTATCCAAACAGAGGAGGTAAACCATTCATAAACACTGGGGCGTGTGCACATGAGTGAATGCTGGTGCATGTGTGGACCACGTCACGAATGCCGGCTTGTATGTGCCATGCAGGCCGCCAAATTTTTTTTTGCATGGGCCCAGCCAAATGGGGAGCATGTCTGGGCCGGGGGGCCCACAGGGTCTAGTCTGACCCTGCTCTCCGGAAACTTGGGGCCAGAAGGGAGTTTAGGTCTGGCCGGTGGTGGGCCCAGTCCGATCCTGTTCAGAACACTTCTTAGCCGGCCACATTTCTAAAATGCAATTCTCTGGGCTTTAATTACTGCCTTTAAAATAGAACTAAACTCAACAATGTAAGTCTAGACATGCTAGACCAGTGATCCCCAACCAGTAGCTCTTGAGCAACATCTTGCTCTCCAATCACGTGGGTGTTGCTCTTGGTGTCCTCAAAGCAGGTGCTTATTTTTGAATTTCAGGTTTGGAAGTAAGTTTTAATTGCATAAAAACGAAGTATAGTGCCAAGCAGAGCCTCCTGTAGACTGCTAGTCCACATAGGGGCTACCACAATAGTCAATCACAGCACTTATTTAGCACCCCAAGAGACTTTTTCATGCTTGTGAAAGCCTTTTTACATTTGAATGTGGCTCACGAGTAAAAAAGGTTGGGGATCCCTGTGCTAGACCATACGTTTTGGGCTTCTGTATCAGACCAAGGCCAGGGATGCTGCTGTCATGAGGTGAGCTGAGAAACCCCCTCAGGTGGCAGAAGCTCCCTAGTTACCAGGAGTGACAAAAAAACACTTCTGGTGACTTTAAGAGCCGAATTTCCAGTCATTAAACCAGAAATTCGGCTCTTCTAGTGCAGAGAGCGCAGAAAAGGTAAGCGCTGGATAGTGGCATCACAGGAGCTACTTCAGGCAGCAAGAGGCATAGACTTGCCCGTGACCAAGGCCACCGCAGCTATTTAGCAGGGGAATGTTTTTTCTATATAGACATCTGTTGGCCACCCACTAAAACTGCCAATATAGAAATTTGCAGTGTTGTATAAATTGTCAAACTGCCATTGAGTCAAACTCCCATATTTAACTGGACACCCCCACAGCCATATTGCAATAAAGTGTCTGTGATTATATTTCTTTACAGAGCAGTATATTGCAACTTGTACCTTGGTAGAAACAACTTTGGCTCTCGCACACCCTGACTTCAAATAGAGACCGATACCTGGTGCGCTAAGGTAGAGGTTCAGCCGCCTCACGTTTGCCTTGCATGTTTAATGCAGAGTCCAACGTTTCTGGGTCACGCACCTTTGTCCAGCATGATAAACGTTGCACTCTGCATAAAACGCACAAGGCAATCTTGCTTGCACCAATCCTGTGTGCGTTTGGATTTGTTTCTATGGACCTTGTAACTTGGAACATGCTTTATGTATATTGCCAGCACCATTTACAAACAAAGAGCTGACATCTGAAAAACCACAAGAAATGTGCCCTGTATGAGTTGGACAGGGTATATCAACACCAATGTTCTTTCTGTTCTTTAACCCCACACTGTGCATCTTCTCAACTGCCTTTATATACTGTACACATTTTATCCAAGTCAGCCCACGTGATGTTATATTTTGCCACTCCAGTGTGCCTGATGCTGAAAAATGGCCTTAATCACCATGTAGCTTTTAATCATCTGCCTTGGTTTCTTATGTATTTGTTATGTTATTTCAGTGACATAAAAAAATGTTATTGAGTCACTACTGTTTTATGTTCTTGGCAGTGATGAGACCCGTGTGAGTGGAGTAAGGGGCAAAGAGCCTTCTGGGATTTATTTCCATCTCCTAATGAGGCAGAAGAGGAAGCCCTGTGGTGTTATTTCTGGCTCAGAACACTGTGATGCAGAAGAATATATAGATGTTTCTTTTGTTCTCATTCTGTTAGCGGCTCCTCGAAAAATAATCTGCTGGAAGAAATATAGCAAGTCCCCTTACACACATATTTTAAATTGATGTACTTTTGTTTTTTTTTTTGTGTACATATATCATTTATTTTATTAAAGTCTTTGGAAGTTTAAAAGACATGTAAACCCTCAAAGTGAATCCATAGAAATTTGCTCTTCTGAGCACTTTTGCAATTTACACTAATTATTGTTTTTCTTCTTTTCCTTTATTTGGATCTCATCATCTTTAGTCTACCAAAAAATTATTTACTGTAAATATTAATAAAACCCAATAGAATTGTTTTGCCTCCCATCTTACATCCCAAGGGGTAATCAGGGCCGAATTTAGCGGCGATAGGAGGGAGTGTTGTCCCAGGCCCAGAGGGTTTTAGAACTTAAGGGCAGCCTGGGCCGAGCTGCCAACTTCGGTAGGGTGGGTGGGAGCATAGGGGACTGCATCATAAGTCTTGTAACAGCATTCTTTTCCCTTATTGGTCACAGATGTTTAAGACCCAGTTGAGCTAATCGGGCATTGGATAACTGAGATTTGAACTTCCCCTCCAGCTCATCCAATCCCCATGCAGCTTTAACGGGACTTAAACTTATGTGACCAATAAGGGAAGAGAATGCAACTATCTGTGCTTCCATTTTCCCTTCCGAAGGGATAGCAGAATTGCTGTTTTAGCCTATGGAGGAGATCCTGGGATCATTTGGGAATTATTTGGTGGCTTCCTGACATTCTGATTTTTTTTTCAGAGAAAAAACCTCGAATTGAGGTTAAAAAATGTGTGGGTTGATCCCATTGACTCGAGTTAAACTTTTTGATAAATTTCAATTGGTCAATTATTATTCGAATTTCATGGTTTTGATCATTTATGATGACCCTTAAGCTTAGCCCAGATCACACTGAGCATGTGCACAGTCTTGGTCTTGCAAAGAAGTATAACAAAGTTACAAGATGACTGCCCCCTGTGGCCAACTTTGAAAGCGTAAATAATTTGTTTGATTAGGCTTGTGGTGCAGTAAGTTCATGTTTATGTTTAGTATACAAAATACAGCATTTCTAGCCTTATTCTATTTTACACTTTCCTTGTCCTTTAAGTCTGCTAGAAACTCATGTAAACATTAAGGGGCAGATTTATCAAGGATCAAATTGAAAATTTGAATTAAAAAAATTAGAATTTTGAAGTAATTTTTGGGTACTAAGACTATCGAATAGGCCAAAATTTGATCGGAATTGAAAAAAATTTGATTTTGAATGAAAAATTAGACCCTTCGAAAATCTTTGAAAAACTGTCTCTTTAAAAATTTTTTAATTAGACTCTTCGCCACCTTAAACCTGCCGAATTGCTGTTTTAGCCTATCTTTTTGGCAAATTTTGAGAAGTCGAAGTTTTTTTGAGTAAATGGTTTGAATCGAACAATTAAATCATATGATTTGAACGATTTGAATTAGATTGAAAACTGACCTATTCCATTGAAAAATTGACTATAGTTCTGCTAAAATTTGATGGTCGAATTTCGAATTATTTTCAGCTCGAAATTCTACCCTTGATAAAGCTGCCCCTAAATAAACCCAATAGTCTGGTTTTGTTCCAATAAGAATTAATTATATCTTAGTTTGGATCAAGTACAAGGCACTGTGTTATTATTACAGAGAAAGTCATTTTAAAAATTTGGATTATTTGGATGAAATAGTCTATGAGGGTTGGCCTTTCCGTAATTCAGACCATTATGGATAACAGGTAGTGATGGGCGAATTTATTTATATTTAAATCGTGTCGAAAATTTGCCGGAAAAAAACGAGTCGCGCGTCGTTTTTGACGCAACGCGCCGAAAGGGACACGCGATGAAGACGACGCGATGCGACGAAAACAACGCGACGCGCCGAAGTTGATGCAACGCGCGTCAAAAGCGTGCTGCGACGCGTTTTGTGAATTTTTCGCCAATTCGCGAATTTCTTGGGAAATTCGCAAATTTTTCGGCGAAGCGAAACTGGGGAGATTCGCCCATCACTAATAACAGGTTTTCAGATAATGGATCCCATACCTGTATTACATATTATATATTTGATCTTGTGCATCTAGATTACTTCCTTTTTGGATGTATTATAAAGGTAACCCACTACCATTCAATGAAATAGGTTCTTGTTTTAGTCCATCTACTTATCATGGTTCCACGTCCCACTCAGCAATGCAGCAGCAGTTACAACCCTTTCTCTCACCACTAGATGTCATACTGGCTACTGTGCATACATTTTCATAGATTCCCCATAGTTCACATACATAAATGCTATTCTGGATTGAAATTGATATCATGTAATAAAGTTGTTAAAGTGCAAATGACATAACTGGATTACATGCTTGGTGCACAGTTGTTTAAATATCCTTCAAACCTAACCCCCCCCAAATAAAAATCCTGCAAGAAATCCCATCCTTCCTACAGTATGGGGCAAATTTACTATTATTCCCCAAAATAAATTCGACCAAATTCACAATTCGATAAGTATTCGACCATCGAATGCTTATCCAATAGTTTTAGGCTATCATTTTGCTCGATATTTGATTTCTTGATGAATTTGCACGATCGGATACCGATCGTTCGATTTCACGAAAAAAATCGTGAAATTTCCTTAGAGCGTCCGAAAAATTTGTACGATTTGAACGATTGAACTTTCCGATCGTACGAATGGTATTCGAGCAGGACTTAGTCTCAGAAGCCTATGGGCAGCTTCCCATAGGATTCTATTACAATTCGGTAGGTTCAATCTGGCGAAGTAGGCAGTCGAATAATTTTAAAATTTTGAATCCTACGATCATCGAATATACGATCATTTGATCTATTCGATATTCGATGATCGAATAGGCCAAATTTGCATATCCAATTTCACGAAAAATTCGTATGAGCGGTATTCGATCGAACTTCGATTATTTCACGTGAATTTCATAAATCGCCCCTAAGTGTTATCTTTCTTCTCTGTTAGACACATGGCCATAAAGTGTCGTATTTACGGCACCTGGGTAGCAATCCTATATCTTACCAGAAATACAATTGTAATAAAATTGTAGAAAAGGAAGCAGCAATGAAAAATCTTTGGGGGAACTTTAACTAAATACAAATTGTTCTTACAATTGGTCTTGTGTTGTAAATATAGGGACCGACAGGGTTAACAGTCCCTATGAATGAAATCCGCTATAAGTGGTCTTCCCCTAGAAGCCACTATAAGTTATATATATATTTTTTTCACATATCTATGTTATTGGTCCATAGAGTTAGGGATTATTTGCTGTCACACAATTTTTGTTTGGAAAGAAATGGCTCTTGCTCTGTGGCCTCCATCTTCTGATCCAATTGAATGTGTCTGGGGAATACTGTCACGGACGGATATTAAATATGTCTCAAAGAAAGCCCCGATGCTTGCGACAATTTTAGTCCCGAGTTTGGTCACCACTATTTCTACGAACCCTAGGGAAGGTTGGCTAACAGTGAAGGGAACCTACAGATGTGGGTCCACTACTTGCAAAAAATGCACAGGCCTATCCACAGGTCCAAATTTTAAGTCTAGCACTACCGGTAAAATCTACCAAAATTATGCATACTACAATTGTAGCACAAAGAGAGTAGTGTATTTACTGGAGTGTAACAACTGTGTTAAACAATATGTAGGATGCACAACCCGCTGTCTTAAGGAAAGGATAAGAGAGCATATCAGGGCCATTGAGAAGAGGGAGGAGAGGTCCCCGATATGTAGACACTTTACAATCTGCTCCTCTAGAGGTATACTTGACTTGAAGGTTAGAGTTTATAGAACAGGTTAAATTACCCCCAAGAGGTGGGGACCTATTACGCTCTATAAATTTGAGGGAGGCCTTTTGGGTTTTTAAGTTAGATACGAGAATTCCGAAGGGACTGAACACACGACATGACATAACAAACTTATATTAATACTCACATTGAGGAGAAATGTCATAAGATCCCGGTATATCCAATTTGTAACTAAGTAAAGGAATCTATCTCCTGAACTGTATACGCACCATTTAAAATTATCTACATAATGTATATTTTACAACTAATAATGTATAATTAATATTTGTACATAATTTATTCTTACATTGGTTTAATCCTTATATAGGGGGATGTGTATTTTTCATAGCAATCAATTTATTTATACACTACACGGCCTTATGTCATAATATTATTAGGATATTATATAAATACGGTTAAATGCTAGCATTCTATACAAGTGTATTTGGTTTTAATTAGTTTTATACAGCACAACATTAATGATTTTATATAATGAATAAATGCTGGTTTTAACTGTTGGTGATGGTGTCCAATAGGGGCCACCATTCTTTTTTGTATATATATCACATGTGCTTGACTGATTGCATGAGCCTATGATTATTCCCGAATAGTGATGGGCGAATTTATTCGGCAGGGGCGAATTTGCGGCGAATTCCCGCGATTAGCCGCTGGCGAATAAATTTGCGAATCACCAGCGGAATTTCACTTGGCGAAAATTCGCCGGAAAAATGAGTGTCGGAAACTACGCGACGCGCCAAAGTTGACGCGACGCGCGTCAAAAGCGTCCCGCGACTCGTTTCGTGAATTTTTCGCCGATTTGGCAAAGCGAATCTCAGGAGATTCGCCCATCATTGCTTAAGGCAATTGTTACCCGCAATAAACCTGCCATTAATCCAGGAGTGCCGTCCTTTCTTCTTGATGGTTTACTGTGTGGACAGTGGGGACACCGTGGATTGAGCAACCGGATCTTCTAAATGGAGCAGCTACGAGAGCGTGGGTTTTGGAGCAGTGTTTTTGGTTTTTTTTACGTGTCTGGGGAGCCTGGCGTCAAAAAGGTCCAGTAAATAATACCCTTTCTAGAGAACATTCTAGGAATATAAGGTAGTAAGGCAAGATAGAAAGAGCAGTTTTGTGCTGCACCAAAGAAATGTATCTGATCTTCTTAAGAATTACTGGCCCAAAGTCAAGGGACCACAGTGCTGAAGGGATTCAAGCATTTTGCTCAGTGAGCACTTTCCATTGGAGGGGATCTAGACCATTAGCTTTTAGCCTTAAAGGGCCAGTAACATTACATTTTTTCTTAATCGTCGCCTTCAGAAAAGGTGCAATGATCCAGTGTGCGGCACTTGATTTCTCCTCCTATAAGGAAGGCAGGGAGGAGAAATCGAGCTCTGCACGGTGGATTGCCCGATTGCTCTTTCTGAAGAGGAGCGGAAGCAGAGTTTGGTTAAGTTATTTCTTAATAAAGGCTTTGCAATATAAAATTTGATTGATTGATTGATTGATTAATCAAATCAAAATCAGACATCCTATCCTGCATGTAGAATGTGCTGCCCTCATAGCTATTCTGGCAGAATGACATTATTGACTATTGGCTGTTCTTACTGAGGCTGCTATAAAAAAACAGGTATTTCATTTGTAAGCAGGATACCTTCATTTCGGATATATTCTAATTGTGTGCCTAGTGTTTCTTCCTCAATCCTGGGACAGCAATTGTCTGTAAGTTTATTAACTTGCTTATATGTAGAAGCGTGTTTACATCTGTTCTTGATATGTGCAGATTGATTTGCTGTTATCTGTATTGTATTTCAGTTTCAAGAAAAGAAAGTTAGAATCCACCAGTAAATATTATAAGAAAGGGACTTTTTCTGTTTATTTAAGATTCTAGTTATTGTTTAGCTGACTGTCTAGCTGCACACGCAGAGTACAGTGCTGTGAGGGCTATACAGTGAAAAGACAATCACGCAAAGAAATAACTTACTGAAACTTCTCTTCAGAAAGGGCTATCGGGCAATCCATCATGCGGCACTCAATTTCTCCTCCTTGCCTTTATATAGGAGATAGCCAGGGAGGAGAAATCGAGTGCCGCACACTGGATGGCTGCCCTATCGCCTTGTATGAAGAGGAGTGGAAGCGGATTTTCTGTAAGTTATTTTTTAATAAAAGCTTTACAATATAAACATGTTATTTGTCTTGGTGTTTATTTTTCTATGTTTACTAACACATTTTTTAAACATTTTTTTATGTTACTGGTCCTTTAAAGAGGTGTTCCTACAGTCGCTCCTGAATTCCTTCAAGGACATTGGTTTCGTCTCTACTGTGGTTTCACACAACTCTTCTATGTCTACGACTGTTACTGACACTAATACTACCTCATTGATCTGACCTTTGATCCAAAGTGGACCTCCTAAATCAAATAAAAACATATGGTAAATTTGATTTGCTATATAGCATTTACAGAGAATTATTACAATAAATAATTACTATGTCAATGAATAGTGATCATGCCCCAAACTACACATATCAAAAGAAATCCCATTACAGGTACATACAAGCCAGCTAGTATATATCTTTTGCAGTTCAAGAACTCAAGGGTATTTATGATCTATCCAGTTGAGTTCATTGGCGGTTCAGCTATATTGACTCATCCATCAGCAAGATAATTATCCAGTCAGAAATTGGCAAGGCTTCATTGATTTTTTGCATTTCTTTCTTTTGGTCCAAAGTAAAATACAAGTCTTGAAAATATCACAAATTGAAAGTGAATTCTCTGTGTATCAAAGTTCATAGAAAACTGCTATAGGGTAAAAGTTAAGATGGAAATTACAGACTGATCCAGTAGCATTTATTAGGGGTCTTTTATGATTCTTTTTTGAGGAGCAAACATTTCATAAAAACTCTATTTCATGAAAATAAGAATATTCTAAAATGTATTAATCAAACATTTTGGGTCAGATTTATCAAATTCACATGTATTCACATGATTCGGAATTCGATTGAATTTTCAAAAAGATTTGAATTTCAAATTTGCAAATAAGGTACATTCGATTATTGAATTCAGTAAATTCGATCAAATCGAATGATTCAAATTATTCGAATAAAAATCTATTCAAATATTCGACTTCCCCTTTAAATTTTTATTTGACTGCCTACTACGCCAGTTTCAATCTGCCGAAGTGGCTTGGCCGAATTTTGATCGAATAGTAAAAATTCGATCGAAGGGTTAAAATCGTTCGAATCGATCGATATTACTTCCCTTCTATTCACATGGTCGAATTTCGCATTTTTTTAAATTCGAAATTCGATCAATGATAAATCTGCCCCGTAGTGTAATTTTTTAAATAATTAATATACTCTTTGCCACACCCTTTAAGAAATTGGTCTCTCTACATGCAGCTTTGTGTCAGAGTCATTTCTTTTGAAAGACAGTTGACTGTAATACATTGTTGACACACACACTAATGTATTTGATATCAATCAAATCAAAATCAGACACCTATCCTGCATGTAAAGTGTGCTGCCCTCATAGCTATTCGAGCAAAGGACTTTCAGACCCAGTAATTTTCAGAGTGGTCATCAAAGTTAAGGAACCCTGAGCTAACAATTTCTCTGTGAAGGAGCTACTTTGGTGTTTAGGCACATAATCTTTAAATTGAGGTACCTCTGCTTCAATTTCTTTGCTTCCATATCTTGGAACCTTTTGACTGTTATTTGCCTTGACAATGCTAACATCATAAGTCTGATTTGGTGTATTCTGTCAGTAAGTTTCTGGATGTATTTACTAGTGGGTTTTGCAGGGGTGAGAGGTTTCTCTGGAAGCGGATGCCAATTCCAAAGCTTTACCTTCCAACCTGGAGATTACGTATCCTACACACTATACAGGGTTCAATAGCTGGTGTGAATAACGGAGTGGCCTTCCCTCCTTTCTCTGTGTTTTCTAGGTTTGTCAGTCAGGAAAGATCAGGTGTGATCCCAGCTTCTCCTTTGCTACAGGAAGTCGGGAAAAAGGTTTGGAAGAACTTTCACAAGTACATAGAGAGTTAGAAAGCTGAATGAGGAATATTGATTATTTTAGAAACCTTAAAGAATTTTTGTTGATAATATTTAAAAAGTTCCTAATTTCCATGAGTTTAAGCTCATATTAAATAATAATTTTCCCATCAATACCCATTAATATCTTGTGATGTCATTTTAAAGCTGAAGAAAAGATGTAAAGGTCAGTGGGAGTTGTCCTAGTTAAAGATCAAGTTTTTGAGGGTTTTTTTATCCAAAAACTTTCAGTTGGAGTTTTCGGACATAAATTCAGTCAATTTGAGTTTTTTTCAGGACATGAACTCAATCAGAAGAGTTTTTTTCCCAACGTCATTTGAAATTTTTTTTCATAAATACCCACACATTAGAAATTTGAGTTTATCCAAGGTATAAAAACACACAACTCGACAAATTCGATAAATATGCCCTTAATAGTGTGGTCTGTAATGTGTAGCTACAAGGTCTTCTTTTCTTCTGCTGTTTTTGTTACAGTTGACTATTGACTTTATCGGATGTCTCATCACATTGCTTTGACTGTTGTCTAGGCTTATAACATCCATATATTTTTTTTTAAGTTCAGAATCAGGCCATCAGTGACAATGTCTTTATCTGGACTGCTGTGCCCTAAGTGCATGAAGCTTCCTTCTTCCCCAATAAACTCAGCTGTTTGGGCAATGCTGGGCGGTGTAGGTCTTGCAAAGCCGGAACACTGAGGGTTGCCAAACCCTGATCTAAGCTCTGTGGTCAATCCCTTAAGGGGGGTCTTTACAACCACAAAGACACATCACTTTTTTACTTTTAATAATTCATTATGATATACATATCCACAATACATCCTTTTATTTGCACTGGTGCCCACAATCATAATAGTCACAAATGTTCACTAACCCCAGGCATTTTCTTGTGCTGAGGTTCTCTTTCCTTCTCTGTTTGACATGTCATAAAGAACAGAAAACACATGTTGCAGTAATGGACACTTCTTGCTCATTGCCAGCTAGTCTACAGCCGCTCGTGTACTGTGTCTAGTGACAGACATATGAAGAATAGGCTAAACATTTTTAATGCTTTTCCTACCAGGAACCTTTATTGTTTCTTTATTCACTTACAATAGTAGAAGTAAAAGTGCAACACTTGTGCCTATGTTATATGTTTCCTCTTTAACGTAATTCTCTATAATTTCGTCGTTTCACCTGATTGATTGCTGTTGAACACAGTAAAAAAAACACAAAAATCTGATCTGTGCAAATAGGAAACAAACAAATATACAGAAACTGAATTTAAAGTGGACCCGTCACCTAGACACAAAAATCTGTATAATAAAAGTCCTTTTCACATTAAACATGAAATCCAATTTCAAACTTTTATTAAAGCATTCATAGTTGTTTTAAGCTCATTTAAAAATCTCAGCTGTCAATCAAATATTGTCTGACACTCCTCTATGCCTTAGGCATAGAGGCGGGGCAGATAATTACTTTCACTTTCCATTCAGCACTTCCTAGATGTCACTGCTCCCCACACATTCCCCCAGTTCTCTTAACCATTTAATTGTGTAGCCAGGACATGGGGATAGACATGGGGTCCCCCATTCTGGTGCACAAACAAGATTCTGAGATGATGCAAGGCTTGTCTTGATAACAGTGTCCACAAAATGGCTCCTGCCTGCTTGCTAGAATTATGAATTCCAAGACTGAAGAAAACAAGATTAAAATAATTTATATAGTGTAATTAATGTTCATTTTGCTTTACAAATGTGATAAAATATGATTTTTTTTTTGGGGGTGACGGGTCCACTTTAATATTGAAGCATCTGTGGTGGAATACATTGTCATACTCTGGGTTGCATATATTATTCATAGAAAGCTGAGTGTGGTCTCTTTCTTTCCATGTGAGTAATGGTGAAGAGTTTTGCTGCAGGTTCCTTTCCAACTAATTTTAATGGGACTCACTGGCAATAGCCACAGCCGAGGATGTTTATAATTTCCATTAATGATTACGAGGAACCATGGGTCGTGGCTCATAGTTGCATTTGCCCTCAACAAAAACCAACTGGCGTCTATTTAAGGCAGAAGAAACCTCCCTTTGTTAATATGTCCTGCAGCCTCCAATTTGCCACCACCAATCCCTTCCAGTCATACGTCTGAATACATCACACTGTCATAACTAATATATTCACAACGCTGTCATGGCATATTATACCATTCTGTAATTTTGATAAACATGCTCTGCTTCAGCAAAACTTTCTTATCTGTTTCACAATTATTGTTGAATCAGAGTACAGGTATGGGATCCATTATCCGGAAACTCGTTATCCGGAAAGCTCCAAATTACAGAATGGCGTTCTCCCATATACCCACTTATAATGAAATAATCCCATTTTTAAAAAAATGATTTACCTTTTCACTGTAATAATAAAACAGTCCCTTGTACTTGATCCCAAGGTATAAGTAATCCTTATAACCAGCCTATTGGGTTTATTTAAAGGGCAAGGAAAGGCAAAGAAACAAAATCACATTTTTACTTTCTTTAATGAAAAAG
>CM044442.1:119886030-119958721 GCA_024363595.1 Xenopus borealis | reverse complement strand
AGTCTGGACTTCAGAGAGCAGGAAGTGGAAGGGAGGGTTGATTTGGCTTTTTGTAGAAATATTCAATAAATCAGCCTGAAGCACTACTTTTTTAAGCACAATTCTTCTATATATAAATCATTATAATGCACTGGTACCTTCTTATTTTTTACACAATATATCTTCTTTAAATTATTTTATTCCACTTATTGTAGAGTGTAGGTTAATGCAAAGTGCTCCCCTTCTGAACCATCTTCACTATGATCCTACAGGTGCACTTACTTCTGCAATGAACCAATTAAATGAAGTGATGCACTTCTGTTGGGTGAGATGTTGACCTCTACTGCCACCGAAGTGACAAATATATCATTGTGTCACCTTACAACATTCCACCAGGGTAATACATGTGTAATTCTTTTGGCATTTGTTGTGTCAGCTGCTTCATATGCTTCCTAATAGTCTGACATGTGATAACATTTCTTCACCTAAAGACCAAAGGTTAAGCCTTCCCACTTGTATTATCCTTCAAAGCTTTAGGCCTTCTACATGAAATCAAGCTACTTAGTGCTAAATAACAAGCCTAGAATTTAAATTTAGATGGAAATGTATATTTATACACACACACTAATGGATAATACATGATAACAGAAATAATATATTTATTTAAATGTGCTTATTTTCTATATTATTCAGCAATAATGTTTATGTATGATATGCTAATTTGGCCTCTTCAATCATCGAATATCGAATAGATCGAATGATTGGATATTCGATCATTCGATGATCGAAGGAATCAAAATTTTAAAGTTATCCGACTGCCTACTTTGCCAGACTGAACCTACAGAATTGAAATAGAAGCCTATGGGAAGCTCTCCATAGGCTTCTGAGGCTAAGTCCTGCTCGAATACCATTCGTACGATCGGAGCGTTCGATCGTTCGAATCGTACAAATTTTTCGGACACTTGAATGAAATTTCATGATTTTTTCTGTGAAATCGAACGATCGGTATACGATCATACGAATTCATTGAGAAATCGAATATCAAGCAAAATGATAGCCTAAAACTATTCGATAAGCATTTGATGATTGACTGCTAATTTGGTTGAGGTAATTTCTGGGAATAATAGTAAATTTGCCCCTAAATAAACCCAATAAGCCTCCAATAAGGATTAATTATATCTCAGCTGGGATCTATTAATTTTAAAATTATTTTTCAAACTTTGAAATGTTTTGTCATAATGTAGTCGGGAGATGGCCTTTCCGTAATTCAGAGCTTTCTCGGCAATTGTATTCCGGATAATGGATAATATTTTGGCTGAAGGATTGTTCCTGCTGTGAGAGTACATGTACACTCACAGTTATGCACATCCATATTTATTTCATACGCTGTACGTTAGAGTCCTGCAGCGGGTCAGCGGTTCTGCAGGTTGGCGGGTTGACGGTCGGGTCGCGGATCCTCGCCATAGCGATTTTTACTCCTTTTTCTGAGTATGTCTACTACTGATGATGTAACCTCCGGTTTACAATGACAGCACTTCCTGTTTTACTCCTTTTTTTCTTCCGATGATGTCACTTCCGGTTTACAATGACAGCACTTCCTGATTCTCGATGGTCAGCGGGTCTGGGTTGTGGATCGCGGGTTGCGGGTACGGTCGTGTACGGGTCACAAAAAATGGACCCGCGCAGGACTCCATTGTACGTAAACATAAAAGTCCATATACTTTATAAAAAGGAAAACAAATCTAATTGGCCAGCACATTAACAGCTTCTCCCTAAATAAAAGGAGCAAGTTAAGGTTTGATCTCTCGACTGTGAAAACTCTAGTTGGTGTGACTTTCCATCATTGGCTAATCATTTAACTCAATGACATCTGTTAAGTTCGCTCTGATTTTAGATTATGCTCTCCCTTTGTAGTGTCAAGATTTGTCATCTAAAGTCTAATTACTTTACCTCACGTGGATAAGCCTATCATGGGAGCAGAATCGTTTAGCGCAAAATGTATTATTTGAAATCTCACATTTCCTACATGTACGGCTGTATTTTGTATTTTGTTTGCTCTTTTTGTTGTGCACAGATTTAATGACCATGTTTCAGCTCACACCACATGAGCACCGATCATTTTATTGGAAGTTAGTCTTTTTCAAACATGTGACCAAATCATTTTATGTAGGGGCAAAAAAAGTAAAATGCAAAAATTGTTCCATAAATTCAAAAGATTTGGACATGGAGTCAAAATTGTATTATTTTCGTATTGACTTTACTTAAAAATGGCATTAAAGGACAAGGAAAGTGTAAAATAGAATAAGGCTAGAAATGCTGTATTTTGTATACTAAACATAAACATAAACTTACTGCACCACAAGCCTAATCAAACAAATGATTTATGCTTTCAAAGTTGGCCACAGGGGGCTGTCATCTTGTAACTTTGTTATACATCTTTGCAAGACCAAGACTGTGCACATGCTCAGTGTGATCTGGGCTTCTTAGGGATCATCATAAATGATCAAAACAGGGAAACAAACCAAGCTGCTGGAGTTCTGCATGGCTGGGAAGTAAGGTGAGGACTCCCCCTGCTGTTCATAAGTATGATTGTTTCCCTGCACAGCAGTTAGGGACCGTCTGACAATTCCTATCCACAGCAGTAAATGAAGAGGGAATTTCACTGCATACAGTCAGGCTTTTTATAAAAACAGTACACATTTTTAAATTTAATTATATTGGAGATAGATTTCTTTTTCATTAAAGAAAGTAAAAATGGGATTGAATTTTTTTGCCTTTCCTTGTTTTTTAATAATGAAAAGATAATAGAGGTATGGGACCTATTATCCAGAATGCTCAGGACCTGTGGTTTCCTGGATCTTTCCATAATTTGGATCTTCTTACCTAGTAAAGCATGTAAACGTTAAAGGGACACTGTCATGATTTTTTACGGTGTAGTCTTTATTTCTAAATGACGCTGTTTACACTGCAAATAATTCACTCTACCATGTAAAATTTTATTCCTGAACCAGCAAGTGTATTTTTTTTTATGTACAATATTCTATCTCAGGTCATTTTGCCTGGTCATGTGCTTTCAGAAAGATGCCAGCATCCTAATGATGGTTCAAGGAGAACTGAAATGCATAGATGTGGGGGAGCTTGTAAAACTGTAATAAAATTCACATTGCGTTGTATCCGTTAGTGCTCCTGATGTTTCCTGTTACATATTTTTATTGAGGAGCATCCAGGACTTGATGAAGTTTGGTGAGTGCCGGTGCATAGTTTGACTATATATATATTTTACCTATTGTCTGCTGAGATAATTTTGCTGTGAGTGCTCTCATCTTGGAGAATATAACGATTATTTTGGTCAGCACCCAGCTGTGACATATTGAATGGTGAGTGCCGTTGAAATGCCCTATATATATATATATATATATATATATATATATATATATATATATACACACACAGTATATAAAACAAACAAAAGAAAGTTGTGCTCACCACTAATTTTTAAAAAACATTAACCAATGAGTTTTGACCACAGAATTCACATAGACAAATAAAATAGATACTCTGCACTCCAGTTCTCAAATATTAAAAAAAAGTTTTTTTCAAAATGCATCAATTAATAGTGCCGCTCCAGCAGACTTCTGCATTGAAATCCATTTCTCAAAAGAGCAAACAGATTTTTTTTTATATTTCATTTTAAGATCTGACATGGGGCTAGACATTTTGTCAGTTTCCCAGTTGCCCCAAGTTATGTGACTTGTGCTCTGATAAACTTCAATTACTCTTTACTGCTGTACTGCAAGTTGGAGTGATATCACCCCATTCTCCACCCCCCCCCAGCAGCCTAACAATAGAACAATTGGAAGGTAACCAGATAACAGCTCCCTAACACAAGATAACAGCTGCCTGGTAGATCTAAGAACAACACTCAATAGTAAAAACCCATGTCTCACTGTGACTCCTGCAGTTACATTGAGAAGGATAAACAACAGCCTGCCAGAAAGCAGTTCCCTCTTAAAGTGCTGGCACAGGTCACATGACTGGGGGCAGCTGGGAAATTGACAAAATGTCTAGCCCCATGTCAGATTTCAAAACTGAATATAAAAAGATATGTTTGCTCTTTTGAGAAATGGATTTCAGTGCAGAATTCTGCTGGAGCAGCACTATTAACTGATGCGTTTTGAAAAAAACATGTTTTCCCATGACAGGATCCCTTTAAAGACATACTAAAAATTCCTTACCCTTTAAACAAAACAGGGATTGTTTGCAATAAATTTAATCTGGCCAGCTAATATATATATATATACACTAAACACCTTACTCTAGCGTTCCATTATATAGCCTTAAGAGAAAACCAGAACCTTATTTTGACAGACAATTACCCTTGAGCTAGGCTCAGTGGGTGTTGTTATGGCTGTTTCTACCAGCAACATTTTATTTCACATAACAATTCTCTTTGCTGCCCAACAGTGTTCCGTAATTTCCTGGATATCCTTGCTCCCTTACATCACAAGGTACTTTAGCACCATATAAATAAAAACATACATACATTAGTGTAACAATAAGGAGTGATTTATCAAAGTTCAAATTTGTTCAACAAGTATTATTATTATTATCATTTTTTAAAATTTGGATTATTTCATTATAATGGAGTCTATTGGAGAAGGCCATTCCATAATTCAGAGCTTTCTGGATAACAGGTTTCTGGATAAGGGATGTCATACCTGTATTTATTTACCAAAAAAATTTAATAAAATTTGTAAAGCTTGACTGTAAAACTTGAAATAGAAATAAGCTCATATTTTGCTAAATTACCCCATACATTCCTGCAAAAGAATTTCTCTCAGCTGGAGGAGATTTAATTTATTCCTACAATGTTGTTTCAATAGCACCAGGCCAGTACCAGCAGTTGAGGGCATCAGGTTCAGACTGGGGGGCCCACCGGGACTCCTGTCCAGGGCTCCCGTCCGGCCCCTATCCTGAAGCACTGAACGGGGAGCATGCGCTAATGGCGCCACACTGAACATTTACAAATAACTTTAAAATAATTGAGAATGTTAATTGGAAATGTGATGTAAATATTTTAATTATGCAACTTTAATTATTACTTTAAAGGGGAAAAAAATTTAAATTCAAAAATTTTAATTCAAAAATTCAAAAAAAATGTAAGTGTTTTTAAGGAATGACAATATAATGTAGTGTTGCCCTGCACTGATAAAACTGGTGTTTTTGCTTCAGAAACACTACTATAGTTTATATAAACAAGCTGCTGTGTAGCCATGGGGGCAGCCATTCAAGCATAGGATACACAGTAGATAACAGATAAGTACTACTATAGTTTATATAAACAAGCTGCTCTGTAGCCATGGGGGCAGCAATTCTACCACAGGATACACAGTAGATAACAGATAAGTACTACTATAGTTTATATAAACAAGCTGCTCTGTAGCCATGGGGGCAGCCATTCAAGCACAGGATACACAGTAGATAACAGATAAGTACTACTATAGTTTATATAAACAAGCTGCTGTGTAGCCATGGGGGCAGCCATTCAAGCACAGGATACACAGTAGATAACAGATAAGTACTACTATAGTTTATATAACCAAGCTGCTGTGTAGCGATGGGGGCAGCCATTCAAGCACAGGATACACAGTAGATAACAGATAAGTACTACTATAGTTTATATAAACAAGCTGCTGTGTAGCCCTGGGGGCAGCCGTTCAAACACAAGACAAATCGTGGATAACAGATTTAAATTTGTTACTTTTGATGCCTATAACTTATTCCAAAATATATAATTTTAAGCAGAAGGTTACGACTGATTAAGCAGTTGGACTATTAATTCCGAGGCCTGTCCACATTGTATCAAAGGGAAGCTCGATGGTGCACGATGCAGTTTGGCTAAATGTCCCTTAGTACTGAAATAAGATTGAAGTGTAACACTTTATGAAAAGAGTTTCCAGGCACAGTAGACTTTATTCTATATGTTCCTATGGGGCTCATTACTAGGGACAACTCTCAGTCATGATGAATGCCATCAGAATCTTTGAAGTGACTAGACCTCTTTTAAATCCCCCATATTCCTATGTCTCAAAACACCATCTCACACCATTTTCTGTGCCAACAAAGTACTGTGTACAAAACTGTGTCCAATATTAATGATGTTTAAGAAAAATATTATTCAGACACAGACATGCAGAAAACAATTAAAGGTAAATTGTCATGGGAGAACATGTTTTTTTTTAAAAACACATCAGTTAATAGTGTTGCTCCAGTAGACTTCTGCACTGAAATCCATTTCTCAAAAGAGGAAACAGATTTTTTTATATTCAGTTTTGAAATCTGACATGGGGCTAGACATATTGTCAATTTCCCAGCTGCCCCTGGTCATGTGCCAGCACTTTAGGAGCAGGGCCACTCCGGCCATGCGGCAAAGTGAGAACCACCTCTTGTAACTTTAAGAGCCGAATTTCCGGAAATTCGGCTCCAATATTGCAGAATCAATGCACTTGTGATACCTCCCCTTTTCACCCGCTCCGACGCTGATTTTTAAGCGTGGAGCGGGAAGTGGGGGGGGTGGTTTGGTATCAGGGCTGTTGCCTCAGACGGTGGCAGCCCCTGAATCGGTGCTGTTTAGGAGCGAACTGCTTTTTGGCAGGCTGTTGTTTTTCCTTCTCAATGTAACTGAATAGTACACAGTGGTACATGGGTTTTTACTATTGAGTGCTGTTCTTAGATCCACCAGGCAGCTGTTATCTTGTGTTATCTGGTTACCTTCCCATTGTTCTGTTGTTAGGCTGCTGGGTGGGGGAAAGGGAGGGGGTGATATCACTCCAACTTGCAGTACAGCAGTAAAGACTGATTGAAGTTTATCAGAGCACAAGTCACATAACTTGGGGCAGCTGGAAAATTTACAATATTTCTAGCCCCATGTCAGATTTCAAAATGAAATATAAAAAAATCTGTTTGCTCTTTTGAGAAATGGAACAGCACTATTAAGTGATGCATTTTGAAAAAAAAATGTCTTTCTCATGACAGTATCCCTTTAAAGGAACAGTTCAGGGTAAAAATAAAAACTGGGTAAATAGATAGGCTGTGCAAAATAAAAAATGTTTCTAATATAGTTAGTTAGACAAAAATGTAATGTATAAAGTCTGGAGTGACTGGATGTGTAACATGACAGAATACAACACAACATCCAGCTTTTCAGCTCTATAACTCTGAGTTAGTTAGTGACTATAAGGGGGGCCACATGGGACATAACTGTTCAGTGAGTTTGCAATTGATCCTCAGCATTCAGCTCAGATTCCAAAGCAACAGTTATGTCCCATGTGGCCCTCCCTCAATTCACTGATTGGTTACTGCCTGGTAACCAGGGTAACCAGTCAGTGTAAACAAAAGAGAGCTGAAAAGCAAGAAGTAGTGTTTTGTTATGTTAGACTTACAGTACTTAGACTCCAGCCTTTATACATTACATTTTTGCCTAACTAACTATATTGAAAACATGCTTTATTTTCTGTTTACCCAGTTTTTACTTTTATACTGAACAATTTCTTTAAGCATCATATCACTGATTGCTATAGCTAATGCACCAGAATCTGTTAAATAAACACAATAAGCTTTGCTACGTGTAGTTGCTACTTACTGTATTGTTAGTTAGCAAGTGAATTAGAAGACATGACTGCTTTCAGGTGACCAGCAAGTAAAAGCAAATGATTAAAGGCTTTCTGGTTTGTTTGGTTCATTAGATTTTTCCTTTGGAAAGTGAAACATAAGTACTGCAAAGTGCTTAACTAAAGAAGATCGCTTTTACTACTACATGACTCTTTCTGGTGAATGACTCTGGTGAATGATTCTGGTGAAACAAGCCAAGACCATGCACTGCCAAGATTTCTTTATTTTTATAGTGGGTTTCAGCAACCGTGACGCCCATTGAAAGAAGAAATCGTTGTACTTTCTCAACAACACAGTAAATTTGTAAAGACACGTTCATTTATTATAAGTGTAAAATTATTTCACCAGTTCCAGGAGCTAACACAGTTATTCTAGATATATTATTTTTGAATATAGGAGCCACCAGCTCTCCTCGGGTCAGAAGGGAGGCAAGGATTTTCTCTGGATACCTACAAACCATGGAACAGCCTTTAACTTATTCTGTTTTCTTAAAAAGTCTCAGGAGTCTTACTTTAAAACATAGATTTAATGTTCTTTTTGTCCCTTCATACTTGCAACTGTTTTCTCAGCGTATTCTTTTGCTTATACAATTTCCCTTTTGTGGAACACATTAACTTTTATGAGCTGAGTTAGCAATAGATTTTATTCCCTTTCTGATTTAATTAATTCTTCCAAAGGACAAAGGTCTCGGAGGAATGAACGTGTGATGATGAAGAGTAATCGTTCATTTTTATACGGATTACTGTTTAAGGACCACCTCTATATTGTGTTAAAGTACCCTTAGAATAATTCTGCCTCTCAGGGATAAGGATTTCTGACTTTCTCTATTATCCAGAATGCTCAGGACCTGGCGTCTTCTGGATAACGGATCTTTCGGTAATTTGGATCTTCGTACCTTAAGTCTGCTAGAAAATCATATAAACATGAAATATACCCAATAGGCTGGTTCTGCTTCCAATAAGGATTAATTATATCTTAGTTTGTATCAAGTACAAGGTCCTGTTTTATTATTACATAGAAAAAGGAAATCATTTAAAAAAATTTGGATTATTTAATTATAATGGCGTTTATGGGAGACGTCCTTTCCATAATTCAGAACTTTCTGGATAACACGTTTCCAAATAACGAATCCCATACAATTAGAAAACATAATTGCTTTCTGTAGACCAGCAAGTAAAAGAAAAATTTGGATTATTTGGATAAAATGGAACCTATTCTGTAATTCAGAGCTTTCTGGATAATGATTCCCATACCTGTAAGACCAAATAACAAAGCTAAATTTTCAGAATGTCTACTTCTACATCATATGTTTTTAGTGTCTGACTCTGCCATTATGCTTCATTTTTGGCCAAATAATAAGATTTTAGGCTTACGAACATGTCCAGTCTTTTTTTTTTTTTTTCTTCAAAAAAAGGAATATTAATGGATTGGTTGATTACTGAAAGAAAGTATAGCCCCCTCATAACAAATTCGTGTGAAATTCTCAGAGTCCTCTTCTTAGCACTTTTCCAATTTGCAACATTTTTTTTATTTTTTAAGAAATTAACAGTTTTGAAACTGTTAACATAATTTATAATAAAACAACTGCATCACCTGATGTTAATGCCGGCTGACTACAGTCATCTGAAATGAGGGAATGGAGGAAGCACCTTGTGATGTTGCTCTACTAAGAAATGACCAGAGAAACATCACATGACTCTTCTCTGTTCGCTAATTTCAGTTAAAGAGCAACCCAAGACTTTCCTTTTGTCAGAAAAGGAATTTTCAGCTGACTGTTGCCAGAAGAACGAAAGGGGAAGCTTGGGAAAGCTAAGAGCTGAGTAAGTTCTTCCATAAAACCTGTTACTGCACAAGCAATGTACTGCAGTTCCCACATCATTCTGAGAAACTCTATGTTTTATCAAAGGTGGCAAGGGCTTATGCTACACAACATCATATAGTTGACAATGTACAGCCTATTTTAATTTATCAGGTTTGAGGAATCCTTGAAGAAATCTGTGATTCTAGTAAATATGAATCTATAGGCTGAACTCTTTTTTTATATGGGTCATTAGAATGCATGGATGATCCTTCTGCAAAGTCAATTTCGTATTGGCTAAAGAATGGATGCAATTGGGCTTGTGTTTTGAGGGCAAGTTAGTTTTTCCCAGTGTTTTGATTCACTAGGTGGAATTCTGGTGTGGCTATTGAAGCAACTCATTGGAGGAACCCCCAAACTACCGGCAGATTCAGGGTGGCAGTAGCTCCAGAACGTCCATAGTTGTTCAGCATTCATCCCAAGAGGCAGGATTGATCCATTGGTATACTTATGGAAGTGCAGGACTGTATTGGACTGGTGTTTGTCCATCTCACAAACAACAATCTAAATCTTTGCAAATGTCATGTTTTCAAATAATGGATATGAAAACAAGTCTTCTGGCAGATTGTTACATTTGTAATGGAAAATGAGCAGGCTCATTAAATAGTGTTCTTATACTTCCACCCTCGTACATATCACCTCTTAATCTAAGTCAGAATGCAGGATTTATTCTTTTGTCCAACATCTCAGAGTTTTCCCTTTCTCAGTAATAGGGTCGCCTATAAATCTCACACTGGCAAGTGTATGTTTTTCCTATCATAACATCATCACTACAGACATGGCACAACGCTCAGGTTGTGACTGATGAAGTCTATGGAAACACGTTTACTCAGCTGTGTCCCCGGCCTGTATTGCTTCACTTGGGTTTAGAGAGGCTAGAAAACTGCAAGGAATATCCAATGAATATATATTTTGGAATGCTTTAAGCCGTGTGGCTCTAATTAAAAATGGACTTTGTTTTTATGGCAGCATTCTGCAGGCTTGGTTAATTTATGTTGACAGGACTAATAAATCTGTGAAACGATATCATGAAATAAAAGATGGCGTGAAATAAAAAAAAAAAAATGCAGAAATTATACTCTTGGGTGTTAATTTTTGTGTGATTAGATTTAAAGCCAAAATTAAAATCATAAACAGACTTTCAACCCCCTTAGGCACCTGTGCTGGAGACCATTCTTTCATCGTTTAGCTATCACACTACATCAAGAAATGCTGATCTGTATCTGAACACGAAGATCCCTTGATTCTGGAACAATTTTATGTTTTCACAAGATGGGGCTGTGATTGTAGATTAAGGGGCACATTAATCAAGGGTTGAATTTCAAATTCATAGGAGTTTTTTTAATTCACATGAATTCGATTTGTCCCCAAAAATTTGATTGGGGGAACTTTATTAAAAAAAATAGAATATGCCAAACTCGGACAAATTTTATTGACCCAAAAATTTTAATCAAATTAGAATCCAACCAAACCCGATAAGAGTTTTTTCTCCAGATACAAAATGTCAGGAAGGCTACAAACATCTCCAAATTGGTCACTGACCTCTCCCATTGACATGCAGTAATTCAGCAGGTTTTAGGTGTCAAATTTGAATTCTTAAGGGGCCAGAGTATGATAAACCTCGAAAATCGAGTAGAATTTTTTAAAAAAAACTCGATTGAGTTTTCACCATAAAAATTTTCAAAACTTGTAATTTTTTATTTGACCCATATTAAGTCTGCCCCTAGATGCTGATACCTCATGTCAAGATTTTTTTATTTTGCATTGTCCTTGAAGTGTTATTGCAATAAATGTTGTTACTGTAAAGGGCAGATTTACTAAGGGTCGAATTTGAGGGTTAAAAAAAACCTCGAATTCGACCATGGGTCGCAAATCCATTGGTGGAACGATCGAATAGAAAATTTAACTGGCGAACTAGGCAGTCAAATAAAAATTTAAAGGGGAAGTAATTTGACTGTCGAATAGTTGAATATTCAAATAGATTTTTATTCAAATTATTTGAATCGTTCGATTCGATCAAATTTTCAAAATTCACTGGTTGAAGTGGTCTTCCAAAACATTCGAAAATTCAAATCTTTTTGAAAATTTGATCGAATTTCGAATCCTTCTTGTGAACTTAGTAAATTTGTCCCTAAGATTTTAAAATCAAAGCATAAAGGTATAGATTAGGGAGTGATGACTGACAAATTAATTTTTCACCAGGCATGGATTTGTGGCAAAATTTCACTGTAAACATAATCACCAAAGAAAAAATGCCTACGAAAACTGTAGCAGAAAAAAACACCAATGCAATATATGTGCTAAAAATGTTCACACCTTTGTGAACATAAGTGACTATGTTTGCATCCTTTTTGACCAATTACAGACCTGAGTGACTTCCTTGCAATGTTTGCAAACAATATGTGCAATTTTGCAAACGCAAGGCATTTTTTTTTGGGACAAAATATTTAATGAAACTCCAGAGCAGGTGTTAGCATTAACCTTTGCTTAGCGATAACGCGTGATGTAATATTCACCAGCAAATTAATTTACATTACGACATTTTAAAACTCTTGCTATTTTTAATTACATTCCCCCTTTAATCCCTACTTCTGGACAAGTACATATTACCTGGGACTCCTACTCAACAATCCTCGGTGAAGCCTGTGCTGCTCGATAAATAACCCTAGCTAGAGTGATCACTCCCTGAGTGAGAAGAAACATTGCATCTCAGCAGTTATCATCCAACTTTGTAGCTTTTTTGGCACATTTCCTGTATCTTGTCAACAAATTACTGGATCAATAGACCAAAGTCACACCAAAAAATATGCTTCTTAATGAAAATCATTCAAAACACTAGTATTTTGGAAACTCTTATTAAGGGAAACTGAATATGTTGGGGAATAAGGATCATTTCAGATAGCAAAATGTAATACAAAAAGAAAAATCTGGTAGAATTACACAGAAATGATCGAAGCTTCTAATCTTGATCCCTTCTGGGCCTCTTAAACACCCCACCAGTATTAGTGATTTGGATACATTCCATCACTCTATAATGTGAGTGGTTATTCCAGTATTTGTGATTCTCTCGGGTTTAGGATGTATGACCAAGCAATGCTTCTAGGTAATAAGGTTTAATTTGGCCGAAACCTGCCTTCCTTCTCTTAAACCTCAGCTGCACTTTCCATATATATATAACAAACAAGGGATGTGCTTACCACTAATTTTTAAAAACATTTAAAAACATTAAGTGGGGGTAAAATGAGGTTGTGAACACAAAATTCACATAGACAAAAACAAGAGGTCCTCTGCACTCAATCCATCAATACATTAAGGACATTGAAACATTTTGTACCTTAAGCTACTAAAAAATGCCTTTAAACAAAACAGGGATTGTTTGTCCATATATTTCAATATATTTAAGCTGGCCAACTACGTCAAAGTCATCCCATATCTGGCCAGTCTTACACTCAAATTGCATCTGATTCATTTAGAACTATTGCTTCATTATACATTTTACAAAGGGACTAAAGGTGGCCATACATGGGCTGATAAAAGCTGCAGACAGACTGAATCGGCAGCTTATCGGCCCGTACGTGGGGCCCTCCGATGGTCTTATCTGATCGATATCTAGCCGAAAGTCGGCCAGATGACGATCAGACGGGACTAAAAATCTCGTCGGATGGCATCGCATCTGTTGATGCGGTCCTGCGATCCGACCGCCCTTAACTCCTCCGTTGTGATCCGATCGTTGGGCCCTAGGACCCGCAATCGGATCATCCGATATCGCCCACCTCAAGGGCGATATCAGGGACAGATCTGCTCATTTGGCGACATTGCCAAACGAGGGATCTCACCGTGTATGACCATCTTTAGTTTTACTTGCAACTTACTTGCTGCCGGCTTATCAAAATGGGCACTGGTGTCAAAAGTCTTGTTTCGCTATTTTTTCAACTTTCGCAAATTTCATGGGAAATTTGCAAAGTTTTCAGTGAAGCGAAATGGGACATCACTGCTAAGTAAATACAATCACTTAGGGGTTCCTAACATTTGGCATCCCCAAGTGGAAGAAGACTTTCCTTCTCCTTTAATACAGAGTTTAGCTATCAAGCTACTCGCTGTTCCATGTTCACAGATCATAGTGGAAAGAGGGCATCTAAAGTGGATACATGAAAGTATTAGGGAAGACAATCAAAGTTGGGTGGTTTTTCCCAGTTGAGTGCATGAAAAATCATTGCAAATACATTAAAGGACATTGTTGATCTGTTTTCACAGAGAAAAGAAAATACAAGAGCAGCTCTTTAGACAGGACAGAATTATCACCTGTTTTTCATCATGAGGGTGACAAGTAGGGGGTCGAATTTTAGAGTAATGTGAATTTTTGAAAATTATAATTAATCTTATCCACAAATTGAATGGTATGTTATTATGAAAGAATTAAAAGTCTTAAATTCGAAATCCAAAAAAAAACCTTGACTTTTGTGTGTTAAATTTTTATTGACGCGTGTAATTTTTTTCACTCAGCTTTTTGGCTCATTATTACAATAGTTCAAGATTGACTTCTACGTGAACTCGAGAATAGTCGAAATAGAACTCTTTCTAGGGTCGAGGTGGGATAAATCAAATTTAAATTGGAGTTGGTTGTTTTAAATTAGAATTTGTATCCTTAGTAGAAGGACCTTGGATATCTTTTTGGACAGGGAAAATATCCAGCGCTACAATAACTTCCAGACAGGGTAGGACTGGCCCAGCGGGGCACCGTGAAAAAACCCAGTGAGCCCCAACCCCCATGGGCTCCCGCCGGACCAGACCCCCTCTCCCAATGATAAATGCATTTTTTGGCGCTCTGCAGTGAGCAGCAGTTTGTGTATGCGCGCCAAACCGTGCACACATTAACAGTCTGAGCCATCAGGGCAGAGAATAGAAAGGGACAGACAGACACTGCTTTCAATAGCAATACATATACAAATAACTTAACCATAAAAACTGTAATAAATATATAATGCAAAGTTGCATAGAATTCTGTTTTGACATGGTTGACATCCTCTCTAAGTTATGTAGTGGCATCTCCAAACTTATAGCTGTGGTTTCTCCATCAACCCTACCAACAGTACTTGCTCAGCATATTTCTTTTGGAGCACTTTCCACCCTTTCTACACAGTCTCATTATTTTGGGCCATTAAGCTATCCACAGGACAACTATGACAAACAGGGATTAATGCTGAATCTAGACTCATTCCTCATTGTGCTGCTTCTACCTTAGGCTCAGGACCTACATTCTTCAGTCAGTGATCCAAGGACTGATTATTCCTATTAGTGTTACAGTGAGCTGCTGTGAGGAACACCCTCTTCTTCAGTGCTGCATCCAAGATGGCAATGCCCATGACCCACTTGCATCACAGCGTAGTGACATCATCATCATGTGACATCATTGCTCCACTTTTTGGTGCCAAATTCAAAATAAAAGGATGCCAAGGGCATGGGTTCAATGCCTGAATATAGGTTCTACTTCTGATTATTCCTTGGTGTGCTATAATTCCTAATTGACTAATTTCTGGATCCTGACCATCTTGCTTTGGCTCATGACTACAATAATTGCTGCCTGCCCTTGCTATTTGCCTGCATTTGGACCCTGATTTGGATCAACCGCTTGTGTACCGCAAACTAAGTTTATACCTTTCATTCTGCACAGCAGCTTCCACCTTGGTCCCGACCAACTAAATAGAACCATTAGGCCCTGACAGCTGCCTATAATCATGACGGCTTCTCCAAGGTCTCCCAGTATCACCCTTCCTGCAGATAAGCTGATATGGATGTCATTCCATCATATCTCAACATTATAATTATAGTTTTTTGTATGATGCTCAGAGTAAAGTCCTGCAGTGGGTTGGGTACCCGATGGTACCCGCAGGTTACCCATAAAAAAGGTGAAAAAAATTAAGGTTGGATTTTCAGGTACAGGTATAGATGCGGGTCTGCGGGCCATGGGGTTGCGGATCTCCTCAAAATGTATTGTCTTATGTTATATTGTCTATATTTTACTCCTTTTAGTTTTACAAAAGTTGGATGGGTACGAGTCGTAGAAATTGGTTCGGCGCGGGACTATAGCTCAGAGGTCACAGGCATTATTTCTCTTGATGTTGTATTGATCCAGCATACATTGCTTTTAAATAAATGTTGTAATACATTCAGTAGCCATAAGTAAAACCAAAGTATCTGCAGCCTCTCAAAAAGTGTGAACAACAATATTCATCACATATTGCTTTGATTTGCTTCAATAGCCAAAATGTAATTAAATCCAGTCCTCTGGCAGGGTTAAATTAAGTCTCCCTCAAATTGATTTGTTGCTGTTCAGTTCCTAAGGGCTAGAGTGTGAACAAAGAACAATAATCAAAGTAATTAAACGTTTAGTCTGGTACATGTATTAATATAGGAGAGAAATCTTTTTTTACTACTTCATAGAAAAGTATAATTATTTGGAGTAAAGCATCAGTACTTTAGAACTTTCAGACAATAATATCTAAATTTCTTGGAAATAAAGTGAATTATTAATATTTTGAGAAAAAAGGATCATCTGTTTCTCTTTTTGTATGTCTCATATTTAATGAATTTTGCTTAGTGAAAACAATGTCCTGCACCGTGACTGCCATCAGAAACCATTGAGCACATACAATTTAGTAAGTAGGACCTTAGTCCATTGCCTGCCTGGGCCTGCTGGAGCAGCGGGCCATGGTGACTAAGTAGAAGGGAACCCCAATTAAATAAAGTCTGACAATTTGCCCCAGAGATGCGCCATTACAAGCAAGCCAACTAACTTCCCGCAAGCCCCATCCCATTGCAGTCTGTGAGTCAACCTTTATGTCTCATGGTCAAGTTGTCCATGAAGCACCTGGCTTCTCCTGTCCACCATCTATGGTTTTCTTCAACCGTAAACTATCCATGCAGTCCATGGGTTGATCTTTTTTGCTTCATGGTTAGGTTCTCCATTAAGCACCAGACTGGCCTTTCCTCTGTCCACCTTTAATGGTGACCTTGAATACATAAGAAATCTCCAGCCCCTCAACCACCTTTAAGTGGCCATAAAAAGCCAAACCATAACCCATAACATTGCAGATCCATATAAAATATATAAGATACAATAATCCCTATCTAAAACCTCTCTTCATACTGGATATAAAGCCTTTTATGTCATTCAATTGCTGCCATTTTAAGTGCTACAGTCCTCTCTGATTCAGGGGAACTTGGGGCTGCTGCTGCATGAGGCAATAACCACGATGCCACCCCTCTTCCGCTCCTCACTTTAAATATCAACAGGTCAAAGGGGGGCTGCATCGCTACAGAAATGGGTGCAAAAGTGATTTCTGGTTTAAAGCCATTAAATTTACAAGAGTTGGCTTTTGGCCACCCATTGTAACTGGCCGCTCGCTGCTGCTGCTGCCTCAGGCTAGGTTCTTACTTTGCCTCATGACAGGAGTGGTCCTGCTCTGATTCGCAAACCTCTGTAATTGCACAAAAATTGAGACCAGGAATACATACACAGTTAAATAATGTGCAGATGAGTGTCTTTAATATATACTGATATTTCTATGCCAATTTGATAGGGTTATTTTGTAGGCCACCTATTAGGATATCAGTTATTTGCTGAAGTGTTAAAGTGTTTGCCATTGTGTTAAATATTCTTTTCCGCTAACCCACATAAAGCATTCAGGGTAGGCATATCATCAAAAGCCCCATCATCCTTGACCAGATGCTGCCTTGAGGCATCTCTAATATGGAGCATATGATAATTGTCTTTAGCAGAAAGAGTCTTTGTTTTAAGTTGACATGAAACAACATTTCCAGTACATTATACAAATGCATCCTTAACCAAGAACAGAGATAAATGTGAAGTGATCACAGAGCATTCATAGTGGCTTTCCAAGGACTCTATACCTTGCATAACTACAGTGGAGACAATGCTTTGGACACCCCTAAGGCAATGCCCTTTTTTTTTTAATTGGGAGGCCCATAGGCCAATTTAAAGGAAAAGTAAATGTTTTTCTTTTTCTTTCTGTAAATGTGCTCTAAACAGCCCCCCAGATTAATGTACCTTAATCCCTGCTGCAAGTCTGCTCTGGTTTCTGTGTTATCAGCAGCTTGTTTCCCCTTCTTCCTGGTGCAGAGTGAAGCCCAGCCCCTTAGTTTACTGAGCAGTCCATTTGCTGCTGTTACACAATAGAGAGGAAGAGGGAGCCAGTGTGTGCATTAGTAAGCTAGTTTCCCCAAGCAAAAGGTGCTACACACACTGGTCTCTGCTATGTCATAGTATGCAAATGATCTCCATGACTAGTCACAGAGATAAGGTCAGCTCAGTAAGCTATGGGGCGGGGCTTCACTCTGCACCAGGAAGAAGGGGAAACAAGCTGCTGATAACACAGAAACCAGAGCAGACTTGCAGCAGGGACTAAGGTACATTAATCTGGGGGGCTGTTTAGAGCAAATTTACAGATAGAAAAAAAAAAGGTTTACTTGTTCTTTAATAAAGATTGTATGGGAACTCATAGCCATCTGATGTTGATGAAATTTGTTTGAATAGCCAAAACGTTGCCAAACCCACTAAAGATCTCTATCAATCCAAGTTGATATACAATAATAATATAATTTATTAAACCCACTAGATAGCTAAGGATATTCCAAACAACATGAAGGAAAACCCTTTGAGAGAGGCCCATATCATATAACCTCATTATTGCAGTGAACATTGATTGCAATACAGCAATTGTCAATTGAAAAATGCAAATTGGTACACACTAACTAAACATGGAGTGGCTTCAGTTGCCCTGTTTTCCCTGTTTAAATAAGGAAACAACAAAAAACAATAGGCCAAAAGTATGTTCAGCACAAGCCCTATTCATTGCACTCATATTGAAAAGGAGGTTGACTGTCCCATTCATGGTTTGTTGTAGATGTTAAAAAATGACTGAAGTAAGGAGGCCTGCTAAAAATTAATGCAGCAGCAAAAGTAGTTACAAAGTTTAAATATTATTTAGTAGAACATGTGTAGCCTAATGGGTTCCATGCCAATTGGGTACTTAGAGCTATGAGTAAGGTCATTGTTAGCAGGTCTCCTTACTTCAGTAATTTTTTCCACTGTTCACAACATTGGACTGGGTTTATGTAGCAAGACCGTGTGATTATTTTCTGCATTTTTGTATTTATTTTTATTTGATTGAAGCAGATATACAAACCATTCCTTCCTATTTATTTTATTGCAGATGTTCTCAAATTCCAATATATAGCAAAGTCCTAAGCCTACTACTAATATACTGTAAGAAGATCCTGATAGTTGCACTATAACCTTATGAGTGCTTGACCAAATGTTGGTTCTCTAAGGGGGGGCTTGAACTGAAAACGTCCATCAACTACTGCTCTATGGAGACACACCATTGAAGCCTTCTTCAGGAGTATTATGACTTCTGATGACTTGATCAGGTGATGGGTACAACATTTCCTGCAAAGAGTAATCCTATAAACTGTAACAAAGTACTCATCTTCATGTGTAGATCATACTTTTCTCTAAGTACAGGAGATTGATAATAAATCAGTATTCGCAGGATCCAGCCTTGAATTCCAAAATAACTAGACGTTACAGAAGGCCTGGCTGGTGACCAGAAAAATCTTGACTCTATCTGAGACTGAAACAGGAAAGTAATGGCTACATGAAGGGATTCCTGTTGGAACGGCTCACAGTTGAATGTGTTCGGTGTTGAACTGTTGATATGTGAGCTCTACCCACTGTTAATTGTGTCAATAAAGTCACTGTTTGGCTTTTGTACAATTCTTGGAATGTTTAATGTCTTTCTGTAATGCTGACTAGCACTGTCCATGTGGTTATAACTCAACAATCTGCAACATAAAAAATGGCATTGAAGCAGGAGAAATTAATCACATGGTTATTAGGACTGTGGAAATGTACAGAACATTAGTAATCGGATAATGGGAGAACATCATTTTCACTCATTCTGAATGCTTGCCGAGTGATGAACAAGTGACTTCTCAACCTACTATGCAGTAATAGTAGCACTTGGGTTTTTATTATTATTATTATTTATTACTTTTGTTCAGTAAATAAACAGTATATATCCACAATGCTTGGGACTTGGGGTTTTCAAGATAAAGGATTTTTGTAATCAAATCATCAAGTTTTTTTTAATGCACATTTTTCTGGTCGGAAATTTAAAAGGTAAAATATTATTTTTATTATGTATTAGAGCCTGGACAAATAACAGATTCCAGTACAAACATAATCTAACAAAATAACTGCCTTTTGCACAGCAGAATATTTAATTGGTTGTATTTATAAAGTTTCTTATTTCAGTATGAGGAAGCTTATATAAAATTTTCATTTTCGCCATAGTTCCCCTTTGAGGTATTTCTGTTCTTGTAACCCAGCTCCATGTAATAGACCTGGAGTACTGTGGTTATTTGACTTCCCAAGTCACAAAGCCTATCTATATAGTACAGTAGGCCCCCACAAAAAAAATATTTTTTATCCCGTAAAAAATGTCTTGAGGTTGAACAGTTTTACCTATAGGAATTGAAACTGTATAGGAATTAGGGCCTCATGGGGCCCCTTTACCTCCTGCCCCCCCCCCTGCAGCCACAGGGTGAGCTTCCTCTGTTGTTACATCCATGATATAGTATACACTTTGTGCATGGCATTTCTTTGGTGTACACTGAAGGGTTGTAATTCCTCCTGCCACTAATAGAAACTGAAATGAACCTTATTTAGCTTCTTATGCAGAGCACATGTCACTCTCATTCTCTGATGCTGCTGTTAATCTGGGTGGCAGTATTTCTTAAAGGACAAGTAAAGTGTAGAATAGAATAAGGCTAGAAATGCTGTATTTTGTATACTAAACATAAACATGAACTTACTGCACCACAAGCCTAATCAAACAAATGATTTATGCTTTCAAAGTTGGCCACAGGGGGCTGTCATCTTGTAACTTTGTTATACATCTTTGCAAGACCAAGACTGTGCACATGCTCAGTGTGATCTGGGCTAAGTTTAGGGATCATCATAAATGATCAAAACAGGGAAACAAACAAAGCTGCTGGATGGGGAGTAAGGTGGGGACTCCCCTTGATGTTCATAAGTATGATTGTCAGATTACAGTCAGGTTTCTTATAAAAACTGTACACATTTTTTAAAGTATATTGGAGATTTCTTTTTCATTAACGAAAGTAAAAATTGGATTTTTTTTTTGCCTTTACATGCCCTTTAAAAAAACTAACTGGCACTTTATTTACTGAACAAATTCTTCAGAAATTTATTTTACTTAGTACACAAACAATGGTGCCAAATCAATGAGTGCCGTCACATTTACAGGTGTTACCTGCATACATCTGTCCAACCCTAGTATAAATTGAAACCCATAGCAACCAATCAGTGATTGGCATTTCAGGGTGAATACTGAATTCTAGCATTTGATTGGTTGCTTTCGGCTGCTGCCAGGGGCAAATTTGCCTAGCTTTTATAATTGTGCATCACAGTACAGGTATGGGATCCATTATCCAGAAACCTGTTATCCTTATTATGGAAAAGCTGCCTCCCATAGACTCAATTTCATCAAAATAATTCAAATGATTAATTATTATTTCCTTTTTCTCTGTAATAATAAACAAGTACACTGTTCTTGATCCTAACTAAAATATAATTAATACTTACTTGAAACAAAACCATCCTGTTGGGTGTATTTAATATTTTCTAGTAGACTTAAGGTATGAGGATCCAAATTCCAGAGAGATCCGAGCATTCTGGATAACAGGTCCAATACCTATATTGTCTTACAGGGAATTAGACTTCTCTGGGACTATCCACTCACCTGGTGAAATAACTCACATTATTCCTCTTCATTGGAACAGTTTGCTCATACTATACTGTACCCTGTACCTATCCCTCACTGTGTTATCACAGGAGCTAATGGCACACAATCTAATACCTATTGAGGTCTATCTAGTACTCGTTGATTTCTAATGAGTTACTCACTTACCTCAGGACACTTCTTCAAGAGGCCTCCTGCCCCAGGATTCCCAGTACTACATATCCTTCTCTGTAGAGTAGAAGCCAGCATGTTATCCCCTCTCTGTTTTTAACTATATTTCATAATATTACAACAAGACAGCTGCCCTGAACCAACTTCCCACATGTGCAGGACATGTGTTTGTAACACTAGGGTCTTCCTCACTCTAGTGAAAGGATTTATTCTTAGCCCTACATTTAGTATGCCTTTACACAGCTATTTTGCTTTATTATGAAACTAAGTGAGAGCATCAGCGGTGTTGGGTACATACCGAGAAGGAAACTCTGCTATTGATCTTCTATCTAGACCAGTGATCCCCAACCAGTAGCTCGTGAGTAACATGTTGATCTCCAACCCCTTGGATGTTGCTCCCAGTGGCCTCAAAGCAGGTGCTTATTTTTGAATTACTGGCTTAGAGACAAGTTTTGGTTGCATAAAAAACAGATGTCCTGCCAAACATTCTCTCCTGTAGGCTGCCAGTCCATATAGGGGTTATCAAAAAGCCAATCAGAGCTCTTATTTGACATCCACATGGACTTTTTCATGCTTGTGTTGCTCTCCAACTCTTTTTTATATTTAAATGTGGCTCACGAGCAAAAAAGGTTGACATGCATGCACAAACTAGCGAAAGAAGAGCTGCATGCATGTGCAGATTTCAGACACCTGATTATCTCAAATTATTGAAACATACTGAATATAACATCTGATTTGCTTCTAAGTAGTGGCAGAGATGCATTGGGGTATATTCATCAAAGAGTGAAGTTAAGAGTGAAGTTCCGCCACTAGAGGGAAATTCCGCAGCTCTCCATTCATTTCTATGGGATTTTTGAAAGCGTATTTATCAAATGGTGAAATTTCACTTTCACCCATTGATAAATACGCCTTTCAAAATCCCATAGAAATGAATGGAGAGCTGCGGAATTTCCCTTTAGTGGCGGAACTTCACTCTTATTTTCACTCTTTGATGAATCTACCCCTAAGTATTTAGATTTAGATCATCATAATGATAGATCATAAATTCAGTGTTACTTTTGCACAATAAAGGGGAATACCTTGCCCTTGGTTCACTAAGATTGGGAATCATATTTATTGTTTTTTGACACATGAATGCAATAACTTTTATACCAGCTCGTCCAGCTAAATCACATGTATTCACAGATGCCCAGTATATGCCGGCTACTCGCAGGGTGCTTTGTTGTGACTTTTATAACATTACACTGTTAAAAACGTCAAAATAAGAAGACACAGTGAAATGATCTAATGACGTACATTTGATATTCCTGTTGCCTGAATGAGGTAGAAGCCGATCAGACTGATTTCTACCCCATGTAAAGAAAACCAATTTACACATTTTATATTTCCATCCCGGCAATAGCAGCACATTACAGCACAGACAAGCATGCAACAGAAGCAGCACTAAGTGATCAAAAGCAGTTTATAACTTTTCAACAAGAATCGGCCAAACAGAACAGAGAAAGGGTGAATGGGTGCTCACTATTGCTCTGTTGCACTACTAGAGGAAGAACTTCACTTTGCCACAAGATGTCACTATTGATTTTGTGGATGTCACACTTGGAGAGAAACGTGATAAAACCCATAACAGGCTCCTACATTTTAGGCAGGGGACAATGTATTAGTGCACTGCACTGTATCTATAAGAAACCTTTGGATTTTTTTTACTGCAGATATGTGGACATTTTGACTTGTACAGTTGTATCCATATTGCAGATATGCTTGTATATTATAAGTTTGTACATAGAGAATACATTAATCAGGGTCGACTGAGGGGACCACCAGTGCTGCTGTCCCATGGCCCCCTCCAGACCCCAGACCCCTGCCCTCCGCTACTAGTTTTTTTTTTTTTACTCCCTAACGGGGTCTCACCGGCTTTTTTCCTGGTGTCCAGCCAACCCAGTCCGACCCTGCCATCAACTAAGCCATTTATTTACTCTCCTTATGCATCATTCTCCTGAGCTTCTCCATGACCGTTCTATGGTATATATGGTACATGAATTAATATGTGTATGAATTAAATGTAATATGGATCTGGATGCATTGATATGGAACAGTGATTGATATGCTTTGGCCAAAACTAAAACTTTCCTTAAAGGGCAAGGAAAGTCTAAAATAGAATAAGGCTAGAAATTCAGTATTTTTTATACTAAACATAAACATGAACTTACTGCACCACAATAGTGATGGGTGAATTTATTCGCCAGGGGCAAATTCCCGCGATTCGCCACAGGTGAATAAATTTGCGAAATGCCAGCGAAATTTCGCAAATTTCGCAAAATTCGCAAATTTTTCACCAATTCCCGAATTTCTCTGGAAATTCGCAAATTTTTTGGCGAAGCGAAACTGGGGAGATTCGCCCATCACTACACCACAAGCCTAATCAAACAAATGATTTATGCTTTCAAAGTTGGCCACAGGGGGCTGTCATTTTGTAACTTTGTTATACATCTTTGCAAGACTAAGAATGTGCACATGCTCAGTGTGGTCTGGGCTGCTTAGGGATCATCATAAATGATCAAAACAGGGAAACAAACAAAGCTGCTGGAGTTCTGCATGGCTGGGAAGTAAGGTGGGGACTCCCCCTGCTGTTCATAAGTATGATTGTTTCCCTGCACAGCAGTAAACAAAGAGAGACTTTCACTGCATACAGTCAGGTTTCTTATAAAACTGGTACACATTCTTTAATTAAAGTATATTGGAGATAGGTTTCTTTTTCATTAAAGAAAGTAAAAATAGGATTTTATTTTTTTTGCCTTTACATGCACTTTAAATTAAATTAAAGTATTTTAAGCAGCCTCTTTATTCTAAGGGCAAGTGCCAAAACTTTGGGAGCCCAGGCTTCGCAGCTAAATAATAATTATTGGCCTCTTGAATAAAAATTACTAGTCAGTGGAGCAGCATTATATAGCAGCATACTATAAGTACAATGTTTATCTGAATTACAAAACTGCTCCACTGGCCATTCAAGGCCTAAGTGTAGGATCTACAGGGCCCTTATTTATGCAACTGCTATGAGATATGGCACACATGGTGTCAATGTGCTCAGATTCATCCTAGAGCCCCAATCTATCCTGGCCATGCCCAGTTACACCTAAACATGGCCCAAATCATACCCTACCCTGTACACTATTTTCTTGTCAGCAACAGTCCTACCTTTTATTGAAGTGTATTGGTTATTAGATTTGCTGTGTTTCTCCATCATCTATAAACTTGTCTAATCAAAGTTCCTATGTGGTTTATTGGATTCAATGAAACACCCTTTGCTCACAATGGGGGTAATTTATAAACAGTGGGGAAATTTGCACATGGACAGTAACCCATGGCAACCAATCAGATGATTACTTGCAATGTTCAACCTGCAGCTTGTTGGAAAATGAGCAGGTAATAAATAAATGCATTTAACTTTCTATATTATAAAGATATTGCAAAACAATCAATAATTATTTAACTTAAAGCACCAGTAACAGTAAAAAATAATTAAAAAAAAATTCTTAGCATGCTACGAAAAAATACGACAACATAGTAACATAGTAAGTTAGGTTTAAAAAGAAATACATTCAACTGCCCTCACATTCAAGTTCAACCTTTTAACTTTTTCACCCTGCCTAACTGCTAGTTGATCCAGAGGAAGGCAAAAAAAAACCATGAACCCTGAAACCTCTCCAATTTGCCTCAGAGGGGGGAAAAATTCCTTCCTGACTCCAATATGGCAGACTAGTCCCTGGATCAACTTGTATAATGAGCTATCTTCCATAACCCTGTATTCCCTCACTTGCTAAAAAGCCGTCCAACCCCTTCTTAAAGCTATCTAATGTATCAGTCTGTACCACTGATTCAGGGAGAGAATTCCACATCTTCACAGCTCTCACTGTAACAAAACCCTTCTGAATGTTTACATGGAATCTCTATTCTTTTAATTGGAATGGGTGATCTTGTGTCAGCTGGAAAGACCTACTTGTGAATAAAACATTAGAGAGATTATTATATGACCCCCTTATATATTTATACATAGTTATCATATCACCCCTTAAGCGCCTGTTCTCTAACGTGAACATACCCAATTTGGCCAGTCTTTCCTCATAGCTAAGATTTTCCATACCTTTTACCAGCTTAGTTGGCCTTCTCTGTACCCTCTATAATACAATAATGTCCTGTTTGAGTGAGGGAGACCAAAACTGTACGGCATATTCTAGATGTGGCCTTACAAGTACTCTATAAAGTGGAAGAATGACCCCCTCCTCCCGTGACTCTATGCCCCTTTTAATACAGCTCAAGACCTTATTGGCCCTTGATGCTACTGACTGGCACTGCTTGCTACAGCCAAGTTTATCATCTACAAGGACTCCAAGGTCCTTTTCCATAATGGATTTGCCTAGTGCAGTCCCATTAAGGGTATAAGTGGCTTGAATATTTTTACATCCCAGGTGCATGACTTTACATTTATCAATATTGAATCTCATTTGCCACTTATCTGCCCAGATTGCCAGTTTGTCAAGATCCTGTTACAAGGATGCCACATCCTGGATGGAATTAATTGGGCTGGATAGTTTTGTGTCATCTGCACTGATACATTACTTACAACACCCTACACTAAGTCATTAATGAACAAATTAAATGAGAGTGGTCCCAATACCGAGCCCTGAGGGACCCCACTAAGAACCTTACTCCAAGTAGAGAATGTACCATTAACAACCACTCTCTGTAGCCGATCCTGTAGCCAGTTCCCTATCCATGTGCAAACTAATTAATTAAGCTCAACAGACCTTAGTTTTGAAAGCAGTCATTTGTGGGGCACGGTATCAAACAATTTGGCAAAATCCAAATAGATCACATCTACTGCCCTCCCCCCCACTGTCCAGCATTTTACTTACCACATCATAAAAAGCAATCAAAATTGTCTGACATAACCTATCCTTCATAAAGCCATGCTGATTGCTTCTCATAATTCTATTCACTAGGACAAAATGTTGAATGTGATCCCTTAACAATAATTTGCCCACCACAGATGTCAAACTTACTGGCCTATAATTGTCAGATTGAGATCGTAATCCCTTTTTAAATATTGGAATGACATCAGATTTTCTCCAATCCATAGGCACCATACCAAATTAAAGGGAATCTGAGAAAATCAGAAATAGTGGCTGGTCTTCTCGATACATATTAAACTTTAAAATTGCTAAGTCTTTATTAAGATATAACTTACTGAAAATCCGCTCCTCTTTACTTAGCAATTTTAAAGTTTAAAAAAACATTTAAAAAAATGTAATAGTATGCTACGAAAAAAAGACACCAACACATATTAAATTAATATCTTGGTGTCTTTTTTCGTAGCATACCAATACATTTTTTAAAATGTTTTTTTGCTGTTATTTTTCCTTTAAACTACCAACCCTTCTCTCGCCCTATAAACAGGGCAATTTGTTTAAATGAAGATAATGAAGATAATGAGCTCATTATACAGAGGGCTTATCTGTGGCTGGTAATTTGTTTTACTATGACTCGGCAGAACCAGGAAGTAAGAAAGTAAAAGCAGCTTACATTTCTTGTTTTCTATGCCCATCACAAATCCTATTTCCAAAAGTATTGTTGGAAAGGGGTTATATCGCTGCCTTAACATAATAAAGAGATGGAATGGACTGAAGAGGAGTGTGTATATTTAGAAACAACATTTCTCAAACTGGAAGGCCAGGCTCACGTTTACATACTTGTAGGACTACAGTATGTGTAAACTCATTGACTGGAAGAAGTCAATGTAGTTCTGTAACATGTTCTGGAATGATGGTTGTCAACAGTGTTCTACATGCACCCAAATATGCCCTTTCAGAATTATACATTATTACTGAGGATGCTGGGAGCTGTAGTTTTAGTAGGGACAGAGAGATTCAGGTAAAATATCCACAATGTAGAAGCCAGTTTAACAGAAAAGCCAAGGTTGAACCAGTCTTGTATAGACCTTGTGTATGTTGGGTTTTTTTTGTGTTTCTTAACAAAGGTTTCAGTGGCTGTTATTCTATATAAGCCTGTGTGTGTGTCAGACTATATACATTCATACTCATTTATCCTCACTGAAATATTCCCTTCTGATCTCGGAAAACTGCTGCAATTCTGCAGCTCCTGTCACAATTTGCCCATTTATCTTGCCTTTCTTTAGCATCCAGCAGGGTCATTTTTCAAGCAGGATTCCAAGGCTGTTTGGGGATTACTCTGTTTTTGCTACTTGTAATCTACATTCCAAAGGCGAGCCTGTTAAAATGGTCTAGGAATGTAAGCCTGCTAAGTGATTATACTATCCAGGGTGTCTACGTAGTGTGCCTTTCTGGGATCATTATAGCTATTAAGGAGAGGAAAGCAGTGTACTGCAACACCATAGAGGGCAGTGTTTATTCATAGGCTTTCATTGTGCCTATAACTCTTTGTTATGCGTAGAATTGCTCTAGTTCCATAGCAATGATTTAATTCTTTAATCACTGTGTGCCAGCAGCACTTAGGGTAAGGCCACACGTGTAGATTTCGGGGAGATCTGTCGCCTGGCGAGGCAATTTTGATTTTTAAAATCGTGTCGCCGCGTGTGAATAAGCGCAGGTGACTTTACGTGTAGCGGGTGCGCACCGCTACCAAGCTATTCGGAGAGATTCGTTGCGGCGATTAGTCGCCAGGCGACAGATCCCCCCCGAAATCTCCACGTGTGGCCTTACCCTTAGACTTAGAGCCAAAGTGTCCCTTCTGTGACATTTGTAAATATATAAATATTGAATATTGGCACAAATAATTGCACCCTGTTTCATAAGTGATGCAATGTTCTTTCCTAGAGAGCAGATTTCATGATGCATTAACCAAGAGTCCCTGCTATATAGGGAATATATGGTAAAATAGGAGGATATTGGGCCTCACTAACAAGTTTCATTACCATATAAAGGCAGAGGGATACAGACTGGGGGCTTTTTATAAGAACCCCGAGGTCACTTAGATTTCACAGGGACATCTCACTAATTGAAACAAGGGACATCACCAATGATCTTTTATTAGGGAACAGTTTTGAGTTTTCCATTCTTTATGGATCTTGTCTGTTATAAAGTGGATCATATACCCCCTACTGTAATTTTCTGTACTCTGCATTTGCCATGCTCCCTGCTTCACTGCTTCAGAGAGGGTAAGTTAGGTTTTGGGTACAAATTACTGCCCCCCCTCTGGGGGTGGAGGGGCTTAAAGGGGTGGTTCACCTTTAAGATAACTTTCAATGTGGCGTAGAGAGTGATATTCTGCAGTTGGTTTTCAATTTTTATTATTTGTGGGTTTTTTTTAGCTTTTTATTCAGCAGCTCTCCAGTTTGCCATTTCAGCAATCAGCTGCTAGGGTCCACATTAACCATTTTTTAGATGGGGTCAGTGACCCCCCCCCCCACTTGAAAGTTGGAAAGCGTCAGAAGAATTAGGCAAATAATTAAAAAAGCTATAAAGAATAAATAAGGAAAACGCATTTTAAAGTTGTTTAGAATTGGCTATTTGTATAATTTTACATTACTAACATTTCAAAAGTTAATTTAAAGGAGAACCACCCCTCCTGACAAATACAGGTGAGTTGACATGTCTGCCAAGGTGACTACTAATATCCTTATATATTTAAGTAGGGGGTGTGCATTATTACTTTTTTTATATTTGCAGTTTTCCAGTCCTCCTTCCATTCCCTGTGGTACTTCCAGGGCCACTATCTGGAGGGCACAGGAGATACAAGTGTACTGAGCCTAAAGGGGAGCCCAGCTGTGCTAAAGTTTTAGAAACTAGTCGCAAAATGAGCCAGACTGGCAAAGTTCCAAAGCCGCGAAAAGACTCAAAGTCATGCAAAGACCTGAACTTGAAGTCCTGAAGCCGCAGAAAGACCCGAAATGACAAAAAGCCGAACTTGAAGTCCTGAAGCCACGAGTTGAGTTCTACTGAACACCAAGGTGTGTTTTTAATTTTTTTTAAAGCACTATCCCCCAATGTATTATTTTAATACTCTACAGGCGCCCGTCACCAATTTAATTTTTTAACATTCTCTGGGGCCCCAATTTTGTTTAACTTGTAAGAGGGGCCCTGGCACCACAGTTTTTTTTTACATATAGGAGGGCCTGACCATCAATAGATTTTTATAACTTGTGTGTACGAGGGGGTCGGGCCCCGAATTTAGTTGTACAGGGCCCCCGTGATTTCTAGTGGCGGCCCTGGGTATGTAACTCCCTCTGTCCATTCCCCTCTGCTGTCTTCCTCTTTTTTAGTTTTCATTTGGCGTCTCCCTCTAATTTCCTTCCCTTCATTGCCTAGTACCTTCTATTCCTGTTCATTTCACTCTTTTCCCCCTCCTCCTAATCCAGCCTTCCATCAGTGACCTCATCAGCATCCATATTAGATGTGACGTCTCTGATGTGACGTCTCTTTAAGTTAAAACAAAATATTTTGAATGTGCTCTTTATAAAGATATAATACACAAAAGCCATGAATATCCTGTAAATGATATCATTATCAACGGCTCTTAGTGATGTCATTAGTTATAAATGGAGCTTAGTGATGTAATTTCTGTCACATGACTCATTAAAACTTGTTAATTATAATAAATAAAGGACCCCTTCGGTTACTTATCCTTATATTTTACAATAAGGGGTACTTTATTCAATATATAATAAATTTTATCCTTATAAACGGTGAGTTCTGATGTCATTGGTTATAAACGGTGAGTTCTGATGTAATTTCTGTCACATGACTCACTGAAACTTGTGTATTATAATAAATGAAGTACCCCTTGTTGGAGAATATGAGGATTTTAGAAGTTACCTCGGAGTTCAATGACCTGTATAATATATGGTCATGGTGAGTTCTGATGTCATCTGTTATAAACGGTGAGTTCTGATGTCATTGGTTATAAACGGCGAGTTCTGATGTCATTTCTGCACATGGCTCAGTTATTATAATAAATAAAGTACCCCCAGTTGCAAAATATGAGGATATTATAAGTTACCTCGGAGTTCCATGACCTGTTCCTTAAATGTTCATGAAATTCCTCTGTAACTTATAATATCCTTATAATTTACCAGAGGGGGTATTTTGTTCACTATATAATTTATAGTTTGGGCCATTGTAAATTATAAGGGCATTAGAAGTCAACGAGGAGGCCAAGTGCCTGTATACAGGTGACTATTATAATTTTCTTATTTTACACAAATAATATCATAACATTATAACTGATGACACTGAGCACTGTCGAGTAGCAAACATTTAAGAGGATAATCATGGCTCTTCCACCCACAGATCAGGGGGCTAATTTAATATGTTTCCATCCAGAATTCAAGCGTAATTGTACCTGTTTAAGATCAGGCCCCATATTTCTCATTCAAAAAGCTGAAAGGGACAGCATACCCTCCTTTTTCAACAGGAGTTTGTAAACATTATAACTGAACATTATTGTTGCCAGTTATTTTATTTAGGAAATATGTATGGTTAGTTTTATATCTTGCAAAAATCTCAAACTGACAGTAAAGTCGTATGTTTGTGAAGATTCTCATTCATCCAGGTCATGGTAAAAAAAAGTCAAATTAACTGGACTTGCTGTGTTTTTCTTGAAGACATTTCGCCAGTCATCCAAATAGCTTTCTCAACATCAGAATGACTTGTAAATAAGATCTTTCTGGAATAAATATTAAATACCCTCCAATCAGCATAATCTGTTTATCATAATCAGCAAGGATCTCAAGGAGGTACGATGTTGATGGTAGTAGCATGATTGGAGCTTTGAGATGTTATTTAACCATCCAGGGAGAGGTGCCAAAACAGCATTTTATGTGGCAGACAATATATGTCCCCTCCCCTCGCCTCTATTCAAACTTGTTTTTTTCAATCTTTTAGTTTTTAACTATATGGCTCTTTTGAACCAGTTGCTTTCCCGGTCTAGAATCTGGTCACAGTCTTCAGACGTGTGTCCTTTTTCTTTCAGATTTAGGTACACACCTTCTGTCATGACCAGAGGAGCTGGCTCTTCCGTGCTGCAACATACTTTGTGTAACTGTTGTTTGGTTTCTCCCACATACAAAACACTCCTCACTGCACTGCATACACAATGTTACTCTTCTTTTGCTTTGAGGTTTGGTCTTTTGGGTGAAGCAGTTGCTGCCTCAATGTGTTGCTAGGTTTCAGGGATGTGGTGTTTATTAAAAATCCTTCTTTCAGACACCCCAGCTACATATGGGAGGACCAAGTTTTTTCTCCTGCCCTGTTTTTCCCTTTCACCGGTAGACTTGTTATCATTGCTTCTCTTTCTACTGGCTTTAACAAAGGCCCAATCTGGATACCCTCATGTCTTATGGGCCCCTCTGAGATGTTCCAACTTTTTCACCTTCACCTCTGTGCTTGCAGGGTCTTGTCTGCTCTGTGATGTAGGCTTCTGATAAACCCCACTTTGTGATCTAATGTATGGTGGGAGTCAAACAGCAAGTATTGGTCTGTGTGGGTTGGTTTCCTGTAGACCTCTATTTTCAGCTTTCCACTCTCTCTGACTCTTACCAAGCAGTCGAAAAAAGTTTGTTATCTTGCACATCGTCCTGGGTAAACTTGATGTTGTGGTCCACTTTTGTGATGTGTTCAGTGATAGTCTGTTCCTCTTGTGTGTGCACTTTAACCGATGTGTCATCCTCATATCGGAACCAATGACTGGGAGTGATTGCTTTGAAGCTATCCAAGGTCTTTCTTTCCACTTCCTCCATGTACAGGTTTGCCACAATGGGTAAAACTGCCTGTAGAATGATTCTGCCTGTAGAACTTAACTTTGTACTTGAAATAGGTTGTGCATAGACATTGGGGTCCGTTTACTAAAGTGCGGTAAATTTGAACTTAAGTTTCCGCATGTTATCGCTGAGAATATTTTTCCACCAGAATATTCGCAGCGACTAAGTTTACTAAACATCGATGTGCTCAGAAGTTATTGCGATCACTTGCGGTAACTACGTTAGCGAACCAGCTTACGTTAGCGGTAATTTTAGCGAGTTGCGAATTTTCTGGCGACAATTTACATTTGCATATATTTATTCTAGAAAATAGTCTTGTTTTATGCGTTAATAATGGCGTTAATTATGGCAATTTTTACTGTGACATTTATTGCCAGAAATGCATCTTCAAAACTCATAAACTTTACTGACTGATGATTATACCATCCAACAACATTACAGAGTGACACCAATCAAACATGTCTGTATCATATAAACCTATACTTCATCCACCCACTCACACACCCTTCTGCCAATAGAATCCTATGAACAAGAAATCATACCAGTTATCTCTCTGTATCATTTAAATGCACAGTTTAATGAGAATTTGGCCATTTCTGGCCAAAAAATAAGTTAACGCCACTATATAGATGGCGGTAAAATGTTGCGAATATTCTGGCGTTAATTTTGTCTTTCACACATTTCACTGCTTAGTAAACCATGCGTTAATATGTACGTATCGTTATTTTCAGCGGATGCGATAACTGGCGAATACATATTCTTACATATTCGCAAATTTATGTTTACCGCAGGTTAATAAACTCGCGAAAACATATTCTGCGTTAAATTTGTCTGTATTTTGTGCGCAAATTTTTACCGCACTTTAGTAAACGGACCCCATTGGTCCAGTAAGGAACACACTTGCTCTGTGTTAACCTTTGTTCTGCTGTCAAGGGTGTTGTCTTTTAGCAACAGCTTTCAACTGTTTCAACTAGTGATGGGCGAATTCGCGACGAATTTCCAACATTCACTGATGGTGAAAGTTTTGGTGAACCGCTCGTGAAAATTTGCCGTGTGTTTTGTTTCGCCGCGCGTCGAGTCCGTTGCGCGCCGAGTTTGTTGCATGCATTTCACCTGGCAGTTTTATTACATTGCACTGTGCGTCAAAACTATTCAGACACGCAACAAAATAAGCGCGCGTCAACTTGGGCGAGCGTCAACTTGGGCGCGTGACAAAACATCAGCGCGACTCGTTTCGCAAATTTTTTTGCCGTTTCGCAAATTTTTCGGCGAAGCCAAATGCCACAGATTCGCCCATCACTAGTTTCAACTGCTGAAGTCACATCTTCATCCTGTCTTACCAAAACCAAATACCATATCAAAACTGATCAGCAGTTCTCTATAAGCCCCTCGATAATAAGCTGCTCCTTATTTCATAGCCTAACAGTCTGCAGCTTGAGGAATGGAGGAGTTTGTTTATGCAGAGGGATTTTCAATTGTGTTAGTTGGTAACCAAAAGTAGAATGTGACTTTACTTCAATTCAGGTTTTGCCCTGTTTAAATAAATAACAAAAAAAGATTAATATTAATTAAAACTACTATCAAAAAGTATGGTTAGCACATTCCTAATGCACCATGAAAATACAGTAAGGCTGAAATAAAATAAAAGAGAACAAGTTTGCAAATAAATATTTACGTTGCAATGTTATATTCTTCATTAGGCTGTTCTTAGGCAAATTTTAATTGTGCACTGCAAACCTTTAGCACCTGCTTGAAGACAAAACCAGTTTCTTCATTAACTAGTTTTATTACATACACTGCGCAAACTGTAACATTCACAATCACTATCCTACTGTTGCATAAGGGGCAAAGTGTTTGCAAAGGCAAAAATGTTCACGTTGGGAACATTTATTCACATTGAAAATTTGCATGAGTGACCAATATTACATTCCCATATTCATATTATGTGATTACCTTAAAGCAAAAATCCATACTTATTATAAATAAATACTTACTGACAATTCCTTTGGCTGAGGACACTGGTCTGTAGCTGAGGTCCGTGAATGGCACATCTGCACAGGTCCTTCCTTGAGTAAAGCCTTGCCTCTAAAGCTAAATTAAATATACTTAGTGCCAGGGCCACCATCAGAAATCATGGGGCCCTGTATGACAAAATTTTGGGTGCCCACTGCGCCAACCCACCACCAGCCCCACCCCAGACCCCTCACACCCCCCACAGTACAGTAAAAAAGCCCATTGGTGGTCAGGGCCCCCCATAAAAGTGAAAAAACTCTACTGGTGAGCAGGCCCCCCCTACAAGTTAAAAAACCCATTGGGACCAGAACCCCCCTACGCGTAAAAAAACTCCATTGGAGGCCAGGATCCCCCTACACCAATGGTCGGGCCCCCCATAAAAGTTAAAAACTTAATTGGTGGCCAGGGCCCCCCTACAAGTTAAAAAGAAACAAATGTTGGCCAGGGCCCCTATAAAAGTAAAAAAAAAACCTTAATTGTTGGTCAGGGCCCCCTTTAAAAGCTAAAAAAACACATTGTTGGCCAGGACCCCCCTTTACAAGGTAAAAATACATTAGTTGCCAGGGGCCCATAGAAGGTTAAAAGACAACATTGTTGGGTTTTAATAAAAAAAAGTTCAGTGGAACTTACCTTAGGTTTGTTTGGGATCTTCTTCCTTGTCCTGTGATAGCAGTTTCTTCAGTTTTCTTCAACAGCTTCTGATTCTTTTGTGAATTTGGGTCTTTTCATTGCTTCTGCTCTGTTCACGGCTACGGGTCTTCAGCTTCAGGTATTCTGCTTTGGATCTTCAGCTCTTTGGCGATGTCCAGCACACTCTTAAAGGAATTGTTCAGTATAAAAGTAAAAACTGGGTAAATAGTTAGGCTGTGCAAAATAAAAAATGTTTTCAATATAGTTAGTTAGGCAAAAATGTATTGTATAAAGGCTGTAGTGACTGTAAGTCTAACATAACAGAACAGAACACTACTTATTGCTTTTCAGCTCTCTTTTGTTTACACTCACTGGTTACCCTGGTTACCAGGCAGTAACCAATCAGTGAATTGAGGGAGGGCCACATGGGTCATAACTGTTGCTTTTGAATCTGAGCTGAATGCTGAGGATCAATTACAAACTCACTGAACAGTTATGTCCCATGTGGCCCCCCCTTCAAGTCGCTGACTTACTCAGATTTAGAGAGCTGAAAAGCAGGATGTTGTGTTGTATTCTGTTATATGAGACATCCAGTCACTCCAGCCTTTATACATTACATTTTTGGCTAACTAATTATATTAGAAACATTTTTTATTTTGCACAGCCTATCTTTTTACCCAGTTTTTATTTTTACCCTGAACTGTTCCTTTAAGCAGGGCCTGGCTAATCCAGAGAGTGCAGCACAGCAGGCCCCCCTTTAAACTTAAAGCCTGAGATGTACCTGCTTGGTTCCCCTCTTGAAGAGCCATATCAGCAAATTTTATGGTGACCTTGCCAAAGAGTAGATTATGTTCTGTGTGGCCAGCTTTAGGCCTATCGTTTCCTTCTTTTATGAAACCACAGGACTTTGGTAAAAATAAAATGCTATGGATATAACTCTCTATTGATGTCCCTTGTTCCTTCCCTTGCTTGTTTACTTCTGAACATCACATTCAGAATCTCATAGACATTTGATTTATAGATTCTGAATTTTGGAAATGTTTTGCTTCCATGTCTAGGGATACTCTATGGTCTGATTGGCCAAAGAGAAGTGCAATATTGAATTTAATGTTTTAGGATTTGCAACAGATGAACATGCAACTGATGTTCTGATGTAAACAGCACTGTGAATAAGCTCTGCCTTAATAGAGCAAAGCACAATCAGTCCAGATGCACAATAAGGTTGTAAACAAACAACATTGAAATAACAGTAACCCTGCTCATTCTGGGAACATGATTAGGACAACCTGTAACAACCCCAATGATCACCCCATCTTACGTACCTAGTGCAGGTACACAATGCTTCCACTTTTATTTTCCTTTTGCTGTGATTATGGGATGGGACATGTGGAGGGAGAAGGAAATAATAAACCCAACAGGATTTTTTTGTCTCCAGTAAGTATTACTTAGTTGGGATCAAGTACAAAGTACTATTCTATTAATACAATAAAGGACATTATTTTTAAAATGTAAGGCTATACTAAATTGAGCGTCACTGTTACTCTAACTATTAGCATTCTCCCTATATTTGCTCAGGAGGAAACCTATTATTCTCAAGGGGTGAGCCCTCACAATGGCGTGGAGGCAGAGTGGCCTATCAAAGAATAGGCGCCAATGGCTCTTAGAACATTAATTTATTAGGACAAATCCACAAAGGATCATATATCAATGATACAGAGCACAGCCATTGAGTAGTTAGTACATACTCAGTACATGCAACCCCTCCAATAGAGCTTGAGAGAGGGTATCATGCAGTCCACTCAGAGCTTCTCTTCTTCCTCTGGGGACGCCTCATTAGTGGAACCCAGGTGGGAAACTATCTAGTCCCTTAAAACTGCACACTGGTTCCCAGACTAGGCAACAATGTCTTTGTGATTATAATCCCTTTTAATACTCCTCGGTGGAGCCAGGAACTGCTAATTTATGTAGCACTAAACCTAGCTACCTCTTCTAGAGAGACCTGTGACAGGATGTAGCTGCCCCTTTCTAAGTCCTGTAAAATGATATGCTACATGGGATGCTCCCTTCCACATAGGGGAGTCTCTGGCAAAACCCTTTGGCAAAAAGCCTTCAGAAGGACATGACTTTCCCTTTTATATTTTACCACACTGCCACCTAGTGGCCAAGCCTGGGTAGCTAGGGGTCATGGGGTGACCAAGCAATTGGAGAACTAATGCCTGTCTTAAATGATCAATTCTTAGGGAAAGGCTGTCAAGGGTTAGGTAGGGGGTGCTGTGGAGGTAGAGGAGGAAGGTGAGTCCTTTAGACAGGGACTGGTTGTGCCCAGGGAACTCATAAGGGAAGGTAGGGACACGGTGACAAAAGGGACGAATCAGACTGGAACGGGTAAAGAGGGCAAGGAGTCAGCTCAGGAGCAGACTGGGAAGAAGTGGGATGGAGCAGATGTAGAAAAGGAACAGACTGGATGAGACAGGATGCGTAGGCTTAGAATAAGATCAGACTGGGGATAGTGTAGCAGAAGGACTGGATAGCAGGAATACTCTGTAGCAGAAACAGAAGGAAAAGGCAGAGCAAGATACAGAGCAAGACAAGGTAAGATATAAGATAAGGTTCAAGGTATAAGGCAGTACAGGGCTGGAAGCAGAAGAGGACTGGGAATAAGGAACAGGCAAGGTCAGGTGATGGTCAGGTAAGGACAAGTCAGAATAAGGATAAGACAAGAGAGGATAAGAACATGGGAAAAATATTAAAGCAGGAAACCACAGTGCTTCGGAAGGTGTTATGTTTGGTAGCTGAGGATGAGGAGAATATAACAGTGCTTTATTAACAGGCTCATACAGGCCTTTCACAACAACAGTAACTTCTTACTTTCACTTTCAAGCTGTACAGAAAGTCCTGTGTACAGTGACACCCGCAGGCCATTTGTATAAACACCACGGAAGGCAAGATAGAATCTAGGTCAAAACAAGGCAAGGTAACAAGGAAAGACAGGAAAGGAGGCTAGAGCAGGAACCTTTAGCCAGGGGCGCTGTCACAGTGATAGTATAGGAACCAATGCAAGGAGGATGAGGAGGGTTGGCCTTAAATAGGGCAGTGCCAGCCCTCATTGGCTGACTGCAAGCCAATCAGGCTGCTGCTGGGCTAGGGCTCTGTATGTGATTTTCCACCAACATTCAGTATTGCGTATTGTCCGCTTGCACCCCCAGTAGTTCCACCACTGTCAGGACTTTCTGCATAATGGGTTTAACGGTAAAGGACCTTAAAATAGTTGCCATGTAGCAAAATATAAAAGGCTATGATGTGAGTGGGAGTTCTCTTTGTTTAGTGAGGTGTATTTTACATCATAGTTGACTTTTCAGCATTATACCCCAATAATATAATAATAGCAATCTTACAAGAGAGTTATAACGTTGACTGAGATGTAAAAAATACATGAACCAGAGGGAGCATACTGTAGATAATTTCAGTTGAATACTCGCTAATATTTGTGATGGAAGACAGTCTCTTTCAAACAGCATGGCCATAACATTACAAATATTAAAGCATTGACCTAAAATTTAACTACGACTGATCATGGCAAGACCCCTGGGAAGTTATATCAAAGGGCCACTCTTATAAATTTGTTATAACATCATCTTGATTGCTATAATACACATACTACATTTTCCCCCATACATCCCTATTATCCCTATACCAGGGGTACCCAACCTTTTTTGCTTGTGAGCCACATTTAAATTTAAAAAAGAGTTGGAGAGCAACACAAGCATGAAAAAGTCCATGTGGATGTCAAATAAGAGCTCTGATTGGCTTTTTGGTAACCCCTATATGGACTGGCAGCCTACAGGAGAGAATGTTTGGCAGTACACCTGGTTTTTATACAACCAAAACTTGCCTCCAAGCCTGGAATTCAAAAATAAGCACCTGCTTTGAGGCCACTGGGAGCAACATCCAAGGGGTTGGAGAACATGTTGCTCGCGAGCTACTGGTTGGGGATCACTGATCTATACCATGAACTTTTGTATTTTATTTCCTGCAGGATGTGTGCTCCAATTTGCACTGTTGATATAATTAGGTATATCTGGAGAATCTAGAGATTGTCAGAGTAACCCTTCTTTGATTTCTGTCTTCGAGTGACATAAATTGTAATCACACGAGAGAAAGCATAACTTAAGTTATCCCTGATGCATCTGTTTACATTTGTAACTGGTGTACTTTATCATGCAGTCGTTGGTTTACATTATAAAAGAACGGTTGTGTAACAAGTAGTTAGAGGAAACCACAGGCATGCCTTTGAAACAACTCTAATGGTATTTTTTTGTTGAAATATTTGGAGCTTGATGAAAGTACTTTCAGGGAAGAAATACAATATATTTGGCCGCATCAATTTTCCGTAAATTTCAGGAGGGAAAAACATTTGAAATTATTTGTCATTCTAAAGTGATGTTCTACACCACAATGGATGGCTAATTTTACAAATGACTGCTCCCAGGTTAAACCTAACGTTATCATTTATTTCTATGACTTGTGTGTGTTTGCTTATTGGGCATATATCTGATATGTTTTATATATTGATTGATGGATAGCCAATACTTGTTAAGTTGTAGGGGATGCTTAGTAGTTCTCTAAAGTTAGGGTATGGGACCTGTTATCCAGAATGCTAGGGACCTGGGGTTTTCCAGATAACAGATCTTACTGCAATTTGGTTCTTCATACCTTAAGTCTACTAGAAAATCATGTAAACATTAAATAAACCCAATAGGCTGGTTTTGCTTCCATTAAAGGGATACTGTCATGGGAAAAATTTTTTCTCAAAATTCATCAGTTAATAGGGCTGTTCCAGCAGAATTCTGAAATCCATTTCTCAAAAGAGCAAAAAGATTTTTTTTATTTTTTATTTTGAAATCTGACATGGGGCCAGATATTGTGTCAATTTCCCAGCTGCTCCAACTCATGTGACTTGTGCTCTGATAAACTTCAATCACTCTTTACTGCTGTACTGCAAGTTGGAGTGATATCAACCCCCTCCTTTCCCCCCCCCCAGCAGCCTAACAACAGAACAATGGGAAGGTAACCAGATAACAGCTCCCTAACACAAGATAACAGCTGCCTGGTAGATTTAAGAATATCACTCAATAGTAAAAACCCATGTCCCACTGCGTACTATTCAGTTACATTGAGAAGGAAAAACAACAGCCTGCCAGAAAGAAGTTCCCTCCTAAAATGTTGGTACAAGTCACATGACCAGGGGCAGCTGGGAAATTGACAAAATGTCTAGCCCCATGTCAGATTTCAAAATGAAATATAAAAAAAATCTGTTTGCTCTTTTTAGAAATGGATTTCAGTGCAGAATTCATCTGGAGCAGCACTATTAACTGATGCATTTTGAAAAAAAAAAAAAATTCCCCATGACAGTATCCCTTTAAAGAGATACTGACACCAGAATTTAAACTCTTTTTTAAAATCTGTTATAATATTGGCTTTGAAAGCTACTTCTAACTTTGCCATAAAGTATTTGCATGATGCTTTTAAATTACCTGTCTGATCCCCCATGTTCCTGTATGAGGAGGCTGCCATATTTGTGCAGCAGGAGTCCGTTAGCATTAGAAACTGTAACTAACAGGCTGAGATGGGACAGTCAGGTTGGCAAAGTCAGAGTGTCAGAGAGTCAGGCTTAGGAACTTCAACTAACAATTATAAACAAAAACAAAGCTCTCAGCAAAAAATGATGAACATGACCTATAGGTAACATTTAAGCCATGGAACCACTTGGTAGGGAAATACTTATTCTGTTTTCCTTCAGGTTTTCCTTCATCCAGGTCATCATATACAGTATCTCATAAAGATAAGTCTAAAGCTAAAGGACTTGCTAAATATAAATGAAATAATTTCATGGAATCTATTGTACACCGGCCTGAATTTCAGCATTGGGCACCCCTGCGACACAGGGACCCCCAACATACAGACGTGCTACAGAGCACTGGGGTTTATGAAAACAGTAGTATATGTCCCCAGTGCTCCTTAGATTGAGGCTGCATTGCAGAATTATTTTGATCATGTTACTTTAGATCTCGTTGATATGGCATCCCTTGGAGTACAACTCATATCTATAAGGTCTGGGCACCTCTGGGCTTTTTAAAAATAAAGCAATGATTATGAGTTGCTAGAGAAAATACTGTGCTTGAAAAACCATTGTGAGAGGCAGCTTGGATATATTGAGAGAGAAGCATGTTCCAGAGGTGCAATAAAATAAAATGAAAAATATTTGACATATAATTACTTGTAAGCAACTGGCTGTACACTTGGGCAGTTGAAATTCATCCCTTATTAGAGAGCAATAAGAGAACATAGGTATGGTGAGCCAGAGAGGAGACCAGATATGTAAAGTGGAGCAGTGGTGTTAGTTGCTTTGATGTCAAAGAGAAGAATTGTTCCCGTTAAGCGGAAACTTGATGGGAAGCCAGGAAAGCAATCTTAACTGCTTAAGACTGAGGGCAATATTATCTGAGCATTTGTGCCAAGGAAAAACTGCAGAGGTAAACGGAGCAAATGGTTTCTCCTGCTCTTTTAATTTGCTCAGAATGGCAAACAAATCTCCTCATGTGTTATTTCTTATATACACTGATTCGTCAGCGTGACGTCAAATTGTAACTTCACAAATTCACTAACACCAACTTTGCTAGCGAAGTAGATAGACAAGCGCAACTTCACTAAAATGACCATTTTACTGAAAGTTACCACTTACACTAGACGTTACTTCCCCAGGTCAGACCTGGTGAAGTTCAATACAATAGATAGAAGTTTAAAAAAAAAAATGCTGGCGTGTTTTACCTTTTTAGGGTGATAGTCTGAAAAAGAGCAAATTTTTTTTTGGGGGGGTTACCCTCCTTCCCCCCTACATTTCCTAACATATGGCAACTCAACTATACAGGGGGCACATGTAGGGCAATAGGACAACTTTATTTTATTTATTAAAGGTTTCCTGGGCTTGTGTAGTGAAATGTAGTGGCTGTAATATATACTTCTATTATTCTTTGAAATTCTCGCTGTATGCAAATTAGGCATCGCTAACCGACCTTAGCGTAACTTCGCACTTTAGTGAATTTGCGTAGTGCTGACAAAAATTTGCCTGCCAAAGTGTGGCAAACATTAGCAAAGGCAACACTAGCGAATTTTCGCCACTTAGTGAATTTCCCCCAATATGTTTATAGATCACATTTATAAAGCCTCGAATTTTCCTGGTCAATTAGAACTCAAATTTTTAGAGGGAAAATAAATCTTAAATTTTTCGATATTTATTTTGTTCCAAAGCAGATAAAAACTAAAATTTGAAAATACTCCAACTAAAGCTTGTAGAAGTCATGTAAAAGTCAATGGCAGATGTTCCCTTTTAAAGTCGGAAGATGTATTTTGTCTTCATGAGGTTTTCGGACTGTTTGAATAAAAAAAAATGGTAGTTTATGGATTTGTAAAAGTGGCACGATTGGAATTGTTGCACGATTTCGTGAGACTTTTCAAGAACATTTAATTTTTGTTCAGATTTTTTTTTGTAAATTAAGGGGAAAGGGGATTAAAAAATGAGAGAAAAAAAAAGAAGTTTTAGCAACACTCAAGTAAGGAGATCTGTGCTAGATATGTCCCCACTGCCACCAACTTTGTCTGTTCACCAACAGAGAGACCCGGTGATAATGCAGTTACCAGATTTGTAGGCCTATCCAAACAAGAAACAGGGTTACATAGTTACATAGTTAAATTGGGTTGAAAGAAGACAAAGTCCATCAAGTTCAACCCCTGAAAATGAAACCCAGCATACACACACACACACACACACACCCCTCCATACTTTCACATAAATTATATATACCCATATCTATACTAACTATAGAATTAAGCCTTTGATATTATGTCTGTCCAAGAAATCATCCAAGCCACTTTCAAAGGCATTAACAGAATGAGCATCACAACATCACCCGGCAGTGCATTCCACAACCTCACTGTCCTGACTGTGAAGAACCACCTACACTGCTTCAAATGAAAGTCCTTTTCTTCTAGTCTGAAGGGGTGGCCTCTGGTGATCCTCTTTATGGGTAAAAAGCTCCCCTGATATTTGTCTATAATGTCCTCTAATGTATTTGTAAAGTGTAATCATGTCCCCTCGCAAGTGTCTTTTCTCCAGAGAAAAGAACCCTCATAAATGAAGTCTTCCATCCCACTAACCAGTTTGGTTGCACATCTCTGCACTCTGTCAAGCTCATTTAAATCCTTCTTAAGGAGTCCAAACAAAACTGCACTGCATACTCCAGATGAGGCCTTACCAGAGAACTATAAAGAAGAAGAATTATGTATCCATCCCTTGAGTTTATGCCCTTTTTTATGCAAGACAGAACTTTATTTGCTTTAGAGGCCACTGCCCGGAATTAGACAACATTATTTTTTTACGAAAAACCATAGATCCTTCTAAGTCAAGGAAACTTCCAACAAACTGCCATTTAGTGTATAACTTGCATTTACTGTATATTATGTTTGCCAAAGTGCATAACCTGTATTTATCAACATTGGACCTCATTTTCCAGTTTGCTGCCCAGTTTCCCAACTTAGACAAATCACTCTGCAAAGTGGCAGCATCCTGCACAATTTAGTATCATCAGCAGAAATGGAAACAGTATTTTCAATGCCCACATCCAGGTCATTAATAAACAAGGTGAAAAACAAGGGACCCAGTACAGAGCCCTGAGGTACCCCACTAACAACACTGGTCCAATTAGAAAATGTTCCATTTACCACCACTCTTTGTAGTCTATCTTTTAGCCAGTTCTCTATCCAGGTACAAATACAATGTTCCAGGCCAACATTCCTTAATTTAACCAGTAACCTTCTGTGTGGCACTGTATCAAATGCTTTAGAGAAGTCTAAGTAAATCACATCCACAGTCATCTCAGAATTGAGGGCCCTGCTTACCTTGTCATAAAAAGAAATTAAGTTAGTCTGGCAAGATTTATTACGCATTAAACCATGCTGACACAAACTCACAGTATTTTGATTTGCTATGAAGTCCAGTATCTTATCCTTTATTAACCCTTAAAAAAGCTTTCCTACCGTTGACGTCAGACTAACTGGCCTATAGTTTTGAGACTGAGAACAGGATACCTTTTTGAATAGCGACAACACATTAGCAATTCAATAGTCTCTGCACCATGCCAGACCTCAATGAATAGATTAGTAAAGAGGTTTGACCATCACAGAGCTCAGCTCGCTAAGTACCCCGTGATGAATACAATCCAGCCCAGACCGTTGTTTACTGTATCTTAACATGTTCTAGTCTCCTTTGTATTTTTTCATGTGTGAACCATGTATTAGTTGTATTACTAGAATTAGGAAACCTTCATTAACTGGTTCCTCGTTTGTGTAGACAATTAACCTATTCTTCATTTGTGTAGACAATTAACTGGTTCCTCATTTCTGTTGGCAAGGCTCATTTGCCCAAGTCCACAACCCCATAACAAAAGATGACAGCTGATTGGTAGCTGTATTGGTGCAATTTAGCAACTATATTTGTACATTAGACACAGAATTGGTTATAACCTTTATCGGGAATGCTGTAGTTAAAGTTGGTCAAAGTATTAAATATTCCAATAATGGGTAAGGGCTGTCGGCTGAAGGCCAAAGATTCTGATGCAGCCCTTTAAGGTTTCTTTATGGCTCTTAGCTGCTAAGTTCCACAGATTTATGTACATGTGTACTGGAGAGTCCCACTCAGATCACATGGATACGCTTGCTATTGGTCAAATTGGACTACTTGAGGTATAGAAGGGACATCTGATGACCTCATACATGTATCCACTGTCTGGATTTTGTCTTTAGGGCTAAGATTTAAATGCATGAACAAAAGACTCCATCCAACTTTATCTGATCCAACTTTACATTCTAGCAATAGGGGGATCAGATTTTGTAGCATCCTACAAAGTCTTGTGCTGTTGTGTTGTATTGCATGGCAACATCAGATAAAATCTGACCTGCAAAATCTCATCAAAAATGCATGTGGAGTTTATCCCATTGTGATCATATTTAATGTAATTACATCAAATGTAAAAACAATGTATGCAGTATCTTTGTAGAAGGATCATTAACTGACCAGGGTCAGACTGGAAATAGGACCAACAACACTCTCTATTACTTGTGTGTAGGAATCTGAGTAATGGGTGTACTTCTATCAGCCCCAACTAACATGCATGTTAACAAGTTACCCGGTATCATTCCATTAAAGCAGGGGTCCCCAACCTTTTTTGGTTCGCGGACCGGTGTCGAGGCAAAAAACTTTTCAAGGATGGGGTTACAGGGGTCGGGGGGATTGGTGGGGTCAGGGGGCGTCAGTGGGGGTCAGCGTCCAATTTGGGCACCAGGTGTCCATTTTGGCGCACTTTGTTAATTGTGGGCTACCAGTTCAGGACTGCCCACTGCCCAGTGATTGGGGACTGCATTAAAGTATTTTTCTCTTGGCCATAGAGAAATATGTTAATATGGACCCTAGCAACCAGATGAAATTCCAATTGCAAACTGAAGATCTGCTGAATAAAAAGTTAAAGATCTCAAAAACAACAAATAATGAAAAACTAAAACTTGTCTCAGAATATCACTCTCTACATCATACTGCATTGTACTAAAAATTAATATAAAGGCAAACCACCCCTTTAACGTAGGATGACGTAGGATTTTCTTGATGTACTTTGTTGGGGCCCCATTTTTCCTGCATTGTTTAGGGACCCATTTCACTATTTCCACCCTTGGGAGTGGAATACTAACCTCTATCCTTGGAATAGTTCTTACACTGATCTATGTCCGAAATGAAGAAATGAATCCAGTATGACACATAGTACAAGTATATATGATGGGTTACTTCAAGGTGCAGGCGTGTAATTCAGTGACGATAACTGACACCAATGAATTTCTTTTTCATGAGGTCCTTTTGGCACCTTTTCTCTTTGTTGCCGACTCTAAATGCCTTTGTTCTTCCAATCGCGCATGTTTTCAGTATAACGTGCAAATTTCACAAATCCTTTCAAGACTGTCAGCTCCTGCTGCAGAACATATTGAGAGCAGTGTCGGCTTTCCCCCAAGGTAAGCTAATGGAATTTGTAAAAAGGCAAGAAGGACCTTATGTCTTTCCATCAGCATTCTGAAATAATTTGGAATAATTTAAGACAAGCATTAATCCCAGTGGTTCACTCAAATACAAAACCCTCCCAATTATTTTCCATCAGCTCACAAGTCATTTCCTTTCTTACCGTCCATTCCAGTGCTGTGATGAAAGTCTCAAAGTCAAAGAGAGAAATCGGACACTCCGCAGGGAAATGTTTGTTCACATATAATTTTCAATGAAAGTGGCAAAGCTTAATCCAATAACAACACAGGATAACTGGAAATGGCATGAAGGTACTGCGTATTCAGACTGGCAATTTGCATGCGGCTCTCTCTGTGTTACATTTCACTCACCTCTGTGCTTTAACTTTAATATTTTCGTTTTCAAAACGGGAGGGAGCCTTTCAAATGTTAATAGCAGTCCAACGTCCAGCTGATTTCTTGACATGGGTTTTGAAAAATTATATATTTTCTTTTTGTGAATACCCAACATATGAAGGAAACTAAACTTGTAATGGAATATATACAGTATAATGGTAACCATATATGAGTTGAAATTGTCAAGCATTTTGGCCAACATCTGCCAAATCATCCCTCCGTGACACCATGTATTAGCATGTTGGAAAGCACTTGGTGGAAAGGTGTGCACTGTATCAAAAGACCATTTGTCCAGGCTTATATAGGCCAAACTGGGGAAACCATTGCAGTTTGCCTGAATGTATTTAAATCTATGCATAATGGCAAAAATAACAAAAAAAAAGACTGGAGGGCAGGATGGGCATCAATCAGTGCCGGAAAAGTAAAAAGTGTGATAACCAGACAATGTCCAACAGAAGCAGCTGGACAGCAAGTCATGGGAAGCACAGAAGAACTAGGCCACAAGGCAAGGTGGATGGAGTCAGTTTGGTGCTTTTTTGACTAGGATGCAAAAATATCAGTGACATCACATAGTGGACATCACATAGTGGAACACCACCAGAAATATCTTAAGAGCAAATCAGATTTCTTTTTAATAAAAGGGTGAGAGGCACAGCTGCTCAATTCCAGTCTTTCAAGTTTTTGGCGATTTTTCTGTCAGCTTCTACTAGGGATGCACCGAATCCAGGATTCGGTTGGGATTCGGCCAGGATTCGGCCTTTTTCAGCGGGATTCCTACCTGGCCAAACTGAATCCATATGCAAATTGGGCCCAGGGAGGGAAATCACGCAACTTTTTGGCACAAAACAAGGAAGTAAAAAATGGTTTCCCCTTCCCACCCATAATTTGTATATGCAAATTAGGGTTCGGATTTGGTATTCGGCTGAATCTTTTGGGAATGATTCGGGGATTCGGCCAAATCGAAAATAGTGGATTCGGTGCATCCCTAGCTTCTACTTTTCTGTACTTTACTCGTGTGGACTCGTAACGGCTTGACTTGGCTCTATTCCTGGGCTACTATTTCTTCTTGCTCCTTGTGGCTTTGTCTCCTGATTTGATCTTCTTGCAATTACCTGGTTTATCCTGCAAATCTGGTGACTCTGAACAGGTCCGGACTGAGAATTAAAATAGGCCCTGTCCTTTCAGGTACACAGAGGCCCAACCAGCCAACACAGAGGCCCAAACAGCCCCCACCAGCCCACCAAATAGTGGCTTTCTATGGCAACTTATAACAGCCCCTCTGGCATTTGCCAGAACCCACAGATTGTCAGTCCAGGCCTGACTCTGAAATACATTTTGTCTACCTAATTGGTTTCTGCATTAGAAGGTTATTTAGTGCTTTCTGTTTCCCTGCAAAGATTGTTAACCCTTGCTGGCTGTGCTCACTCTCTATCTGCAAAACTTAGTACAAGACTGTTGTTTTTATCCCTTGCTGTTTGGGCTTACTCTCTCTCTGCAAAACTTAGTACAGGTATGGGATCTGTTATCCAGAATACCATTACCCATGTCCAAATGAGGGAAAGACCATATCCCATAGACTCTATTTTATCCAAATAATCCAATTTTTTTAAAATGATATTCTTTTTCTCTGTTATAAGAAAACAATTCCTCCACATACCCGCTCTCTAGTGCTCAATGGAATCACGGAAAGGAACAGTGATATTAAGATTAATGCGGCTTTATTATACACACCAACAGCATGACAGACAGTGGGATGGTGAGAGTGCTACGCGTTTCGTGCCCTTAACTCTCCTGGCACTTCGTCAGGGTCCCTGACAAGTTACAAGTTAAAACAAATAATTGGTGACTAGGGCCCCCTATGAATTAAAACAAATAATTGGTGACTAGGGCCCCCCTATAAGTTAAAACAAAGAATTGGTGACCAGGGCCCCACTATAAGTTAAAAAGTTTTTACAAGTAAAAAAATTTTTTTCAATTGGTGTCAGGGGCCTATAGATCTTTAAAATAATAGTGTACATTGGCGGCCAGGGGATTTAAAAAAAAAAAATCAGTAGAATTGAACTTGTGGCTTCAGGACTTTAACTTGACCTTCTTTCGTTACTTTGTTTTTTTTTTGCCTCTTCAGAACTTCAATTTAGGCTGTTTTCATGTCTTTGGGTCTTTTCGGCGCTTTAGGACTTTGGGTCTATTTGCTGCTTTTGGGACTTCGGGTCTTTTTGCCGCTTTTGGGACTTTGGGTCTTTTCACCTGTTTTCTGGACTTTAGGTCTTTTTGCCACTTTTGGGACTTCAGGTCTTTTCACCTGTTTTCAGGACTTCGGATCTTTTGTCTGATTTTGGGGCTTCAGCTGTCCAGCACCTTGGCTGCGGAAGATGTAAGAGGAGGCGGCTTCAGTGCGGTCAAGGGGGGCCTGGCTATTTCAAAAAGTGCAGCACAACCATGCCCCATTCAGGCCCAGGCCCGTTCAGGAGTAGTTCCTGTGTTCCCCTGAGGGTGGCCCTGTGCTTAGCTAATATACATATATTTGTATAAACAAATACTTTGCATACTATACAATTACATTTCACTGAAAAGTGTACTGAGACCATGAGAACTATTAGTTCATCAGCAGCTGTAGGAGTGTCTCACACTGTTTTATTGAAGATGACAGTGCCACTGGGAATACAGTTTTCAACACTGAACAAAGATGTTTCATGTGAGATTTACTCAGTTGTTCACCAAGGTGGACATGTGACCTTGCATCTTGCTGACCTCTTCCTGGGGCTCGCTCCTCTGTTTATTACTGGGAAATCTGTACATTATTAGCTCAGCAATGACCAACTTCCCACCATATTAAATAGGTGGGTCAGACATGTGTTCTGGTTTTAATTCACTCTTCACATCGGGAATCCTGTGCTCTGCCAAAAAATCTAGAAGTATAGTGTTTCTTCAGCCTCGCCGATATAAACTGCATTAAGATGTCATTGAATTTTCCCCCAAATACTTTGCTTATCAGTGATAATCAACCAGGACGGATGTGCTGAAACATGCTGGATTTTCTTCATGTAAAATACACTTGTCCATCTCTAGGAATTAGCAATGGGATCAATTAAAGCGTGTGCAATAAACTTAGAAATTAGAGGTATAAGTGGGAAGAATTTACTTTAGAATCTTTCAGATTTTCAGGGTGAAAGACAATTTTTTTATTGGGGATTCAATTTGAAATAGTAACCTAAAGGGAAAATTAAGATAGTTTCATTTAAGAGCATTTCTGGAGAGCATGGCACAGTTTTGGTTCCTTGGAAGCAAGGGAACCCTGTCAATGCCCACCAACCTTGTTATGTCAGTAAATTCAGCAATTTCTGAAACTTTTGTTCAGTTTTCACTGCAGTTTGCATCAGTTTACCAAAAAAGCATCACACTCAAATTGCAGCTGACGCTACTTATTGGCCATCTGCCAGAATTGTAGGGGAAAATGCTGCATTATTGGTAAAGAGCAAGACAATTTGTGTCTGAATTTTGCACCTTGCTAACAGGTCCTCGAGGAGTTCTTTAATATAAGGACAAGAGTAAATGATTCAAAACAGTTCACTGTATTAAACATTTAGGGGATTCTGGGACATTTTCAGGCAAGTTCTATAGAAATTGTTTAAATAAGATTCTATGGAAGATATTCCTGTATTTCAGAGCTTTCAGGATAATGAGGATAATACAATTCACATAATACCTTTGACCTGCATTTGGATAATGCAAGTCCTAAAATGAACACCAGATCAACAAGTAGTATCTACCACCAGAAACTGAAGGTGCCACTGATGATCTCCAAGTATTGCAAATATGAATATATTCAGTTATTGCTATGGAAGAAAATGGCCCCTCCCTGTATGAACTATGGTCTAAATCCATTAACAACTGGTTAGAATATACAGACTCTGATGATCAATAATCATAACATTGCAGTAGCGGCAAGCACACCATTTTGTTTCAATAGGGAATTACACCCACATCTTTTATTGTAAACTCTTCAAATTATGTATGATCTCTGTAAACTTTGACCCTCATACTAAGGTAACACAAAAAATTAGGGGAAAGGAACTGCTCAAAAACTCCATTCTCTGAGATCATATCTGAAAGTGGATTCACAATACTTTACACAACCCAAAATCCATTCCCTAATCAATAGCTGCTAGTATTGTGGTACATAGAACCTCTTTCTCTGTCTTCTCGAAGCTTCTTCAATAGCTGTGCAGCAACAGATAAGCAAAAGTATTGTGTCCACTTGGCCTCCTCAAAAGCAAATTCACTGGGGGAACTTATAAGCTAAGTGTAACTTCTCTTTTATGAACTCAAAGTCAGGTGTCAGCCCTAAAGTATGTTGCTCTTAGCTGGATGAAGAGATCCAATAATGGCATCAATTATGTGGAAACTGATTATACAAAAATCTCACAATTCCTGGCAGGCATCTGTCATAGACTCCATTATAGTTAAATAATAATAATTTATAAAAATGATTTCTTTGTAATCATAGAACAGTACCTTGTACTGGAGCCAAACTGAGATATAAGTAACCTCTTTAGAGGCAAAAACAATCCTGTTGGATTTATTTAACGCTGAAATTATTTTTTAGTGGTCCTAAAGTATGGAGATCCAAATTATTGAAAGATCCCTGAGCTGGAATTTCACGTTCCCGAACATTCTGCATAATAGAAACCATACCAGTTCCTGGAACTTATACCCCCAAACAATTTTTGCACCATTATGTCTTAACAGTTGGTTTTAGTCTAAACTTTTTTTTGCCCAATGGAACCAAATAGCAATCAGGGTTTAACAGACTAATGTAATTAAAATAATGAAAGCAAAAGTTTGGTTATTGCAGAGGGCCACATATGCCCCATGCAACTGACTTTTCTCTCATTCCTATAAAACTATGTGTGCACCATATCTTGTAGCACGGGAGTGTCACAATCCAGAAAAACTTTTAATTACAATTGATTATCAGATGAAGAATATTATCTGACCATATATTTTGCTGAAGTGCTGAGTACAGTGATGATGATCAAGGTGCAGGAATCATATACATAATGGATAATTATATGAAAATAATCATTAAAGGCTAAGAACAATGAGATTTTTCTTCCTGCAAATTCCTCATGAGATTAGCATGTGGATGACTGTGCAATGCAACGCCTTGTCTAGCAAATTACAATCCCCCCCATATATGTATATTTTGTTTTAACAGTCAATTAAAAATGAGTAGCCTCGGGAGTGGACAGCCTTGAGGTGGATTAAGACTTATTAGTGTCACTGCCTCTTCTGCTGTGAAAACAGCCCGTTAAGAACTAACTCTCTTTAATAGCATTTGACTTGACTTTAGCCGGCCTATCCGACTTTTCTAAGTGACCTAATTTACTTTGGTACTAAAATTTGCCATGTTATAGATATTATCAACGATTGTTAGTAAACACTAATGGACCGTCGTTCCCAGTAAATGCTTTGTGGGATAATCCTGGCTACTGGCAACAGCGAGTTCTTTGAAAAGGCGGACATTTTACTTCCTAAGCCTGAGTAGATCTTATTGTGATAAGTACTGTTGGAATTCCTGTCTGGGTGTTCTGTGTGACCTGGGTGGCAGGAGGGCTCAGTAGAAATCACTCAACACTTGACTCTGTAGTGCTTTGTCTCCATTTTCTTTTCTTTTTTTGTACGCTACTTTGGACACATGACTAGCGATGAACTTTTTACCTCCAGATTTAGGTTTGCTCAAAGAAAGTAAATGAGTCCAGAGCAATTGAAATGGTAAACTGATCCATTTGAAAACAATTATGCAATCGGATCGTACAGTATTTGTGCTTATCAGACAAGTCTGTCTAGCAGAAGCCATTGTTATCCAAAAAAACCCAGAACATTTTCTCAGATTATTTTAATTTTCTACGTAGAAAGCAAGAGAATTTTCAGGGTGGCAATGGCAGGAATAAAAGGATTAAGGTGGGCACCCCAACATCATTTTACACAATTAAAACAAATCCAGAAGACTTTATTGGCCGGTACATACTGGGGGTCACTCTAGGAGTGGCTTCAATGCTCTTCCTAGCTAGACTCCCTTAATTCATTCTTGGTATGTTCTTTAGTACATCGGTCCTGGTCACATGGAGTCACCCTGACTAGCACAGATGTTTTTTCAATATTTTTTCAATTTAATTAAAATTTTTTGAAAGAAATGTTTGATGGTTTTGTTTTTTTGCAAATTAGATTTTGTTTGAATTTGAAAGTAATATTTCATATATGCAGGTTTAGGATATGTTATCCAGAATGCTTGGGAAATGAGGGTGGGTATTTTTCCCACTGATAGATTGATTGATGTCATAATTCAGCAAAAAACGGTGTTTGAATTTACCATGCATTATTTTCTGCTAAAGAAAAAAATGCTTATTGACTCCAGTGCATTTGGTGTTGGAAAAATACATCTCAATACATCTAATACTGTATATGTAATTCTAAAACACCTGGACTTGCTGAGTAATCTTTGAAATGATTTCAATGATTCAACAAATCCAGTTGTTTTAGAATCACTTATATTCGATATACCATGACCTGGGTGAATTAAAATATTAATAGTCATTGACCCCATACATTTGCTACAAGGAAAAAAGTGAGAAAAAACAGCCATTGACTCCAATGCATTTGGTTCTAGAAATATTGACTATATATGAAATGAGCAACATTTTGGTGAAACGTAGCCATTTCTCTAATATTTTTGTGGTTTTGCAAAGCGACATGGGGCAATTTTCTCATTAGAAAATAGTGGTTTTACCATAATTTGAATCTTTTACTATAAATCTACAAGTACAAGCTGCTGTTTTCTTATTACAGAGAAAAAATGGATCTTTTTTTTTAAACATTTGAATTATATGCTTATAATTGAGTTTATGGGAAAAATCTTCCTGTAATTAGAATATTTCTGGATAATGGGTTTCCAGATAGGGGATCCCATACCTGTACTTAAAATGATGTACAGCCATTGCGTGCATACAGAGAATAGAAAAGATAGTGGCACCACTCATATTCCATATGTACATTTACATTTGTTCCCACATAGGCCTAGGATTTGTGATAGGCCTAGAGCGGTAAAATTTTAGGGGCATCATGCCACCCTCCCGCATAGTAAACTCCATAAGGAACTCCAAGTTCCCTTGAGCTAAAGCCTGTGCACTCGTGTCGAGGGGGGGGGTGGAGGGGTGGGGTGGATTGATGAACGGCTACCAGTGCTAGGACCTGGAGGCCTCGGGCGGCAGGCAGGCAGGGAAATCCCAGTGAATCAGATGCAAACATTATTTTAAAAGTGTTTTAAATTCAAAATGCAACTTGTACCACATTTATACAATTGTGTCCATGTTCATGGGTGTAGTTTGGATAGATACAACTAGGAGGGCAACTTATGGGGGAAATGCTGATTTATGGATAAAAAAAATTACATCAATTTGCATCTGAATATGTATAGAACCAAATAAAAATCTCAAGACATCACCAGGCAATTTTTAATGAAGAGGGAAATAACCAAGGCATTTTTTCAAATTCCATTAATTCTTGGAGGGCTATTTATTATAGGTCAACAACGATTAAACTCTATTGCTCTACAACTACAAATGCCATGAAAAGTATTAAGAGATCCAAAAAAAAAAAGAAAGTATTAATTGAAAACATTCTGAATGATGGGCTAAAAAACACTAAAACCCTCTAAAAAATTTTTTTCCAGTTATTATTAGCGAAAACCCCCCCAGAAACCTCTAAAAGTCCGAAATGATTAACAGCTCCTGTAGCCTCCTATTATTACTTGGAAGTTTTGTATTAGAGGTTTTCTTTAGTGATAAGCGAATCTGTTCTGTTTTGCTGAAAAATGAGCAAAATGGTGAAAATTTTGAGAAACACATTGAAGTCATTTTTTTACTTGCTGCAATTTTTTTTATGAGCGCAACTTTTTTCCTCACTCCAAATACATTACAGTCAGAATTTTTTCTTGCTGCATTTTTTATTGTCTCAGCGACTTTTTTGTCTTGGTGACTTTTTGTCCAAATAAATTAAAGTCAATGTGCATTTTTTCTCAAGTTTTTTCTCACTCCAGATGCATTAAAGTCAATGGGTGGTTTTTCTTGCAACAACTTTTTTTGTCCCTGCATTTTTTTTTGCAGCAGAACATTGCCACAATTTTGTGAAAAAATTAGCCGATGGCGAAATGCAATATGTTGCAGCTAATCCATGCCTGGCGAAAAAATGAGTCCATGATTAGTCTTCATGGTTTTAATTAATTAATCTTGAATTTTTAGAGATTTAGAGAAAAACACAAAAGACAAAAAACTTTGATTCGTGAAATAACCCCAATAATGTAAATTATAGCAAATCAGCCCCATAATCTTCACTCATTCACATCACAGCAGCATTAGTACGTGAACCATTATAATAATTCTAGTTTATTACATGTATTAAGCTTCATGCAGTCTTGAGAAAAATACCTTTGGAAAAAAAGAACCTTTTAAGAGTTTTAAGTGGAAATGACATTGTTTCATTGAGAGATTTCTCATATTACGTGTTTAGTGGGTCAGATTGTGCAGACCCTACTTCAGCCCTTTGTTGTTGTAAGTGGTCATGGTTAGATGACTCCTGTTGAATAGGATGGAGTGGCAGGAGGTTAAATGTGAGAACGTTGTGTTTTTAGGCTGATATTTTGCATCCAGCAAAGTTAATTAGGAAGTGAAACCTTATGCAATTGACAGTGTGCATTGTTGATTGCCAGTTCACTGTGACAAATTCCATTGAAAGGTACTTCACTTTCTATTGTAAACAAAAAGGTAAGGAATTTGCCCAAAAATGTATTTGTGAAGCTCTGCCTTTCATCAGGGTCTAACCACATAGTAAACAGCAGAAATAACTTGCCTTAATACGCGGTGGCGTTGAAACATTTATCAACAAGCTTTGCCTTCATTTCAAAAGGCATGTTTTGGGTAAAGCTAGACCCCGTTTCATGGAAATGCCGCCTTAATTTGTCTTTTAACATTAGTACAGGTCAAGGTCACTAAACCCAATAGAAAATGTAATTTTCATTATTTCATTTGCACTGAAAAAGATAAAGAAACTGCCCAATTTTGTCTTTGTCTTATACAGTACATCAAACTAAAGTACAAAAAGCAGCAAAAGCCGTATACACTAGTAAACAAATATGCCTTTGTAGTTATGATTATCCATGCAAACAGTTAATAGCTGGAACTATATGCACATGTTGTCCATTTGGTTGGGTTTAGAGGATTTCTACCATATTGCCTGACTGTGTGAGAATGTGTGATAGCTATGGGGTTGGGTTATTGATCAGTCTCATATATCCTCAAGGTCACCCAGTATATGGCCACCCTAAGATAATTCTTTCAATTCATTGGAGTCATTAGTGGGGTGAATGAAAGGGCAACAGTAGGAGTATCAGTGAGGATACTATCACTGCACAAATTGCCAGTCGCATGTAGGTTTCATAATTGGTATGGGACTTGTACACGAACTCATGGTCAAGTCAAGGATTTTACTAAAGTCCCTGCTGTGGCCTACCTCCATTTTTCTTAAACCATTTTCTTCACATGTTCCTTGTTTTTATTATTCCTTGCTTGCGTCATAGTTACTTGCCCATAAACTTTGCCTGAAGTGAAAACCAGCAAATAATATACTGATACTATACCTTCAGATCTCTTCAAAGGTACACTATACATTGGTCTTGTTAATAACTCATTTTCAGTTCTAAAGATTCCTTTGAAGACACCCATTCTCTAAACCTGGTCCTTAAAGGAAATGTAAACCCTTGAAAAAATTCATGCAAAATTGCTCTTCTGAGCACTTTTCTGATTTATATATATATTTTTTCTAGTTAAGAAAGTCAAGATATTCACAGCTTTTAAACTGTTTACATAATGAATATAAAACCGCTACTTGCTGTTCATTTTAGCTGCGTGGCTATTGCTTCCCAAAAAGGAGCATTATGTGATGTTTAGAACTGACCAGAGAAATGTCAAATGACTTTTTTCTGCTCGCTAACCTTATTTTAGAGCAACATCATGATCATCGATCATATAGAAATAAGTTGGCGCTATAGAAATACATGTTAATAATAAATAATAGTAATCTAAGATGTTCCTTTTCCCACAAAATACATTTTCAGTCAACCAAAATGAACTGCAGGTGGTGCTGTTGTTTTTTAAATTAATTTATAAAAGACTAATCTCAAGTCATTCTAAGTGAGCAGGTCATTTTTTTTAATTCTGACAGGTTTTATGCATTTAAAATCAGCGAAAAAGGTCTGGTGTTGGAAATGAAAAAGGGATGAAAAAACCCCCAATGCATAATCAATAATTGGGAACGGTAAATATCAAACTGAATCTGAACCCTAATTTGTCTATTCTAATTTGGGAAACTTGTACAATTACGTCTGTTACAAGAGAAATATTGAAATTTTCAATTGCTCTGAGTTTTAAAGTTACATGACATTGAAAGTTCTAAGTCAGTTCAGCAGAAGATGTAGAAATTGGGCAGATCCTGCAAAACGTTCTACAAGTCTCATAAATGAATCCTGCCTTAAGGTGGCCATAGACTCACAGATAATATCATATGCAATTAATTTTCGTACGATAATTGGTGCATGGATGGAGGGAAACTTAGACTTTGATATTGGTCGGCTCGTGGATTGGGCCGGCCGGAAAATTTTTATTGGGTGTCTTTGAAGGCACCCAAACATCGGCCATTGTTAGTGCTGAATACAGGTAGAATTCTATTGTTTCTACCTGTATAACTGACGATTCTGCTCTATACATCTGTATTGAAACTAATGATCTTTCCTGGAAACATCTTTTCCAAGAAAGATTGTAATTGTTAAGTCTATGGCCACCTTTACATGCAACCCATTTCAGTCTTTTGTGTATTTTAATTGAGGAAGGGACAAATTGTCTGATGGATGGAATTACATGGCTTTCTGGTGGACACATAGAGAAGAATGGGAGAAGAAAGAAGATTTGGTTTTGGAGAATTTTTCCTGGCTGCAGAGTGTAATAGTCGTGGAATAAACATGAGTAGTGATGGGCGAATCTGTCCCGACAAAAAAAATCGCATAACGCATTGAAGTCAATGGCCGTCAAAATATTTTCGACGTGCAACAATTTTGACATGAGCAAAAATTTTTATACGCGGGACTATTTTGTCCAAATGCATTAAAATCAATGGACATCTGAATAATTTTGATGAGCATCAATTTTCATGTGTGCACCAATTTTGCTGTGGCAAATTTTTCCCGCAGTTTGTGAAAACGTTCACGGGCGGTGAAATGTGGAAATTTGCTGTGAATCCATGCCCGGCGCATTTATTTGCCCATCACTAAACATGAGCTGGAAGTTGTATAGGGTCCAGACTTGTGCTGCAAGGGAACTGATGATAGAGTAGGTAAATTAAGGGACCTAAGTGGTTAATTAGGGTCTAACTGGGAAGAATGTTTGGGAAAGGAATTGTGCATCCCAGGGGAAAGTCAAGGAGGGGGATACTTTGGTAAATAGACAACAAGAAGGGAAAATTTTAAACTAGAGTGAACATTTTAGGATATAGATTTAGAAAAAGAAAAGTACAGGTATGGAATCTGTTATGCAGAAACCGGTTATCCAGAAAATTAAGAATTACGGAAAGGCTGTCTCCCATAGACTCCATTATAATCAAATAATCCAATTCCATTTCCTTTCTCTCTGTAATAATAAAACAGTAGCTTGTACTTGATCCAAGCTAAGATATAATTACTCCTTATTGGAAGCAAAATCAGCCTATTGGGTTTATTTAATGTTTATATTATTTTCTAGTACACTTAAGGTGAGAAGATCCAAATTACAGAAAGTCCCATTATCTGGAAAGCCCTCAGGTCCTGAGCATTCTGGATAATAGGTCCCAAACCTGTAGTTTCTCCAGGTCTGTATGTCATAGAAATTTGCACTTGCACCCTCTTCTTGCAAAATATACAATACTTGATTGACAGCTGAGATTTTTAAATGAGCTAAAAACAGCTATGAATGCTTTAATAAAAATCTGAAATTGGATTTCATGTTTAATTTGAAAAGGACTTTTATTATACAGATTTTTGTGTCTGGGTGACGGGTCCACTTTAAAGTAATATAAATATTATGCAGTGTTGCCCTGCACTGGTAAAACGGCAGTATTTGCTTCAGAAGCATTTCTATTGTCTAAATAAATAAGCTGCTGTGTAGCCATGGGGGCAGCCATTCAAAGGAGAAAAGGCTCAAGTTACACAGCAGATAGCAGATAACCTCTGCAGAACATAATGTTATCTGTTATCCATTACTTATCCTGTGCCATATAGCCGTTCTTCAATTTCCGCCATTTCTGCTTAGCAGTTTATATGAACTATAGTAGTGTTTCTGAAGCAAACAGATCAGTTTGAACAGCACAGGGCAACACTACATGATATTTTCTTTACTTTAAAACACTTTAATTTTGTTGGTGTTACTGTTCCTTTAAAGGAACAGTAACATCAAAAAGTGAAAGTGTTTTTAATTATTGGATAAATAATGTAGTGTTGCCCTGCATTAGTAAAACTGGTGTGTTTCCTTCAGAAACTTAACTATAGTTCATGTAACAAAATGTTGTGTAGCCATGGGGGCAGCCATTTAAAGGGATACTGTCATGGGAAAACATGTTTTTCAAAACGCATCAGTTAATAGTGCTACTCCAGTAAAAATTGATTTCAATGCAGAATTCTGCTGTAGCACTACTAAATGATGCGTTTTGAAAAAACATGTTTTCACATGACAGTATCCCTTTAAGCACAGGGCACATAGTAGATAACAGATAAGCACTGAACAATTACATTGTTTACTTCAGAGCTTATCGGTTATCTTCTGTGTATCTTTTGCCCTTTCTCCTTTTCAGCTTTGAATGGTAGCTTGTTCATATGAACTAAAGTAAAGTTTCTGAAACAAACACATTACTTTTACCAATACAAGACAACAATAGTGCATTATATTTTAATTACTCTAAAACAATTAAAAATTTTTGGGTTTACTGTTCCTTTAAAATAAAGTAAGAAGGATGCCAGGTGGTTTATTGTCCAAGACAATACATCCACATGGTTAAACTCACAAAAACACAGAGGCAAGGTAACTCAGAGTCTGGGTGATAGCTACTCCCTACTACAATCCTTGTTGGAGCACAGGCTGCTCATTATATTTAACCTCTCTTTCTTGCTTTCCTAGAAAGTGCTATGAAAGAGTTAATCCAACAATGGGTAAGCCTCGTTCAAAGAGTCCCTGCTCCCCAACTTTTACTAGAGGTATAGGTCCCTCTAGGACATTACAACTTTACTGGGCTTTAGTGTAACCAGGCTTCCTGGAGCACATCCAGCTGGGTTAGCAACAGGCCCGGACTGGCAATTTATCTTGTCGGGGAAATGCCGATGGGCCGCTCTATATTTAGTTTAAATGGGCCGCTGCTCCTGAGCCTTAACTTACTTTTGTTGCATCCGGCAGGCTCTAGGACCGCTCCTCCATCCTCTCCCACTGTGGCTCCACCCCCCCACTCCTCCGTGCTGCCGTGCTGTTTGTGTCCCAGCAAAGTCAGCATAGAGTATGTGGTGGTGGCTCGAGTCCTGAAGGGCCCCACCGCCCACTTTGCCTCCCTGTTGCCGTGGACACTCATTATTTTGGTGAAAGGCCATGCATTCTGCTGTGAAACGCACGGCCATCTTGGATTTTGTTTCTTACCAACCCAAGGAGCAGGGAGGGAGGGGGCCGCTTTGGAGCCTGGCTCTGGTCTAGGGTTGCCACCTGGCCGTTTTTTGCCGGCCTGGCCGGTATTTTTGATGTTTGATCCCAATGTTATTAATAGGAAAAATAGATAAATATATAGGAAGGCCAGTATATTTTTTTTTAAGAAAAGGTGGCAACCCTACTCAGGTCTGATCAGCCAAAAGGCCCCATCCCAATCTGCTTGGGGACAGGCTGAGCCTCACATCAGCCCAGAGAGAACTGGAGAAGCCCCTGCCAGACGGAGACTCAGGTACAAGAGGCAAAGGGGCTAGCTCTGTTAGGGAATGCTGGTATTGTAGTAACATAATAGTTCAGGCTGGACATGTGCAAAGTGTTACTAGCACTCTATTGTCTTATTATACCCACTCATAGCTGGTAGTGATGGGCGAATTTATTCGCCAGGGGCGAATTCGCGGCGAATTCCCGCGATTCGCCGCTGGCGAATAAATTCGCGAAACGGGCAAAAAAATTTGCCAACAAAAATTCGCCGCGCAAAAACGAGTCGCGCGTCGTTTTTGACGCGACGCGCCGAAAACGACACGCCGCTTCGGAAACTACGCGACGCGTCAGAATTGACGCGACGTGCGTGAAAAACAACGTGACGCGCGTCAAAAACGAAAAATTCGCGAATTTCTCTGGAAATTTGCGCATTTTTCGGCGAAGCGAAACGCGGCCGTTTCGCCCATCACTAATAGCTGTATCTTGTTTACAAATACAGACAGAAATCTTTGAGGGAGAAATTGAGCTTATTGTTTCCCCTCTGCAAGCTCTGTGACTGTGGGGCCCCACAAATATTGGGCCACAAGTAGTGATGGGCAAATTTATTAGCCAGGGGCGAATTCACCGCTGGCGAATACATTCGCAAAACGCCAGCGAAAGCTTTGCTTCGGCGAAGCTAAACTGGGTAGATTAGCCCCCATCACTAGCCACAAGGCAACATCCCTCTTTGCACCCCACTCAAAAAAAACCCTAACTCTGATAGTGGGGGGCACAGTGTATCTCTGCATGTGAAGGCCATATAAAGGCACAAGGCTAATAAATATAATAATGTACCCCTACTGTAAATGATAAGGATATTAGAAGTCACCTGGGGGTTCTGTGACAAGGCTGCATAATTTTTAATATATGTTACATGAATTACACTTAAGTGAAAAGGCAGCTCTTTACGTACATCATTTTTGCAGTTTTACCCCAATTTATGACTTGATGTGTACAAGACCATTGCATGTGGGCTGCTTTGATTTTTTTGCCCGGGCTGCTTTTTACCTCCAGTCCGGCCCTGGTTAGCAACCAAAGGCCAAAGAGAATGATCCACCCCTAACCATACACAATGATAAAATGTGGCAGGAAGAGGTCATAGCAAAAAGGGAGGTTGTGGGTGCACTTCCATTACACTTCTACATTTTAACTTAGCCCTAGAAGTGCACCCACAACCACCCTTTTTTTATTTGAAATGTAGCAAGAAGCAGTGGCTGAGCTTCATGTGGTTTGTAGCACCCTCATACCCCCCTTTTAACTAATGGTGGTCCTATGTTTTTAATTGCAATATCTGCAAGTAACACTTTTTACACTTATGTACAATTATTACACATTTTTATAGCCTGTCTTTCTTACTGATATTTCCTCACACCTATACTCTTATCTATACTCACATTTACACTTGCAAATATTATACAATTTTTTACACCTTTACACATAGCTTTGCTTCGCCTTCACTATTTTCCAATGTTTCTTTAAAAAAAAATGGGTGTTTTGTGGGAAGTCTCTCTCTCTCTCTTAAAAGCCGCTAGTTAGTGGTGGGGGAGTATTTAGCCTTCAGACAAACCAAGGCTCAGGAGACATTTACTTCAGTGTTACTATGCAGAGAGGTACAAGACCTTTTATGTGGGGTTTACCTTGGTATGGTGGCTTATCAATTTTATGATTATAACTTTGTAACTAAAAACACTTGTTTTTGTAAATATATGCACTTGCATATAATCTGAATTACTCAGACAGGGGACCAGCGAATGTGCATTGATTAATTGGCGAAGTCAGTAGCACTTCCATTATACTTAAATATTTTAACTTAGCCCTAGGAGTGCACCCACAACCCCCATTTTTCGGAAGAGGTCATAGGCCAATAACATAAACATGTAGATAAGATAACTAGAAACACCTGCATCTGCCCAGCAACTAGGTAGATATGGAAGTTTAGGGACTTAGTATATCGTTGGTTCCTAACAACATCAAACAGTAGAATGGCTTTTGTAAGTGATAAGGAGCCTATGGAAAGAGAGGCAAGAGCAACAGAGGTTTAAAAGGCAAATATCAATTAGATAGCACTTTTATAACATCTATGGTTGGGTTGGCATCCCACACATGATCATCGTGACTGGTGAGATGTGACATGGACCCATGTTGGGTTGTATCAACTCCAGCAACCAGGGGAGGCATCTGCTTAACAAATATTAATCCTCATTTGTCTTTTAAAATCCAGCCACCAATTTGTCCAAATCACTCCCTGGGTAAAAACATATTATATGGATCTTATTATATTTTGTGATTTTGTGTTGCCTGTAAACAGAAAAACTCTATTTCCAATGCCAGCGTCAAGGTCCCTAATGAGTAATTTAAAAAGAAGTGGCATAAGAACAGAACCCTGAAGTGTTCCACTCACAACTCTGATCCAACAAGAACCTAATCACAACTCTTTCAGCCAGTTTTCTGTCCAATTAAAATTAGTTGGCCCCAGACCCATTTTGCCCAATTTGCCCAATTTGCACAGTTACTTTTGTGTTTTACCTTAGCAAAACTTTAGCAAATTGTAAATATCAATCACAGAAAAAAAATCAAACCATAAACCCTGTTTAGCTCCATATTATGCACTTTTCTGAGGTTTCTCTGGCTATTTAAGTGCACATTATTCTGGCTTAGTGTAAAGAATTAGGGTCCATTAAACTGTTTTATAGTACCTCCAGTGGTGTATTTATTTGCATACATGCAAACCACGGATGGGACCAAGGGGGCACAGGCCACGGTGCAATTGCACTCCCTCCCCCTCTCGGGCCCTCCACGAAGATCGCTTTTGGAGGGGAGGGGCGGCCTGCACCAAGGCCCCTCAACATGTAATTACGTTACTGAGTAGCTCAAATCAAGTGGAACATTGTCCCCTTACACTGTTTTATTCTTTGTAGATTATGACAACTGACCCACTAGGATACATGGAAAACTCTTGGTGGGCTCAGATGTTATTGGGCTCTCCTTCTCACCCAACCATTTGTCTTGTGTGTCTATATCATGGTCATTCTCCAATTGTATGGGAAGGATAGATGATAAAATGGAGGTAGAAGTGATTATGAAAATAAAGAATTGAGAAGAAAATATAGACCTGTGGTAAAATGTTTTCTGGTAGCACCAGGCATCTCAGTCCAACACTGTGTGGAGACACTTGCTCTTAAAAATCAGGGTATATGCTCTGTATTATTTTCAGCTACCATTAACTTTTTATATATTAAAAAGTATATTTTTTTGCAAAGTTTCATCCACTGAAACATAGTGTTATCAGATTAGGCAACTGCCATAAGAAACAAGTTGTATGGATCCTTACATACTTACATAACTGTAGTTACATAGTTAGATGTATAGGTTGGAAAATGACCATCAAAGTCCATCAAGTCCATCAAGTCCATCAACCATGGCTGGAATTAGGGGTATGCAGTGTAGGCACGTGCCTATAATGGAAAGCTGGGGGGGGGGCAGGCATGTATCTTCTCTGACTCTTTTGTCTAGTTTTATTCCCTATCTGCCCTGCTGCGGACTGTGAACATGACTATATGCGCTGGTGCACAGTGGCCGGCCAGGTTGCCTAGGGCACCTAGATGGCCTGGCCCGGCACTGAGTTCAACCCCTCCAAATGAAACCCATCCTTACATACACACACTGACCCCTCTATACCTTCACATAAATTATATATATACCCATTTCTATACTAACTATAGAGTTTATCACAATAGCCTTGGATAGTATGTCTGTCCAAGAAATCCTCCAAACCAAAGGCATTAACAGCAGATGCAGATCTCTGAGTGCTATTTCAGGAATGCAAAGGTTTGTGGCTGTTCTTGAAAATGCAGGGCAGGGTGCGAAAGTATGCAAAAATACTTTTTGTTTGCACTTTTGTGTGCTGACCTGCACTAAATAAGGCCTACAAATATATTACCCATATTACCACTACAAAAGTGAAGTATAAATATATGCTTTAATGTTTCTTTATATATATATATATATATATATATATATATATATATATATATATATACATTACAAGTACAGTAAAGTCTATGGCTTCAAATTCCATCGGCCTCCCATGCACCAGTACCCATGGCTTGTCTTAATTCTTAGATTAGGTTTCAGTGACATCATATGAAGCAGATCTCTAATGTGGGAAGGTCAGTTATTATTTTTTCCAAGTGACTCTGTTCAACATAAAAATGATCCATACGTCCAGTTGAGGTTTTTTTTCCCCATGAATTTGCAGAGTATGTTTATATTACATTCTCTGTCAAAACAGCGAATAAAGATAAATGTAGTTAATTAAAAGAACATTTGCTTACAGCTCGTGGTAATGGGTACCTCATTTTAGGATCCCGAGGTATGGTTTTTCTTAACAACTAATGTAATTTATGTGATTGAATTTGAACATTCTGGAAGTCTTGTTCAATTTTGCTAAATTAAAAGTTTTAGCATGAGAATGGGTAGGCCAAATCCGTAAGCAAAAGAAAAGAAGTTTGTTCTAATATATATTGTTTACTTATGTTGTAAGCCATGTGAAATATCCATGTCTTCTGTACTTCCCTTCACTTAATCATTTTAAATAATGTAACCCAGCAGTCTACGTAAGGTGATGCTGACCATAAGGGAGATAGAAAAATGTGCGTTAAATAAACAAATAGTGCTCAACGGTAAAAACAACAATCGAAGGCACAAAGCAAATGTTTCCTTTCATCTTCTTCGGCTTTCTTAGGAAGCAACTTCATTTTAGTAACATGGATGTGATTAACTGTGTGCTTTGCATTAGAAAATTTTGCCCAGGAAAATTATCTCTCTCTCTCTTTTTTACGAAGCCATAAACATTGCAACAGAACACAACGTTATTTGAAGATCCGAGTGAAAACACAAAATGATCCGGTGTAAATAAGATAACTGCTTTTTATGTCAACACACTTTGGATTTCATGTTGAAGTTACACCTTGTCAATTAATTTTTCATGTTTCCAACATTAACTATGCTTAGTTATTAAGCCAGAAAAACAGCACGCAGGAGACACTCGATTGGTTTGACGTTTGGCCATTGTTGTGCTAATCTAAGGATGGTTTCATAACAATGAATATTTTTAAGAGTTCAATTGCAGATTTTTTGTGCAGAAATATATTTAAATTGTCTACTTATTTTATGGTCAGTGGTGGAAATGTTTCATTGAGGTTCCAGCAGTTCTTGTTACACGGCATGGTTCCATAGTAGAGTTAGTAGAGTCAAGAGACATCCAACTCCATCTAGTCAATTTGGAAATCTGTGGTCCCTAGTGACACATCTGGCAGTGACACTAATTTAAATTTCTCATGGCTTTAGTCTAGCAACTTATTTTTCCCCTCACTATTATTAAAAAAAAAAATTGACCAAACTTCCAGGCCCGGATTTGTGGCAAGGCAACAAAGGCCCGGGCCTAGGGCGGCAGAAATTCAGGGGCGCATGCCGCCTAGCTGCAACTGAGTAAGTTGCGCATGCGCATAATCAAGAGGTGCGCATTTACCGGCAGACGGGGAGGACAATGCAGATGGGACAGGACAGGACTGGAAGGGTGACGTGGAAGGGCACGGTGAAGCAAGGAGAGAGAGGTGGTGATGGATCTGCCATTGACTTTTACATGATTTTGGCAGGTTTCAGCAGGTTTAGCTGAAGATTTTTAGCAGCTTTGGAAAATAATAAATCTCAACTAGTTTTTCCTCTTTAAAAACTTGACCAGAAAAATTAGAGGTTTAGTAAATACCCCCCAAAATATCCTGATATCTCAGGCACTTTGGAGGCTTTATGGGACATCTTGAGTGGGCAGTCCAATGAAGAAGTATTGGAGATTCTTCTTTATTTGGTGTGATGGGTCACTGCACTGCTTCCCAAGAAAATATACAATGTACAGTATTTGGGTTTAATTTCCATGATGACCATTCCAATTTGTTATCATTGCTCCAAGGATTTTGAACTGCTGCATCTTTTGAACAAATTAAACATCACCTTGTCTTAATCCTGACTTTAAATTCTATGGTCATCTGTACTTCTACCCTAATTAAGTAGATTATTTTCCTTGGTACCTGCAATACATGCATGACCTGTAATAACGCCTTTCTTTAATGCTATTGTACGCTTCTTTATAGTCAATAAAGAGTTGGTGTATACCGATGTTACATTTATAGGATAATTCACAGGGAAGAGATTTTATCCTTTGTCGACCTGCCCCTTTTCAATCCACATTGGTAATCTCCCAATTGCCTCGCTACATGGAGTTCCAACTTTCTACCAAGGACCTTTTTGCGAATATCTTCTATGCAAAGCTGAGCAAAGAGATTCCATGATAGTTACTGCTTGTCATATTTTTTTATCATTTGATCTGTGATTTCTTCTCCAACATACTTGTCAAAGTAGCCATCTTCTCTGATGTTCTTTTATTGAGAATTAACACCCATATTGCTTCTTTGTTTCTTTGGTTTGGCCTTTCTTTCACAGGCCCATCACATACGTATGACCAGTGGTTCTACCATGCAGTCCTCTTAACCTGACAACCCCCCCACACCCTGCTGGTCTCTGGAAAGGCTTGTACCCAATAACTTCTAAGGTTTACCCTTTGGTTACCTCTGTCAGCACTTTCTAGTGATTTTATACATCTACTTGTTTTTTTGTTTTTTTCTTCAGAATAAGTCTCTCTGACCATCTCATTGGTACATCAGATTTTCTAATTGTCTTTACTTGGGTTATTTTTAAGCAAGGAGACCCATTGCCGTTATTTTACTCATGCAAGATAGAGATTGGTATCCACATCTGCTTCCCTCAATGCCTGAACATCCATCATAAACAAACAATGCCCTAAATGACTATGTTGCCTGACATTTTAATCTTAACATGACCAGTAATACAGGGGACAGTAATAGCTAATCAGCTCCTCCAGATTGAAAGGCAACTTATTGGCCCATGTAATGAGTATACAAAATCTGTCTGTTTATCAGGAAGATAGCTATTATGCAGGTTTAAAATTCCATTTAAGTGAAGACAGCATCAGCCCATCTATGGTGTCCTCTCTCGACATCACTGACCAGGGAGCCAAGTATTCGGATAAATTGGATTTGGAACACCCCATTACCCACCCTATCTTGCTTCACCCAAGTAGGACTTTTTGTGTGTGTTTGTTTAATTCTATCACCTTTCTCTCTACAGAAGCCTTGTACAAAGTAGATGTGCAAAGTTTAAATAATAATTTGAAGGAGAAGGTCAGTAAATGTTCAATATGTATATCTAATTGCTGCTTGTCATATATCAGCATATTGAATTTAGAGGTTGTTTATTGCCTATATTGTTTGAACACCTTCAAAAGAAGCATATGCCTCCCATCTGGAAAGCCATCTTTTGTTTCCTCAGTGGTCTGGCTCTTGATAAGTCTTTTTGTGTTGCCTAGAAATGTCTTCCTGAAAGCATTCCAGTTCTATTCACACTTTGCATAATCTGCTCTTGGCATTGAGTCTGACATTGTCCTGGCATCCCTCCAAGCAGACATGTGCAATGAAATTGCTTGTACCATAAATTCAGTTTTTTGAGATATCTGCGAAATTTTAAGGTTTTATAGGTGTATGCAAATATGGATCTGTGTGTACTCTGGTTCAAAATATCCTTTCTTGAACTGAAAGTTTCTAAAAAGTTTAACCCATTATCCACATATACTTTACTGTGTATACAGTAACTGTCCAGAAACAAAGGGAGGTTACTGGAAGAATGTTTGTTCAAATATTAAACTGACTAACAGAAACAATTTCCAACAATTCTCTCTTCTAATGTGATGATACAATCTATAACCTCATTATAATGTGTGCAGATTTCTACAGTTACACTTTGGGCCATAGAATCAACGATGAATTTTACCATGAGTTTTGTTTCACCAGAATAAAAAATGTTTAGTTTCAGAAAAAAAAGAAAGAAGTTTGCAAAGTTGATTTATTGGAATTTCTCCATGCATTGTTTTCACCAGGAAAATGCCTTTTAACACCATTGCATTTGATGCAAAAAATGACAACTGACTGATTTTGAGCCAGGGACCTGTTGTTTATTGGCTGCTGTTCTTCCTTCTTGAGCCACAAGAGGCAGTATGGCATCAACCAGACCCTGGCAGAATGTCTGATTCTTCTATCCTGTCAATACTCCCTAGTAAATGCCCACATTCTATCTGCAGGCCATTGCTCATTAAAGGGCTATTTAATCCTGATCCCGCTTCTCTCTGGTGCTGGATCATTGGCCAATCTTCTGATTCCAAGCTTCAAGTTCCTGAGATCTTGTTCCTGATTCGGAAACCTTGTTCCTGATTCTGTTCCTGCGACATTGTTCCTGTGACCCTGCTCCTGTCCCTGCTCATGCCCTTGTTCCCACAGATCTGATTTTCCATTTTTGACCTCTAGCTATATATACGGACTCTGTACATTTGTACATTTGACCTTGATTCTTGCTGCCAACCCAGACCTTCAGCTTGTTTCGAGGACTTGTTTCTTCTGCTCCTTTACACTTTTCTGCAGATGTCTATGTGCTTTTTCTGTTTTTTTGTTAATTAAAATTGACGCACACAGTACTTGTCAAGTGTGGTAGTGTTTGTAAAGCACATTGGCTGCTGTCAGACAAATCAGTAGATATTCTTATTACCGCCGCATTTCACAAAGAGTAAGTCTCCACCTGCATTACGTTCCTCAGAGTTTAGTACTGTCTATACATCACCATGGATCTATTTTTGTTAAGAATAAAGAACAGGAATTGCTGAAACAATTAGCGATGTTTGGGACAGTACAATGTATTTTTTTATTAAAGGGAAGACACAAGGTTTCAATACAACAGCTCATAAAAATACCTTCTATGACTAGAGAGAAAAATGCTGCGCGCATGTTATTTGGAAACCATCATATTGTTTGAAGTCCTATTTTAGGAACTCATTTATAAAAGGACATGTGCATTTCACATGGACCTCTTTTAGACAGAGGTGTACAAATTGTTCTAAAGATTATCCACTGGAAGGATTTCAGTAACCATCCAAAAATTAGTTTTTGTGATAAAAATAGATCCAGATTGCCCTAAATGTTCATCTTGTCTTCGAAACAACATTTGGTTGGTTTATAATTAATAGCATATGGGCAAAACTATTGCATTTTTGGGAAGTTGAACAATAGAAGGTGAGCATAAGTAATGAATTAAACCCATCAATAGGTCTCCTGTAAGGCGCAATGGTCTAAAATAAGCAAACAAAGACACGTCATGGGTTTGTTATACACATGTCACACTTGTATTTAGTGATAGAAATAGGTTTAAAGGGAACCTGTCACCTTATGGAATAACTTCACTTATACTATAAAAAATATTTAAAACATTTCTTTTTAGTCTTGGCAGATTCTATTTTGTAGACATTGCTATTAAGACAAGCTTTGCATCATACCAAAATCTTGTTGATGTACCTGAATGGGGGGATCTGACACCCCTGCCCATGTACTGGCTACACAACTACTAGGAGGCAGGGGGGATGTGGGGAGTGCAGTGAAATCTACAGTATGATTGACAGCTAAAACTCTTAGGCTTAGTCCAGCTTTATGCTTAGTTTAGGCTTAGTTGGCGAGGCAATTTGGAGCGATTTTAAAAATCGCGCCACTCCGTGTGAATTAGCGCAGGCGTTTTTAAGCCTTGCCGGTGCTTAGCTATTCGGGGAGATTCGGGGGCGATCCGTCGCGGCGAGAAGTCGCCAGGCGACGGATCGCCCCCGAATCTCCCCGTCTGGACTAAGCCTTAAATGCATTTATAACAGGTATGGATTAATAATTAATTAATAGTTTTAATAATAAAAATAATTTGGGCTTAATGTTAAATTTAAAAACTTAAAATTTTTATGTCTGGGTGACAGATCCCCTTTAAACAGCAAGGTATTCTAAATGCAAATTTTGCTTGTGCCATATGAATATAACTGCTACTGTATATATTTTGCTCCTCATCGTTGAATTTATTTTTATTGTCTTTCTTAACAACCTTAGGCTAAGGTATTACCGTTTTAACCTCTTTTTAAACCTCTATTTATGCTGTCCAGCTGTTTCTATGTTGTGGGCTGATTGGAAATTCCATGTTTGTGGGCTGATTTGTATTAAAATGGTGATCTAGTAGAAAGGAGTCTGGAAGAGCTCAACTGCCAATGGACAGGGCTACCTTGGGGTGATGTTTATAATTTCATGTGATTTTTAACAATGACTGCTGCGATATGGGGAATAGGCAATAAAATAGGTATTCCGTGGGGGTTTCCCACAATTCTGTGCTAAGAATCAAAGCCACTTTGATCCTGTGCAAATTAGTGCAGTGGGGACCACTAGAGGCTGGGAGACAGTGTACATATTCTATATTTTTCACCAGGCATCGATTTATAAATAAATTTAGCATTTTTCCATAAGTGAATATAAGCAAAACCCCAAATGACCCAAGAGTCAAGCAAAAATAATAAAAAGCCCCTTGACTGCAATCTATTTTGTGCTTAAAAAGTAGCTGCAAAAAACGCCAATTGACAAATGCAATTGACTAATTTCCACTGTTTCCCTAATCTTCCTGTGGTTTTGCACATTTTTCTGTGCTTCCTTGCTCTACTATGTGCTTCAGTAGATGAAAGCTAGCTATTGCATATTCCAGTTCTTTTGGGCTGATTTTTGGGTGTATAATTGTCAGGAGTGTGAGCTTTTATTTTTACCCTGTGACCTAGGGTTGCCACCATTGCTTGCTCTAACTCTGGCAGGGGGTGGGTGCTGATTGGGCAGGGTAGTGATGTCACAGAGGTGAGATGGTTATGTTACAGAAATGGAGCTATGACATGGTGGTTAGGGTGGCCTTACACTATAAGATCTGCACATTTAGTGAGAGTGCCAAATGAGCGGATCATAACCCGATATGCCCACTAATGGCACTGTCAACAGCCAATGTAGCCCTGGATTGCAGAAAAAAATCAAACTTGCCCATTCATTGTCTGGCCAAATTTCGGCCTGATATCGATTACTAGGACACGGGAGCCCCCACACATGGGCAGATAAGCTGCCAAACAATCTAAAGGACCAAAAGAATCACCACATGAATCTTTGAGAGTCCTGCCCGGTTTTCCTAATTTGGAAAACCATGAAGGCAGTTTTGACATGAACAGCCCTTCCAAAAACCGGTCTGTCTGGGTCAGAACTGGATGAGGGTAAACTAATACGAAGACCGATTGTCATATGATCATATTTAGAATGTCTGATAGATGCTCAAGGTGCAGGACAGGTAGGAGGGACACCTACATCATTGTCCTGAAACCCTGGACATAAATAATGGCTTAATAGAAGAATAAAGAGACAATAATGATATAGTTATGCGCCTGTCACTTTTACAAACATTCTATACATTGTGATTTCACTTAATGTTTATCTTTTTCCTGCCCCCTTGTCAGCAGATGTTTCATTCACTTTTCTGTACACGGCAAAAAGTGTTGGAATACTTTCAAAAATGTTGGAATTACATTTTCATTTGTGTTTGCTACATGAGGAAATACTTTGGGAGATTACTTTGGGAGATTATATCAGAAGACTGCTGTCGGCTCCTGCTCAAATCTGATCTTCATTATTCTATCATTACTCCGACCCCTGACATCATTGTCCATTGCATACACTAAGGTTTGGAGAACAGCTGGACCTCTCTCGTGCATAATATCTCAATACTTTAAATAATGGGCAATAGTTGCCTGTGTGTGTAGTGAACTTCTAAATACAGCATTTAATTTCAGCCTGAGGGTACAGAAATACGATTTACACCATTTCAGAGCTCATATAGCTTCTGCTAGAACTAAAGGTGGCCATAGACACAAAGATCTGCTTGTTTGGCGATGTCGCCAAACGAGAAGATCTCTCCTCAATATACCCACATTGAAGTGGGAGATATTGGGTTGATCTGATCGTGGGCCCTAGGGCCCAACGATTGGATCATAATGAATCCGAAACGGGTGGTCGGATCGCAGAACCGCATACACGCACAGATGTGGCTGCGATCTACGGGATTAAGGGCTCATATGAACACAAGAATTGGCACAACTGTTGATTGTATTGCTGCTTTTCAGTACATCCAAACACAATTCTATATATATATATAT
>CM044442.1:119840747-119883868 GCA_024363595.1 Xenopus borealis | reverse complement strand
GCCCAGGGGGCCCTGACAATTTTGTTGTGTGGGGCCCCGTGATTTCTGATGGCGGCTCTGAGGGTGCATATGCTATATCATGGTAAGGGAACCAAGCTTGGCTGACAAACTGCACTTTGCACACTAAGAGAGAACAGTTGCCAGTGAATGATTTGCATTTAAATCCAATTATTAGAAAAAATTAGGTGTTAGTACAGGTGTGGGATCTATCTGGAAACCCATTATTCAGAAACATCTGTATTACAGAAAGCTCATTCCCCATAGACTCCATTTTATCCTAATAATCTGTAATAATAGAACAGTAACTTGTGCTTGATCCAAACTAAAATATAATGTATCCTTATTGGAAGCAAAATCAGCCTATTGGGTTTATTTAATGTTTACATGACTTTCTAGTAGAGTTAAGGTATGAAATATCCATTATCAGGAAACCAAACATCCCTGAGCATTCTGGGTAATAGTTTCCATACATGTACCACACTTTGGCCAAAATATGTAAGCTCATGTGCCACGTCAAGGCCCCTCACTGTATGTGAGTCCTACACTATCCATTAACATTCTAAGTATGTAATGCATTTCAAATCAAGTCCCTCAGCAAGACCATGGTGCATTTACCCTTAACTAAGAAGCTGTAGTGAGAAAGCAGGGAGCTATCTTTGCCGATAGTCCTTATTTTATATGGTTGTTTTCAATTTTGTGTCTACCCAACTCAACATTTTAACTATTATCTGGTTCTAGCCAGAAAGAGAAGTGTGCAGAAGGTTGCCTTAAAAAAGAATGTATGTTTAACATTTTTTGACAGTAGAAAATAACAGACCAGGCCCCCTACTAAAATAGAGACCCAGGTAATGAGCCTACCTGAGTACCTGTTCTCTTGGAAGTGGGTGACCCCACTAAGTCCCCATAGGGCAGCCGCAGCCCTACTAATCATGCATGGATGTTCTATCTTGGAGTGCTGAAGTACAATGCTGGAAACAGTAGCATTTGAATTCCCCCTTACAATGCTTATAAGGACAGGAAGAGATGGAGGTGAACAGTTAAACTCCATCCTCTGTCTAAATCAGGGTGGGGGTACCATCTGAACTGATTTTGGAAGCCTTGTGCTAGCAGTAATTTTCGTACTGATATAGGTTTTCTCCTACAATTCAAAATGCTACATGAAAAAGTAGGAATGATCTAAATCCAGTAAAATATATCATGTTAGTTCTGGATTTGGACAAATATTGAATCCAATACAAAAAGTTCTGCAAAATCCCAAAACTAATCCAAAACCTAATTTGTTGAATGTTTGGATTTGGCTCAATCCTGAATTTGGTGCACCGCTACCGTTCACAACACTATCACATCCCATTGAATCTCCCCTGGGTGATGTATTTTGTTGCTCCACAGTTTCTAGGTTGAGGTCAACACTCATCTATAAATAGTAGATTTACTCTCTAGAGACCAAGTCCTTTTGAAGTAGTGTAGCCTTCTCATGGGAGAGGCTCTCCTAGATTGTTGCTGTCTGGGTGGATCACATTATACCAGTAATTATTAAGTTTGCAAACCTATTGAAAATTATACAAATATAGCTTTGAAAAACTCTAGACAAATCTCATTAGTAGTGTTGTCAATAGCACAATTTCCATTTTCCACACTATGTTCCCAGGCTTTACGTGCAACAATGTCATTCTGTATTCAGGGTACCACTACACAGCTAAAGGAGTGTTGTGTTTAATTGGCTTGTGTTCTATTTTATCTGGAGCCAATCGCAAGAGGAACATACTGCAAACCTAGCACCCCATTAGCACTTGTCACGATTCTGTTTGATATCCATACCCTACCATTATTTTCAAACAAAACGTAAGCTATTTCAGCTGTCATAATGAGCCACAGTTCAGAAGGATCCAGGGATAGGAATTTACTAGTGTTTATCGTGTGCTCTGTACCAATGAAAACATTTACCTTATACTAATTTCCCCCACATGAAACACTCCAATATCTTTCATCGTACCTTTTGGATCTATTTCTGCTTCATTTAAGGCTTTTTAAAAATAATTGTTGGGGGGTTGTATACAATGCGATGAATAAGAAGAATAGTCCCTTCTCTGTGTTTAGACACTTCAGTGGATGTAACTAATCAGACTAGTTACTGCACATTGATGATCTATTGACAAATGAATACAGTGTGAATGGTTATTAAACAAAATAAATGGCATGGCAAGCGTAATACTTAATTTTAACATCTGGCATTACTGAAACACTTTAAAGAACAAGTAAACCTTTTTTTTTTCTATCTGTAAATTTGCTCTAAACAGCCCCCCAGATTAATGTACCTTAGTCCCTGCTGCAAGTCTGCTCTGGTTTCTGTGTTATCAGCAGCTTGTTTCATCTTCTTCCTGGTGCAGAGTGAAGCCCCGCCCCTTAGCTTACTGAGCTGACCTTATCTCTGTGACTAGTCCTGGAGATCATTTGCATACTATGACATAGCAGAGACCAGTGTGTTTAGCACCTTTTGCTTGGGGAAACTAGCTTACTAATGCACACACTGGCTCCCTCTTCCTCTCTATTGTGGAACAGCAGCAAATGGACTGCTCAGTAAACTAAGGGGCGGGGCTTCACTCTGCACCAGGAAGAAGGGGAAACAAGCTGCTGATAACACAGAAACCAGAGCAGACTTGCAGCAGGGACTAAGGTACATTAATCTGGGGGGCTGTTTAGAGCAAATTTACAGAAAGAAAAAGAAAAACATTTACTTTTCCTTTAAAGACCAAAGGGGAGATTTAGGTAGGAGGATGTGGGGCCTTCTGATTGATCCAGGGGTGCAAGGTGGTTCTCCTAATTTTTAAAAGGTAGTGTGAGGTTGAGCCACAGGTGAGTGACTGGCAGGTTAGAGTCTATGTGCTGTGTAATGTGGGTAATATAAAACTGGAACTGGTGAGGCAGCTGACATGTTGTAAGAATGAAGATTTATTAAATTAAGAACACAGCAGCAATGAATGCAGACTCAACAAAAAACAATCCTTTACCGGGCCAATGATCCGAGGCAGGCAGCTGACAAGGCAAGTCCGATAACTCGCAATGGGTCTCGGCAGGCAACTGACAAGGGGAGTCTGATGGGCAGGCCGAGGTCAACAGAATGGCTCTGAGACTTCAACGATCATGCAACCAGGTGTTGCTTCCAATGGATTTATAAAGCCCCTTAATTGAACAATTGGCAACACTTGCTTTAAATGAGTTGGGTGGAGGAAGAGACCAGCAGGAAGAGAGCGAGCCGTGACCATCAGGATAGTTGACCTGCATCCATTCTGAAAACCACCTGAGTAGGTTAATGTAAACATAGTTCATCAAGCAGACCACGGTTCATGAACTGGTAGATCCTGACAGGTAGGGTTTAGGACTTCAGTCTTAGAAGAAGGTGTGTAGTACTGGAAACCTTGCTAATGCACATGGGCATCAAACCAGAAGTGTGCCATTGTGCATGAAAAAGGACGTATGCACCAAGACTGCTCTGATATCAACTTTATATCATCACACAGTTGTGTTGTCACATTCTATTAAAGTCTTTACGTGTGGCTTGGATGACTTGTTGAACAAACATAATAGTGAAGCTGTAGGAGGACATGGGAGCTACTGGAGTGGGGGTTAGCCATGGGTGCCCCCAACTCAGCAGTGCTTACTTATACAGTAAGTACATTGTACATTCCCTACTGTTAAAAATGCAGTAAGTTAGTCTTAGCTTATGGCATCTTCATGCAAAGTTAGCATTCTTTCCTACATACGAATAATTGCATGTGCAAAATGAAATGTAACATTATAATGATTTACAGTGTCATTCCTTGCAGTAAAGATTTTGAATTAATGGGGCAGTCAGACACTTTATGAAGTCTGTATACAATTGTTCAGTGTTGAAGCTCTAGCTGCGGAGAGGGGAACTGAAATTCATAAATATAATTACTAACGACCAACAGATTATTTTACTAAAATATCTATGCTTGACCATGCTTGGATTCCTCAGGTCCCTATCATATTTTAAGAATGTTTCTCCCTCTTGCCCACTGGAACCCAAAAGTTGCCATTAGCAATGTAAGTTTCATTCCATTTTTGAAATATGAAACTGAATTGAGTGAAAGTTTTTAATTTAATAGAATTTCTATAAATCAGAATAACAAAATGATTCCCTTATATAAAATTATTTAAAAGTCACTTTCTAGCCTTGGATTAACGCAGAGGTCTGACAAACTGCCAGTACTGATTAAAATTGTAGAAAGAGAGAAAAAAAGAGTACTCCGCTTAACCACTCATATAATATTGGTCAAATACTAAATTGCTTTTAAAATTCTAATTACCTTATAGGTGATTTAATTTCAATAAGAAAGTGCTGTACTGCAGTTAGAAAAAAAATCACTTGAGCCAATTACTTATTGGTTTATACTGTGCAGTGTAATATAATTCATTAATTTCCTTAATTTCTAGAATTAAATGAATTACTAATAAATTGCAGTGCAACGTAATTCCTTCAATTCATTGATTTCTAATAGAATCAATTGCCTTATACCAAGAATTCATTAATTTATAAAGTGCAGCGCTATCAATAATCAATGATTGATTCAATTACAAAGGCAGAATTAATGATTAAGTCCCAATCAAATTAAGACCGATATAGATATCATTAACTTAGCTGTTCCCTCATGAATTTACAGTGATGAAATAAAGTATTGGATAGTGCTAGTTGATTATAATCAGGTAATTGTATTAATTAGAATGACCACAATTAATAGGATAAGAATAATCAATGCTCAAGTTCATGAAAGCAAAAAGGAAAATGGAAGAGAAAGAGAGGTGGAGCTGTCCCAATGTACTGCTACCTAATTTGTTTCTTTCCTGGGACACCACAAAGATTGAGAAGGCAGAGCACCCGGGACTGTGGTCTCCTAAGCTCTTACACTGTTAAAGGCTATTATACCCTACAAAACCACAAATCCACGGACTCTTGACAGGTAAGTTGAAGAAAGAGAATTAGGTTATGAGCCAAGCAATTCCCAACTCCCCGCCAGTATTGAGACCAAGGGCTAAAAGATCTGTGATTATAAGAACACCGACTCGCGTTTCGCGTATCAGCTTTTTCAAGGCGTAAGCCCATTTCTATTTCTATAAATATTACACACATGAAAGTGTATGCCAGACATTACCCTCATTAATTGAAAAGACTAGCATAAGTATAAATGCACCGTTATGTAAGTGTACCAGGAATAATACAAATCAGTGCTTCCTATACAGTTGTTTCACAAACACTCTCCTAATTCTAGATGTTGCCTACAAATGTCATAGAAAGGACCATAATATTGTCCGGCCTGGCTGGATCTTGTTCTCTTCTTCAGTAAAAACTCCCTGCATTCTCTGAAAAGAATCCCATCCTGCTTATAAGGGAGGAGCTTTTTTACCTCTCATAGGATTATACAGAGTGATTGTCACTTTTTAAGGATCACAATGGCATCTAAAAGCGATGGGTTGGGGTTGTGGCACAAAATCCTACTCATAAGGACCTACTAACAGCAGTAAAAAATATATATCCACAGCCTGAAAAACTTTCTGTCTGTCCTGTTAAGAAAATTTCTTATAAGCCATTCCAAAGCAACTACTAGAGATACTACTGGAGATATTATTTATTATCTTAAAGTTGTCTAGAGCAATAAAAGGCCTTTGCCTGAACTGATGCTGCTTAATATTGAATGTCCCCATAGGAGCACCATTAGTGTCAAGCCTTAAAGGAGAACTAAAGCCTAACTAAAGAAGTAGGCTAGAAATATTCACATGATGTTTTGGGCTTCTTTTATCAGCCCTTAGCAACCACATCCTTTAGCAGTGAAGATTAGTGATGGGCGAATCTCACCCGTTTTGCTTCGCCGAAAAATTAGCGAATTTCCAGCGAAATTCGCGATTTGGGGAAAAAAATTCCAAAACGAGTCGCGCGTCGTTTTTGAAGCGCGTCGCGTCGTTTTCGGCGTGCGTCGCGTCGTTTTTGACGTGTCGTGACAAAAACGTCGCTCGACTCGTTTTTTTTTACCGAATTTTAGCTGGCGCATTTTTGCTGGCGTTTCGTGAATTTATTCGCCGGCGGCGAATCGCGGGTAGGGGACCTTGCATGTGTGTAACCACTCATATAGTATCCTTAAGATTAGTTTGATACTGGGTGGACAAGCCATTTAATGGCCACCATAAAACTGGCTGACATTGGGTTTACTGTGAAGCATGATCTTTCCCCTAATATTCTCAGTGATTGTGGTGTTGATGCTCAAGATAATTGCATGCCTCATGATTAAGGCTTTGTGTAATAACAATAAATGAGCCGTTTTATGTTTTTCATCACTGAATAAATTTAGTCTTTGGTTTTCCAGATGTGACGGACTGGTTACTGATAATGGGGGAAGACCTTAATGACCCTCCAGCAGAGACAGCATAGTATAGGAAAGGTAATATATTGTAAGATTTAGATGGGTATTTAATGAATATTAACACACTGCTTAAGCAATTGGAAAAGAACTAAAGCTTAACTAAAGAAGTAGGCTAGAAGCGTGGTACATTATGTTTGGGGGTTCTGTACCAGCCCAAGGCAACCACAGATCTGTGTCTCCCCAGTAGATGCCCCAGTAGCTCCCCATCTTCTTTTCTGATTCTGATTCACTGATTCACATGCTCTGTGCTGCTGTCACTTACTGAGCTTAGGGACCCACTCACAATATACACTACACATAGAATAGAAATATAGTCACAATATAAGGATGATTAGTCATTAATACAGATAATTACTACATGGCAGCACAGAAACCAGTGCAATTGGCATCAGAATTTAATAATCAGCCCTGTAGCATCAGCTAATATTACAGACCAGCCTCATTTTCTGCTGGATAATTAGTGACAACCCCTAATTAGTGATGTGCATGTTGACCCACAACCCGCATGACCCGCGGGTTGGCCCATGGGTAAGGACGGGTTCAGGTTCACTATTGGGTGTCCATGGCAGGTACGGGTTATACTGAAGCACTACAATAACGCACCCAACCCGTACCTGCCATGGACCTGCCCCCACCATAGGGTCAACTCGCAGGTCATGCATAGGGTTGCCACCTTTTCTAGAAAAAAATACCCACCTTCCTATATATTTTCCTTTTTTCTCCTATTAATAACATTGAGATCAACCATAATTTTTACCAGCCAGGCCGGTATAATACCAGCCAGGTGGCAACCCTGGTCATGCGGGTTGCGGATCAGCATGCACATCACTACTAAGCTTCTCAAGCTGCTCAGAGCCCACTAAGCATGTGAATTTAACAGACACTTTCCATGATGGTAACCCCCCCTATGACAAGTTTGAAGTCCTGGATCATTGTTGTTATTGAGAAGCTGAAATTTTAGGCTGGTGCAATAAGATCAGTATATAAAATATGGCATTGTAACCATATTCATTTTTAGAGTTAAGCTCTCCTTTAAGACATTTATCATATAAATATATGACCCAAAATACTTAAAATTCGTGCTCACCACTTTAAATCTTTAAAACCATTAGGCGGGGGTGCAATGAGACTGTGACCACAAAATGCACATAGACAAATAATAGAGGTCCTCAACCCATTATCAATTTATTTAGGACATTCTGTGCATACAGCTACTAAAAAATGCCTTACCCTTTAAACAAAACAGGGATTGTTAGTCCATATATTACAATATATTTAAGATGACAACTACGTTGGCATCCATACCAGTCCTATGAGTGTAGGACTGGTATGGCCAGTCCTACACTCAACCTTCATCTGATTCACTCAACCTTCATCTGAATTGCTATTTTACAAATGGACTAAGTTTTACCTGCAGCTTACTTGCTGCTTTCAAAGTTGAAATTCCCAAACATGGTTGCCCTTCTAGTAGCTCTTTTAGTAGCTCAAGGCACAAAATGTCTCAATGTTCTTAATATATTGATAATATATATAGGACCTTTTGTATTTGTCTGTACCAAAATAGTTCAGTTCAGTGACACAGTGTTTTCCACTAGGATAAATATAAGGTATGCCCTCAAGCCTTTAGATTTCTCCAAAGGAATGTCTGTATTGGTTTCCCCAGGGCTGATTAAATTGCTTACCAAAAATAATATGGGACAACTCATAAAGTTTTCTGAAGGTTCCATTTACATAGTGAAGTTAATTGCTGCAAGTTCACTATTGACATGTTTTGTATTTAAAGAACAAGTAAACGTTTTTTTTTTCTATCTCTAAATTTGCTCTAAACAGCCCCTCAAATTAATGTACCTTAGTCCCTGCTGCAAGTCTGCTCTGGTTTCTGTGTTATCAGCAGCTTGTTTCACCTTCTTCCTGGTGCAGAATGAAGCCCAGCCCCTTAGTTTTCTGAGCTGACCTTATCTCTTGGACTAGTCCCGGAGATCATTTGCATACTATGACATAGCAGAGACCAGTGTGTGTAGCAGCTTTTGCTTGGGGAAACTAGCTTACTAATGCACACACTGGCTCCCTCTTCCTCTCTATTGTAGAACAGCAGCAAATGGACTGCTCAGTAAACTAAGGGGCGGGGCTTCACTCTGCACCAGGAAGAAGGGGAAACAAGCTGCTGATAACACAGAAACCAAAGCAGACTTGCAGCAGGGACTAAGGTACATTAATCTGGGGGGCTGTTTAGAGCAAATTTACAGAAAGAAAAAGAAAAACATTTACTTTTCCTTTAAGACTAGTGATGGGCGAATAAATTCGTCCTAGGCGAATTCGTGGGGAATTTCCGACATTCGCCGATGGCAAAAGTTTTGGCGAAACGCTCACGAAAATTCGCCACTTGTTTTGTTTCGCCCGCGTGTCTCGTTTCGCCGCGCGCCGAGTTCGTCGCGCGTCGAGTTTGTCGCTTCACTTCAAAACAGCACAATCTTTGCAGTGAAAACTATTTTTAAAAATAAATGAATATATATTAAAATATGCCTTTTTAATGTTTCACTATTTTAAATCATAATCACAGATGTTTTTAAGAAGCTGGCAAAATGGGAGGCCTTTTTTTCTTTTGAAAAGATAAGAGTCCAGTAACAATGCAGGGCATGTGTGTAACTAAGTGAAACACGCGTGTAAATTGCTCTTCTCATTGACTCCAATGCTATTCAGCACATTCACACACAAAGCAAAAGATGCCATTTTTTACAATTTTTTTCACATTTCCAAACCTCCCAACATTTTGGAAGTAAAAAGAGGGACAGAAATTTTTTTTTCCATACGTAGCGCTGCAACATTTTGACCACACCCATTTTGTGGCCACACCCACTAATTAACATGTTCGTTTTACCAAATTTGGCAGGTTATGAAAGTTTGAAAATATTTCTCCTTATCTAAACTTTTACAAATACAATCAATTACTTATTTTTAATATCAAAATTGTTAAAAAGCATCTTTTTTGCACCTGTTAGCTGTTCTTCTAGGCTCTCTGCCAAAAGCCAATTAAGTTAGAAACTTCTTTCTTTTTCTGGCTGTTCCGTGCAGAGAAAAGAGGGACTTTCCAATACAAATGAAATGAGGGACTGCAGGTTGCGCTGTCAAAAGAGGGAATGTCCCTCCAAAAAAAGGGACCATTGGGGGTATGCATTTCACCTGGCAGTTTTATTACATTGCACTGTGCGTCAAAACTATCCTGACGCACGTCAAAATAAGCGCGCGTCAACTTGGGCGTGCGTCAAAACATCAGCAAGACTCGTTTCGCAATTTTTTTCGCCATTTCGCAAATTTTTCGCCCATCACTACATAAGACATAGAACTATATATATAAAGAGTACAATCATACCCATAATCATGGAGACTAATGATGTTTTGATCTACTGTACGGTATGTCATTGTCCAAATGGGAAATGATTGATTTGAATTTAATTACTAGGTGCCACTTGGAGGGATACACTGGAGGGCACCACATGGCAACCACAGCACTGTCTGTAAATATCATTTTAGAGTTAAATATTGTAACATGGTTAAATATACCACTGTCTTGTAGTGTAGGTGAGGTGCCAGATAGATTATTTTGTGTATGTAAATTTGATTTGAATATATACTTAGTTTCAGGACCTGGCTCTGTGAGTTGAAATTACATTCCATTATGAGTCTTCATCTATACCAACTTGCAACTACTGTAAGGCTAGAAAAGTTCATGATAGCCCCAGACTACTCTGATGGAATATATTAGTATTGAACTGGAGCCTTGGACTCCAGTGAAATTTGAATTGCCTATAATAGTTTGTTACCAAAACCTTGACTTTACTTGAATGCTTTGTGCAGTAGACATATATGTGGTCCCTCGAAGCACTGTATCAGTATTATACTGCATCTGGAGTTGCCACACAACGATTGGGGCCTGAAACAATGTAGCATCCCAAAGAGGGGATTGAACCCCAACCAGTCTGGAATCTTCTATAAACAAGAACTTGTCCATTAAGTGAAGTGAATGGAGTATTTTGTAGTTCAAGTGCAGGTCTCGGAATACTTGTGCATGCCAGGGCAAATTAAAGGAGAGGACTAAATACTATATTCTTCAAACATTGGAGGGTATGGATCGTCATTTGGCAAAACAATTTGCCATTTTGCTTTACCCCTTTTTTGTGCCTTCCAATCCTATAACAAAAACAGTCCTAGGTGTCTCCTCTCATCAGAAAGGGCAACTGGTCATGCCATGTATGTTTCAAAACAATTCCTCTGATCTGCAGTCCAAGCCAAAATGCAAAATAAGACTTTTGTTTTGTTTTGCCAGGGAGAAAGTAGGGACAGTCACAAGATTTCACAAGGAACCGGCCAATTAAAGCCATAGTTGGGTGCTCAGATACCTTATTGGGGGGGGGGGGGGGGGGGGGGGCACAAGCAGTCAATATTAGGAGGGGATTGGGATATAGTTTTAAAACCCATTTGATCACTGTGATGCTAAGGACAGACGTGGAAATTCGGGGAGATTATTCGAGGCAACTTGAGTGACTTCGGAAAACAAAGTGATCCAAGTGCCATCCCACCTGTGATTTAGATTCTAGCCGGCATTTCGGGGAGATTAGTCGCCCGAAGAAGAGGCGATTTGTTGACGGACGACTAAATCTCCCCAAATCTCCACTTGTGTCTCTGTCCTTAAAATTCCAGGCATAGTGAAAACTTCAAATATGAAATCAAGCTACTTTGCCAAATTGCTTTTATCTGTGTCTGTTCTATCAGAAGAGAGAGGGAAAAAAAATCCTTTAATTCCTTTACAAAATATTTGCATAGTGACCCATAACTACTGGCTAGAATGCTTGCCAGATATGCATTAGATCTTATCCCATTTTACAATCAACTTTTATCATTTGATAAACTCCTGGGTTTAAAAGTACAGATGTTACATTTCTAAAATTCCCTGTGGGCTATTTCATATCAGAAATATGTTCCCCCTCCAGAATGACATCACCCAAGCATCTATATTTTAACTGTATAGTCAACATTTTTTATTTTCTTTAAACATTTTGTTGCATAAATCTGAATCTGTATTGAGTAAATTGCCCTAGAAACCCTCTGATTAAATATACAACCAGGCACAATCAAGATAATAATGATGACAAAATGACTCTTGGTAATTGTGCCTTAATCACATACAGAGTAGTAAATTGATGCATACGTACAAGTATTAAGTAAATGTTTTGTTTCCCTGATTGACCCAAATCAGAGATCTCAGTCTTCAATTGTTTCCAGAGTCTCCCAACAGGTGGAGGCAAGGTGGAAGCTTTCTGTCCAAAATAACCAGTAAATGAATGCAAACTTTGCAAACTTAACTGCATTAACCCATGAAAATAAAACAGGTATGGGATCAGTCGGAAACCCATTATCCAGAAAGCTCTGAACTACAGAAAGGCCGTCTTCCATAGACTCTAGTCTTTAAAACTGTTCCCCTTTTTTCCCTGTAATAATGAAACACTACCTGGTACTTGTTCACAACTAAGCTATACTTAAATCATTATTGGAGGCAAAACAATCCTATTGGGTGTATTAACTGTGTTTTAGTAGACTAAAAGGTATGGAGATCCAAATTATAGAAAGATCCCTTTTCTGGAAAACCTGAGGCCCTGAGAATTCTGGATAAAAAGTTCCATACAGGGTCAGACTGGGCAGACAGAACACTGGGTAAAAACCTGGTGGGCCCCTCCGACCCAGACCCGTGCCCTTTTGGTGCATGCATGGCCTGAGCTCCCGTCTGATCTCGCCCTCCTCCTTGGGGGTCATAGTATGGATTCTGCACTTTTGGAGGTACTTCGGCATCTGTGCTTTTAGGGGCTAAGCAGTACTGTGGATGCCCCCAACATCTAAGGTTGATGCTGGCTTGCGACACTTCTGGGTTGTTGACGCTCGTCGCATCTGACATTATCGGATTTCGTGCAAAATTCAAATATCTAAAGCCGCATCTTCCTTTTCCATGTTGCCCGATATATGTTCTTTTCCATAGTTCCTGGGTGAGTTCTTGTCTCCTGATTCAGTACTGCTCTGTCTGATTGTTATCGACCCGGCCTGTCTTTTGGCCACACTCCTTGTTCCCCGTTACTCCTGTAAATGCTTGGTTCCCTTGACTCCTCAGAACTCTCTTCTTGGCCCTCTCACATTAAGACCTGATGGCATCTGAGTAGTAGAGGGCTCCTCCCTAGTGATGGGCGAATCTATCCCGTTTCGCTTTGCCGAAAAATTCACAAATTTCCAGCAAAATTCATGAATTGGTGAAAAAATTATTGAAACGAGTAGCGTCTCGTTTTTATTGCATAGTTTTTGACGCACGCCGCATCATTTTCGGCGCATGTCTCTTTTTTTTGACGCCAGGCGAATTTTTGCTGGCTTTTTTTTTAATTTGCCACGAATTCGCGCCTGCCGATTAAATCCGCCCATCACTATAAGACCATGGGGTTTGTTCTGGGTTTGGGTTACCAATGTTACACTATATACATTTACATAACATGTGTCGCTCCCAGTGGCACTTGAAAACTCAAAATCCAAAGCCTGGAAGAACATACCTAGATTTACCTGTGCAATGTCCTATTGCCAATGAGCTCAACTGAATCTGGCATGCCTGGATCTGGCAGAAAAATCAACAACAGAAAAATCAGGCTGGTTAAAGTACAGGGGTAAGGATTATTAGGTTAGAGATGTTAGGGTTAGAATGATTAGGTCTAGAAATGGTAGGGTTATAGATGTCAGGGTTAGATAGATTAGGGTTACAATTATTAGGTCTACTAATGTTAGGGTTAGAGATGTTAGGCATAGATATGTAAGGGTTAGAGATGTTTATGTTAGAATTGTTAGGTCTAGAAATGTTAGGGTTAGATATGACAGGGTTAGAGATATTTTGATTACAATTATTAGGTCTAGTAATGTTAGGGTTAGAGATTTTAGTGTTAGAATTATTAGGTCTAGAAATGTTAGGGTTATATATGACAGGGTTAGATATATTAGGGTTACAATTTTTAGGTCTACTAATGTTAGGGTAAGAGACATTAGGTATAGATGACTAGGTTTAGAAATGTTAGGTTTAGAGATGTTAGAGGTGGATGATTCAAATCCAAAACAAAAAAGCTGTAGGAATGCATTGTTGATCTCCAAAGGGCATAGAAGGCTGCTTGTATACATTTCTTTTTAACATCATGTCACAAACAGTATTTGCCTTACAACAAAACATGTGAGAAAACCCAAGAAGCAGACGACTACAAGTTAAGCAAATAGACATGCACCTGGCTGTAATTTGCCCGATTATTCCCCAACCTTTACTATCGAATTTGCTTATTTAATGAAAACTGAGGATGTTTTACTAGAAAGTGATATACAAAAATGTATAAAAACAGTCTGTTCTGTCTTTTTCTATAATGTTTGTTTATTTATCTTTCTAGTTATTTTAATATCCATGGTATTATATGTGAATATGCCTCCCAGAAAGAAAATCATAGGTTCATTTTTTGTTATATTTGCTAGAAACAAATACATTTATGATCACTGATCATAGCATAGTTGAGTGAGACTAAAATGCTGGTATTAAGTTGACTATAAAACAGGATTCAGTAACCAGCATAATCAGGAGTTTAGGAGATTGCTGATAGACTGGGAAGCTTGGTATGGATTTATTAAGGCCTTTGGCTCATCCATGTAAATATTTGAGTTAAGTTTGACATGGGTGAGACAAGTTAGTAGTTAAAAACATTGAAGGAGTTTGCATTAAGTGCCAGTCAGTCAGAGCATCCAGTATTTATGCCAAAGAGTGAAACTAGAGCTTGCTACAGTCCACTTTTTTGCTCGTGAGCCACATTTAAATTTAAAAAAGAATTGGAGAGCAACACAAGCATGAAAAAGTCCAGGTGGATGTCAAATAAGAGCTCTGATTGGCTTTTTGGTAGCCCCTATATGGACTGGCAGCCTACAGGAGAGAATGTTTGGCAGGACATCTGTTTTTTATGCAACCAAAACTTGCCTCTAAGCCAGTAATTCAAAAATAAGCACCTGCTTTGAGGCCACTGGGAGCAACATCCAAGGGGTTGGAGAGCAACATGTTGCTCGTGAGCTACTGGTTGGGGATCACTGCACTAGAGAGACAAATTCCACTGTTCTCTATGCACTTGTATGGGGACATTTTTAGGGTCATATATAAAGTCAGACCACCAGAGGGAGAAATGCAGGTTTGGCTATGTTGTCTGGGGAAACAACAATAGTTGTGAGTCCCTTCAAAAATCAGTGAGAAGTAATTAAAAGTACAAAATATTTATCAGGACATAGAAAAGGACCTAACGCGTTCTGTGCCTGTTGGGAGCACTTACTTATAGGCTGCTGGGGGCCCATTGATAGGGGAATGGCAGAAGCTGATAGCAATGGTGTAACCAATGAAGCCTGGCATTGTGTGCAAGACAAGAGCCCATGCTTTGAGCAGGATGTGATCCCGAGCCCCCTGCCAAGCCCACCAAACTTGTGCCACTTGAGCTATGACTGCACTTGCTCAAAAAAATCTCCTGCCTGCGACTTTTAATCTCTGCGGCTCTGGACATTTTGCAACAGCTGTTGATGTGTAACATGATTGCCTGGTTGTGGGCCCTTGAGGTCAGGTTCTCCAGTGGTGCTCAGGTACCTCAGACAAAGGGTGAAAGGATGAGTTCACTCACTGATAAACCAGTTCCTAGAAATCTCATCATATCAGTGAATAGAGAGGCAGGCTTTAGCATCACACTTCGGTAAATATGCACAAGTGCGGAATATAGATACAAGCAGGGACCACAAGAGCTGGCCCAGTCCGACCCTGAGGTTATGATAAATGTAAAAAAAAAGGTTTTATTTCTTGTGTCAGTATCTCTGCAAAGCACAAAGAAAATTGAATCTATTACATACAGCATATATGTCCTTCCCACTACATTCAGCCCTTCAGGGGAGAGGATTTCCAAGCAGAGTCCAAATGCATGATGAGGACCTAGAGTCTCAGCATTAGCAAGACATCACAGAGGGAAAGAAAGAAGCTTTAGCTCTTTAGTGGTAAATGCCTGCTCATTATCTACTGATCCATCTTAAAAGAAACCATTTAACCCATGCTTTTCAAATCATTTCAGTTGAGTGTAATTAGTGGAAACTTTCAATTATGCCCAAATGTTTCTGAAGACCAGTTACAGAGGATTTAAACCAATGCTGTGAATTAAGTTGCTTAAGTTTCTGTTACTTATTAGCAATTTTTAGTAATATTCCTTTGAAAGGTTCTTGGATTCACTAATGCTTTAATCTTGCTCAGGGGTGGGCTGGCCAGAGGGGAGCTGCGGATGCTGAAATATCTAGAATTTGGACTGAAAGCCTCCCCACCCTTTTCTCTTATTTTGTAATTCTGTGATTTCTTCATAAGCAACACCAAGTGGGAAATGATTTAACAGATAGAATAAGTAAATGCAGTGTTTTGTTTAAAATGCTAAGTGTACATATTTAACTAGGCAATTGATATTATGAAACCATCTTGCAACCTACCTGCATTTGGCTCTTCAGTTTATTAAAAAGCCTAGAAATAAAGCTGGAAATGCTGGTGCTTATGGGCTATTAAATGTACAGATATTTATTGTAGGTGATGTAGCGATAAGTGAAAATGTGAAATTTCACCAAAAATGTATTGTAGTCAATGGAAAGGCAAATTGCACTTAAGGCTACTTTGTTAGAGAAGCTCCTTTTTACCTTGCAACAACTGTTCTTGATAAAAAAAAAAATGCTCCAACGTTGACAATTACTTTCTCGCTTGTCCAGGGTCGGACTGGGCTGGAGGTACCCCGAGAAAAAACCCAGCTAAAATCCAGGTGTGCTCTCTCCATCAGAAACTGCAAGCACCACTGCTCCAACCTCTGATCATGGCTGCAAGAGGTAAGGAAGGGAGCTATACACTGTGGGGGGTGGAAGACTAACATTTGTATGTGCTGGAGCTCTTGATTGGGGTATCAGGCCTCCGGATTGCAGTCCCGGTGGGCCCAGACACCCCAGTCTGACACAACACCCATCTGTCCCCTTAGATCAGTGATCCCCCAATCAGTAAGATGTTACCCTCAACCCCTTGGATGTTGTTCCCAGTGGCCTCAAAGCAGATACTTATTTTTTTAATTCCTGCCTTGTAGATAGGTTTTGGTTCCATAAAAACTAGGTGTACTGCCAAATAGAGCAGGATGTAGGCTGTCAATCCATATCTGGGATACCAAATAGCCAATCAAAACCCATATTGCATCCCCAACTCTTTTTCCATTTGACTGTAGCTCACAAGTAAGGTTGGGGACCCCTGCCTTAGAGATATTAGGGGTATTTCACCCCCTGCTGTCAGTGGCTAGTGATGAGTGAATCTGTCCCTTTTTGGCAGAAAATTTTTGAAACGGCGAAAAATGGACAAAAAGCATTGAAGTCAATTGGTGTCAAAATAATCCAGATGCGTGAGAATTTTGACACAAGCAACAATTTTTTATAGGCACGAATATTTTTGATAAGTTATAATTTTGACGTTTTTGATGCAGCAAATTTTTCCTTAGTGAATTTTTTCTTCACAAAAACATTTGCAGTTGACAAAGTGAGCAAATCCGTGCCAGTGGTGCATTCATAAGAGGTGGCCCTAGGCTACATCCACAGGTCACCTTCTAGGCTACTGCTTGGTCTGGATGCATGCTTATCCAGGCTTTGGCGTGGGCCAGTGACGTCGCTAGACCTGTTTTCGTCCAGGTACATGTACTCATACCTTGCCTTCTTCTCCCAGTAGGTCCCATCAGCACAAATAAAAAGACATTTTAAAAGAAAAGAAACTGGGGCATAGCATAGTGGAGCTTGTGAGTGGGGTGAGGGGGGCTAGTGCAGAGAGTACAATTTAAAAATTGAAATGTCTGCATTTTAAATTACCTGGATTGAATTTTTACTGTCCCTGGTAAACTGCAGGGTGCTGCTGTCTGAGGCAAGTTTCTCAACTCAGCATCCATGACTCTGAACTGATTAGTTGATGTGGAAGGCAAGGGATAGATAATAATGACAATGACAAAATTCTGCATTTTTTTCCAGCACAAAAGACCACATTTTGTTCTGGCAAATCAGAAAGCATGGCAAAATTCTAGCACAGATTAGCAAAAAATGTTCTCTGCTGTTCGAAACCCCAAATTTTGCCAGCGCTATATCAGGCTAAAGAGTTTGCTCAATGGCATTATTAAACATTATACCATCTACTCATGTATGAGTGCAGCAGGGGGTGTGATTAAGTTACATTAAGGACCTTCTCTCCTGGTGGAGACCTGAACTGCTGTCACCACAATCCATTGATGCTCACCGAGCCTAAACACAGGGAGGAGTACAATATAAAAAAAAAAGCAGGATAAAAGAAGAGGAATAAAGTCAGAACCAGGAATAACAGGAAAAAAACGACTGAACAGAAAAAGGTCAAGGGTGGGTGAACAAAAGTAAAATAAATAAAAACAGTTCATTAAATGGAATTGGTTCATTATGTATAAGAATAGAGAACAAAGAATGAAAGAGCAAGGAGAATGGACAGAGGCAAACAGCAAAATTAGGGACATGGCAAACACACGAGTACAAAACAATTTGGAACAAGGAGATACACAAAGACCTAATAGAAAAGGAAATAAAAGCCCCCAGGATGTCTATACACTTCAGTCCTTTCCTTCTTGTTCAGTTAGCAGGTCAGTATCAAGAAAAGGCAGAACAGCATATTAGCTAGTGCAAAAATACCAGGTTTCAATAAACACGTGTATCTGATTATTTATCCAGGGACTAATCCAATTGTAATTATATGTAATGCTTTTATATTTATATAGAGCAGGGGTCCCCAACCTTTTTTGCTCGTGAGCCACATTTAAATTTAAAAAAGAGTTGGAGAGCAACACAAGCATGAAGAAGTCCATGTGGATGTCAAATAAGAGCTCTGATTGGCTTTTTGGTACCCTATGAACTGGCAGCCTATAGGAGAGAATGTTTGGCAGTACACTTGGTTTTTATACAACCAAAACTTGCCTCAAAGCCTGGAATTCAAAAATCAGCACCTGCTTTGAGGCCACTGGGAGCAACATCCAAGGGGTTGGAGAGCAACATGTTGCTCGCGAGCTACTGTTGGGGATCACTGATATAGAGTCTGTACAATTCAAACGATGAAGCACTTCTGTAGTACGGCTTTTGTTATCATATGTAATACTAGTATCGGGCCTGTTATCCAGAATACTGGGGAACTGGAGTTTTCTGGATAACGGACATGTCCATAATTTGGATCTTCATACCTTAAGTCTACAAGAAAATCATGTAAATGTGAAATAAACCCACTAGGCTGGTTCTGCTTCCATAGAGGAATGTACAAACTACTGTTTTAGTATTACATAGAAAAAGGAAATCATTTTTAAAAATTATGATTGGATAAAATGGAGTCTATGGGTGATGACCTTTCCATAATTAGGAGCTTTCTGGATAATGGATCCTATACCTGTACAGTCAAAAGTCCTGGACATAAAGTAACAAGGAAGTGTCAGCATCAAAAAAAACCTTCTGCTTAGAGTTGGACCAAGCCAGGCAGCTACTGTAGGCAACCAGGCTGGCCCCAAACTCCATGTGTGTGGAGTTGTGCGTGATTACGTCACAGGGGATTGGGGGGGGGGGTGCCGAGATCATTTGGAGTGAAGGGAAAAATGTCCAGACAAAGAGTAGGCAGGCAGATAGAGGAGATATGTACCCTGCACCCCTACATCATTACACCTGCCTCTTCAGCCTACCCCTATTTCTGGCCATGCTTCTGATAACAGGATGCATAGCTATAAAGGCCTTGTTAAGACCTCCAATGGCCCAGTTATCAACCATCCCCAACCAAACTATATCAACTTATCTTTTTTATTAGTCATACCAACATTGTAAGATGTGATCCAATAGGATGCATCTGAATCAATAATATGGACTAAGGGTCCCCATACTTTATTACCCGGGAGCAACATCCAAAAGTAAAAAAAAAGTTGGGTAGCAACATAATCATGAAAAAAGTTTCCAGGGATACCAAATATGGCTCTTTGGTAGCCCCTATGTAGACTGGCAGCCTACAGGAGGCTCTGTTTGGCAGTATGATTTTAAAAATAAACACCTTTTTGAGTTTACTGGGAGCAACATGTTGCTCACAAGCCACTGATTGGGGATTACTGGTTAGGATCATTACATTGGTACAAGTATTATGAATTTAAAATTTACCAGTGAATTTAATACTCAATCTATACATTTTTTGGACATTCACCTATATGGTGAAAATGAAACAGTAATTACTACTATATATATATATATATATATATATATATATATATATATATATATATATATATATATATATATATATATATATATATAGAATGGAATGCTTCGCAAATACCGTATTGGAAGCAACTTATTGTCTTCCTCAACATTGAATAAATTGCATTCCCTACAGTCAATTTTTGAGATTGAGACGAATATGCTCTAAAAACATAGATTTCAATAATAAATCTGAGGAATTGAGAAACAGACCTTTAGAAAGGGACTATAGCTCATTAAAGTTGGATATAGCTTTTAAAAAAGCAGCACATACTGATAGAAAAAATTTGTTTAATAGGTATAAAGTAAAGGGTTCCTATGCAAAAGCGATAGTATTTTAGATACACATACAAATGCACAGGAACATGAAGAAAATAGTACAGGAGCTAATCAAAACAAACATTCTCCGAGGAAGAATTTTTTGGAGAATATCGTCTGTGTTTTAACCTATAGTCTTCAATTTCATAAAATTTTAAATATTGTGAACAAAAAACTAGCCATCTTGGAAACAGATCCAATTTTGAAAACTAGTTTAGCTAAATGGTAACACAAAAAATGTGATCTATCTTCTTGGGCCAAACAAGCCGACACTTAAAAGAAAGAATTAGAAAACACATTCTTAACATCAGTAACAAAGAGTCACGGACACCAGTTGCTAGACTCTTTGAAGAATGCAATAATAGGACTTCCTCATTTCTAAAAGTCACAGGTATAGATAGAGTAGTTCCTAATATAAGGGGTGGAAATATCTCTTCTGAGTTACTAAAAATAGAAACAAAGTGGATTTTCTATTTAGGCACTAGGCAGCCTTTTGGCCTAAATTATGACGTTGATGTCTCTTGCAGTGGCCAGGGGAGCAGGGGGTGCATTTGCACCAGGGTCCGCTCCCTCTTGGGGCCCGCTGGAGAGGCTCAGGTGAACTCCAATGTGCAATTAATAGGGGGAGAGCCTGATAGGGGGGCCCTGTGCCAATCCTGCACCAGGGCCCACCAGCGAGTAGTTACGCCACTGGTCAGCGCCCTTTCTCCTGTTTCCCCCTTTATTTATATATTGTATTTGTAACTGACATTCATAATGTATATTTCCTAATTAAAGGAAAACTATACCCCCCGAACAATGTAGGTCTCTATAAACAGATATTTCATAAAACAGCTCATATGGAAAACCCTGCTCCATGTAAATAAACCATTTTCATAATAATACACTTTTTTAGTAGCATGTGCCATTGGGTAATCATAAATAGAAAATTGCCATTTTAAAAAATGACAGGCTCCTGGGATCCTAGGATCCAACGGTGCACACAAACATACCAAACAAACTATAAAGTTAGGTCACACAGGCCAATTAACAGACAGAGTTGTGTCTTTTGCTTCAACACTTCTTCCTGTTACAGTTAGAGTTGAAATATTTCTGGTCAGGTGATCTCTGAGGCAGCACACAGACCATCACGAAATGGTGGCTCAAGGCAAGAGATGTAAAAGGGCAATATTTACTTAAATATATATACCAGGTAGGTTAGATTCTTTAATATGTCACTTGATATGATATAAACTATCTGTTGCTCAAAAATTAATTTTCGGGGTATAGTTTTCCTTTAAGGAACATAGCCTTAGACGTGTATGTGAAGGATTTTTTTAATCTGAATGTTTCCCTTTAAATGATACATTTCTCAGTGCCGACCACTTGTTTTCTATTGGCTACTTCTCTTTTAAATAGTGTGATTATAGTGTCTTTCAGACACAAAATGCGTCAGGCTAATGGTTCTTAAATTTTGGAAATAAATGTAAGCTTTTTAACTTTTTTCAACTGTGGCTTGACTGTGGCTTCCCTATATCGTGGTTTCCAGGCTTGTGCCATCCTCTTTACAAGTTTCTACACATATTACACATATATCTACACATATATGTACAGCTTATTTCCTAACCCCATTTTCTTTCTTAAAGACAGGGAACCATTGAAGGAATGTGTAGGAAGGGTTCAGTGGAAACCAGTACAAACATTCCACATATGGGATTGAGTCACAGTTCCTGTACAAGTATCATAGCCCTTATTAACCACAATATTCATGTATCCTCTATCCATTATTGTATTCACAATATCATTCATCATTCATCACTAATGCCATATCATTTCAAATGTGCAGAGTGACATGACCATTGCTTTCTGTCTACTTTGGCAGCTATGGAACATTATCCTACATCACCTGCTCCCTGTGTTGGTTGGCCTTTGTATTTAATGTTTTGTGCATTGTTCTGGGATAGTTAATGTAATATTCAGCATTGCTTTATGTATATTTTATCCAATATTCTTTTTTATCTTATATCTAGAGAAAAAATATCTTACATACCTTGGACAGGTCAATGTCTATTTCTATGAATTGTTACTTTCTTGTATAAACCATACAGGCACCTTATCAATCTATGAAATCTAAAGCCGTGCTATTGTAATGTGAGAATCTCTAAAAATGTCAGCAAGTTATTTAAAATCTTAGCATTGCTTTAAATTTTGCATTTCAACCAATCACAATAATCCAATAAAGATGTAATCCAATTAAGCAATGAGTAGCTGTGCACAGCAGGAGCTCTCTTACAATCTGGTACTTCCCTTTGCAGTGATATGAAAGAGATTGAAATTTGATTAGAATATATTAGAAATGTACATTGGACCCATATTGCTTTTAGAATTGTTCTTAGGTGAACACATGCGTTGAATATGGGTAAGTGTCTTTATAAGAAGGAATATATTATGCTATTAAGAATGTGGTTTGTTACTCTATAGCTTTACATTGTAGGTGTAAGAGTAGGCAAAGAACTTGCACTTTATGGGGTACAAACTGTGTCTCCTACATGTCCTACCCTTAGCACGTCTGCCTACTGCTTGTGCATTATAAGGGCACTCTGCACATTTTTGCCCTTTTCTTCAGTGCTGAGCTCAACATAGGTTTAATGGAGATCTGGGCATGAAAGAAGGCACCCATGTCTCCACCATGAAGGCTGCAACTTTCACCTGTCACCACCAGATGCAAATCTGGACCTCTTGAATCCAGCAAGATTGCACCTGGCAATGGTGGGCACTCACATGGAAGTGCAAGGTGTATTGTTGAAAAACATGGAGCATTGCTCGATTCTTTGGCATATTGTACCACTTTAGTGACTGGAGACCACTGAACTGTTCTGAAGGTAGACAATCTGAATTAATTGGCTCTTCAGCCTGCTTTCAATAATAAAAATTAAACAGATAAAGGCAATTACTGCTGGCACTTAATGCTTAGGTTAAGTCAGTTGTTCTTCTGAAGGGAGGCAACTATCAGAGAGAGCTGACTCATGCAATCTGCCTGCTTTGAAACCGAGCCATGGAGGCACCCATATGTAATGATGTAATAAAAATGTATAAAATAAATAGACCCAGATGCTACACTAAAAAAAATCAAACACAGATATTATTATATTATATATTAACTGCCATAATTATCCTGTGACAAATAATAAAATGTGTTAGTATCCATACAAGAAGCAGAGAACTGAACCTGGTTAGGGTGAGATGGGTTGATGTGCAAGACATGCTGTGTAGAGACTTCTGAAAACAGACGTTATTTACATGCCTTGTGCTATATACAAAGCACTGGCTTGATACCACAAATGAGAGTTTAACTATTTATACAAGAAAAAGCTTGGTATGCATCAAAGGTCCTTGAAAAAACCTCCACTAGAGTGGTTGAAATATTGAAGGTGGCTGGAGAATATCACCGATGGACCTTTTCTACAGTCCATGAAGGATGTTTTCCCCAGGGTGGTTGAAATACTGTAGGTGGCTGGAGTCCATTGTTGAAGGACTTTTGCTAGAGTGTACAAGGGCATAAAACAAATACAGAAGATAATCATAGATCCCAAGATCACATAACTAGCAGTCCTGGTCCTGGAGATGACAGAGGTAGATGCAGAGTTAGGAGTAAAGTTATCAAGAAGGTAAAATAGAGTTCATCATAGTTTACCAGTGCTGGAACTCAACTCTGCCTTTTGTATTGGATTTTTTTGCTAGAGTGTACAAGGGCATAAAACAAATACAGAAGGAAATCATACATCCCAAGATCACATAACTAGCAGTCCTGGTCCTGAAGACCACAGAGGGAGATTCATTGTTAGGGGTAAAGTTATTAACAAGGGAAAATAGCGTTCATCATAGTTTACCAGTGCTGGAACTCAACACTCCCTCTTGTATGGGATTTTTAAGGCACAAATGCCTTTAGAATCCTATGCAGCCTTTTATAAATATACACCCCTGCCTACCCTAAATAATTGCATCCGTTTATGTAAATGTGTTCAAATCCTTGCTTAGATCTTTATGAGCCTGTTAGTTTTATAACCAGGAATAACAAAACATACTCTCTCTCTTATAAAGTATAGTGTATCATCAATTTCTATTCAAGGCAAATTTCTGACTATAAAACCGTCTGTATTTGGCACTGGTTTCAGGGAGGCATATAGAAAACCAGTAGACCATTGTTTTAATCATTTCAAATAAGGTTTTTACTGCTAATGTTGCAAGAAGAAAGAAATCCATCAAATGAAGAAAAAAAAAGGACAAACCTTATAAAGAACATGGTTCACAAAATTGGATATACATGGGAACATTTAGAGAGCAATGTATTCAAATACGGCACATTCTGTATGCAGAACTAAACATCTTTAGTCTGTTTAAATGCTTCCTGTACTTGAAAAGATTATGTTGCCCCCTTGCATTAGTAGAGCACAGCTTGAAGACAAAGGGGCTTATTTATTCAAATAGGTGCTAAATTGCACCCGTGTGTACAGTGTAGTATTTCAGGGACATGTTTTTTTTTAATTTCATCATCGGGGAAGCTTGATCTGTTTGTTTTTTTTTTTAAAAGATGAAGTTGGATGTCTTCCTTCCCATTGTGCATTATGGGATATCGAGCCCTATACAATTTTATGCTGACTCTTGTAACTTTGCAGCTGGATGTGCTTTTTCAATTACCCATTTAAAGGGCAAGTCAACCCTGAAATAAAAAAAATGCCCAATAAGAGAAAACTTAATTCTAAGTAACCTTTCAGTATACAATATTAACAATGAAGTGCTATTAAATGAGAAATAAAGGCAAAAGTTAGGCACCCCCAAGTGGTTGTATTTACTTACCTGACACCTTGGGCCGGAGCTCCTATCAGCATAAAAATGCACCGGCCTGTGGTTCTGCCATCTAGAACCATGGAGAGATCGTCTTCTTCACTTTCCAAATTCCCTGGGCAGACGTTCAGTCGAACGAAATAGCCGGCTTGTTCATTAAAGTTCAGCTTTTCAGTCTACTGAGCATGCACACGTGAGCTGAAAGAAGAAGCAACAACACAATCATTCCGCGGTGCTCACTGATATATCCTCGTGCCATTGCAGTTTTCTGCTGATAGGAGCACTGGGCCTGAGTGTCAGGTAAGTAAATGCAACCACTAGGGGTGGCTAACTTTTGGTACCCCCAAGTGTAAAATAATTTTCCTTCTCCTTTAAAGTTATTTGTAAAACTAATTGCTAATGAAAAGCAGCTTTTGCTTAACTTCTGGTTGTTACTGTTTAAAGGGATACTGTCATGGGGAAAGGTTTTTTTTTCAAAACGCATCCAGCAGAATTCTGCACTGAAATCCATTTTTTCAAAAGTGCTAACAGATTTTTTATATGCAATTTTAAAAAGTGACATGGGACTAGACATATTGTCAGTTTCCCAGCTGCCCCCAGTCATGTGACTTGTGCTCTGATAAACGTCAGTCACTCTTTACTGCTGTAATGCAAGTTGGAGTGATGTCACCCCCCCTTTCCCCCACCAGCAGCCCAACAAAAGAACAATGGGAAGGTAAACAGATAGTAGCTCTCTAACACAGTGATCCCCAACCAGTAGCTTGTGAGCAACATGTTGCTCTCCAACCCCTTGGATGTTGCTCTCAGTGGCCTCAAACAGGTTTTGTTTTTTGAATTCCAGGCCAGGAAACATGTTTTAGTTGCAAAAATTAAGTATAGTGCCAAGCAGAGCCTCCTGTAGGCTGCCAGACCACATAGGGGCTACCAAATAGCCAATCACAGCCCTTATTTGGCACCCCAAGTGACTTTTTCATGCTTGTGTTGTTCCCCAACTCTTTTTACATTTGAATGTGGCTCACGGGTAAAGAAGGTTGGGGATCCCTGCTCTAACACAAGATAACAGCTGCCCGGTAGATCTAAGAACCACCATTCAATAGTAAAAGCCAAGTCCCACTGATACCGATTCAGTTACATTAAAGAACCAGTAAACTTTTTTTTTTCTATCTCTAAATTTGCTCTAAACAGCCCCTCAAATTAATGTACCTTAGTCCCTGCTGCAAGTCTGCTCTGGTTTCTGTGTTATCAGCAGCTTGTTTCACCTTCTTCCTGGTGCAGAGTGAAGCCCAGCCCCTTAGCTTTCTGAGCTGACCTTATATCTTGGACTAGTCTTGGAGATCATTTGCATACTATGACATAGCAGAGAGCAGTGTGTGTAGCAGCTTTTGCTTGGGGAAACTAGCTTACTCATGAAACACTGGCTCCCTCTTCCTCTCTATTGTGGAACAGCAGCAAATGGACTGCTCAGTAAACTAAGGGGTTGGGCTTCACTCTGCACCAGGAAGAAGGGGAAACAAGCTGCTGATAACACAGAAACCAGAGCAGACTTGCAGCAGGGACTAAGGTACATTAATCTGGGGGGCTGTTTAGAGCAGGGACTAAGGTACATTAATCTGGGGGGCTGTTTAGAGCAAATTTACAGAAAGAAAAACATTTACTTTTCCTTTAAGGGTAAGGCCAGACGGGAAGATTCGGGGAAATTAGTCGCCTGGCGACTAATCGCCTGGTGACTAATCTCCCCAAACTGCTTCCCCCTGCCTTGTAGCTGCTTAATCAATAATCACCTGCGCCTATTCACACGCGGCCCTGTGCTTTCCCGAAATCGCTTGAAATTGCCTAAGAAGGCAACTTCGATGGACTTCGGAAAACGTAGCGCCGCATGTGAATAGGCGCAGGCGATTGTTCATTAATCAGCTAGAAGGCAGGGGGAAGATTAGTCGCCCCAAAGAAGAGGTGATTAGTCACCAGGTGACAAATCTCCCCGAATCTTCCCATCTGGCCTTACCCTAAGTAGGAGAAATAACAGCCTGCAAGAAAGTAGTTCCAAGAAAAGTGCAGGTACAATTCACAGGACTGGGGGCAGCTGGGAAACTGACAATATGTCTAGCCCCATGTCAGATTTCAAAATTGAATATAAAAAAACTGTCTGCTCTTTTGACAATCGAATTTCAGTGCAGATGTCTGCTGTAGTAGCACTATTAACTGATGTGTTTTGAAAAAAAATGTTTTCCCATGACAGCATCCCTTTAAACCAGGGGTGTCTAACCTGCAGGTATATAAATGCTGCCCAGCTTGAAATGCTTGGTTCCCGAGTAAACGTTATGTTGCAAAGGCAGGAGGGAGGACTCTGCCCATTGCCCAGTTAGTAGTAATAATAATCTAATAATAAGTCTATTTAATACCCAGGTGTCCCATATTACAGTGTATGGCTCTAGCTGGTTATCCAACTGGTATTGTAGTTCTTTTCTGTGCATTTTATTTGCTTTTACAAATCAAAAGTGTTTGTGTATTTCATGTGTCGCCCCAAACAATTTTTCTTTTTCCAATGTGGCCCAGGGAAGCCAAAACTTTGGACACCCCTGCTTTAAACGATGTTGCAAAAGTCTTAGTTCCCCAGGAAAGCTGCCTTGTCTCACTGTGTATCAACAATGAACCATCAGAACAAAGAACAGAATGGGACAAAGCTTTCAATAGCAATACATATGAAAATAACTCAAAAAACAATTTCACCAAACTAGTACACCTGAATATGTACTGTCCAATTTAGCTACCAATGTGTGTAGCACTATTGTGTAACCAGCTTTAGGCTAATGCCACATATTTGTTCCCCATGATGATCTTTAACTCCCCTTTGTCAAACACTATAATAAACAAGCCAAAGAAATATCCTAACCCAGATTCATTAATCACCCCAGATCTTGCCCAGACAGATCTTGCCCATTTGATAAGACTAAGCAAAATGAGACTGAATATAAACAGTCTGCAGAAACAGGTTCTAAGTTACATTTTTGCACGCTTGAATGTATAATTTGAAAAAATCATACTGCAGACACATTTTGGGCAGAAAAGCGCATTCTGAGTTCCAGGATCTGGGATCTGATTTTCAAAATGAAATCCTTTGTGGAGAACTAAGAGAGTAGTCATTGTAAGCACAGCCAGTTCTCTATGTAGTGTTCTGGCACCAAAGTCTGTAGCATGCAACAGAAAGAAATTAATGCAATATTTATTTACTAAATAGGAAATTTCTTGGTTCAACCTAATTGCCAAACACATTTCGTGCAAAAGATTATCATCGGATACAAGTAACCTCACAAAACATACTTTTTTTTAGATCTTTTTGGTCTGTTGTACAGATAGGGAATGGCGTGTGAGATGGCTGGGTGCACTATGGCCCTATGCTGTTGGCATTTGTAGTGTGGCCATGATTTGGCTATTGGAGCAAAAATACATTGAAGTCATGGAAGTAGGATGCATTTCAAGAAAGGTTTGTACAGAGTAAAATATTGTCCTTGGCTCTGAACAATAAGGAAGCAATTAGAAATGCAACACCAATGCAGTATAGTACCATTGGAACCAATGGCCCTGATAAAAAAAATTGCAGAATTAGTTCAGGCAATTCATGTTTCGTGTCTGTTTACTTTGCACTGACAGTAATAAGCAGTTAAAGCTGATGATTAGAGCATTAGTGGAGCTCAAGTTTATATTTTAAAGCCCTTAGAAGTTAAATCTTTAAGCATGTTGGGAGAATTGTGTAAACATCACAAGGTTTGCACATGGTCTAATCTTGGATTGTTGCTATGGGGTTACTAGACCAAGTTCAACATTTGTGACTTTTATGACATTACCTCCCGGGTGGCAGGTTCATAGGTCTTTGCCCTACTTGCGTTATCTTTGACAAAGAATCAAATGTACACCTCCATTACCAGGTTTAGGGTTCTCTTGCCGATTGACCCTTACTGATTTAAATCTGTTTCTTGACTACCTGAAAAGAGAGGTTCTTGGCATATTTCTTAATTTTGACTTTGCTCCCTGTCCTGACTTTGGCCTTAGTAGACTTGATGCTGAGCTGGATTCAATTTGATTATTTTCATCACTTTAGCCTATTCTCAGTCCAAGGTTCTGTCTATTTTCATAGAAGTTTTAGGAGATGATGTTCATCTACCCAAGCTGGACAGGAAAGTTAGTTCAAGGCAGTAGAACCTACTCTTTTGTTCATGTCATTACCAGGAAGCTATTGAGAGACAATCAGACAGATGGAGAAGAATGGAGAACCTAGATGTTGCATGGGAAAGACATATATTATGTAAATATATAAATACAGTATCCAAAGCAGGACTTCCTTTGGGAATAAATGATGGAAGAGATCGACTCTTTTAACAATCTTGATAAGAACCACTTGCTGAAGATTGTTAAGCTTGAAAAATATTCCTATTTTTATTATTATTAAAATGGCTGAGCCATAAAAGAAATATATTCTCCAGTTTATGATGTCACCATATTTTATGTCAGACATTTATGGAAGGTATAAAGCCCCCAGAAGGCAAATAAACAATTTTTTGGTATACTGCTACAATAACTTCATGTTCTGTATCACTTCATACTGTAAGCTTGGGAACTGTGTAAGTAAAAAAATTAATATTAAGAAGGGGACACGTAATGTCCGAACTGACTCAGCTACTTTATTAAAACTAAGTATTTTTTTGGATACAATGTGACTGATGCTATGCAGCACCTGGAATCCCATCCTATAGATTTCACAACCTAAATTTTATATGCCAACATTTGTGATACAATAGGTATGATGAGATTTAGAGGCTTACATAAGATCAGAAAGAACCATAATAATAAATTCAGGCAAGTGGCAGATACCTTATGGTAAGATAACTTACCTTGTATAATTGTGGGAGAATTTTATAACTTCTCTTTAAGGGTGATTATTAAAAGAGAAAATTTGGTGTATATATGAAACATAGAGGCCCTTGCCCTGCTCTCTGGTAAAGATCACAGATTCCAGTGCACATGCTCATGTTTGGTGATCAGAAACAGGGAGCAAAAGACAGACATGTCGACCAATGATCTTTGAGGTTAGGTATGAGCAGTTCTGGCAAGTTTGTTTGGTGTAGTTAGGAACAGGGGTGGGGCTGTGCAGGTTCCATATGCTTGCATATTGGGTTTACTCCTCCTTTAATATTTTACATTTGCATTACCTGGCAGCTCAGAAACAACTGTATTCCACATCAGAACCAATTAATGATGAGACCTGTTGCATCAGCTTTCTGTTAGGGTAGAGGTACAAGGGCAGATTCAGGGAGATTGTTGCCCCAGCGACAAATCTCCTCTTCTTTGGCGCGACAATCTCCCCGAAGTGCCTTCCTGCCAGCGGGATGGCACTCATTTTCCGAAGTTGCCTCACGACGAAAAGAAAGAGTCGCGAGTGCCATCCTGCTGACGATTTTTCATTCAAATTGTCGCAACAAATCTCCCCAAATCTGTCCCTGAAGCCTAAATGTGTTTATGATTTTTAACAACCCCTAAGTTTAGCTCTTAAAAAGCAAATTCAAACATACTGAGCATGTGCAGTGCCACAGACATTCACAGGATATCCTAATGGATCAGAAGAAGATGGGGAGTTCCTTTAGACAAATTTGAATGCACAAATATTTACTGTTATAGGGTGGCTTAACCTCTGGACTGGTAAGTTCAGCACATAAAATACATTTACAGCTATAATCTTTTTGAGGTTTTCCTATTACCATGTTTTCTTATGATTATGTGCCAATGTTACATCAAACCCTAATCCTGACATGCCCCCTACTTTTTTCATTTATTACGCACTGCATGTCATAAATTCTAAGTGACTTGATTGTGAAGAAGCCTATTTTGTGATCCAGACCTACTGATCCACTAACCTACAGCCCTACATTTTTTGCGGGCTCCCAACCTGCTGCAGGATTTCATGGTGGTAGGTCGCATGTCAGGATTAGTGGTTGATGTAACGTTGGCACATAACCATTATTATTATTATTCATAAGGTATTAAGCGATTTTTTTGCTTCTAAGATTAATGGACGGGATTTTGTATTCAATCGTTAAACAATTAATTAGTGTCATTTTAAAGTAAGGGTTATGAGAGTTCTTTCTTTTACCGTACAGAACTGGACGATTAAAGGTAAATCTTAGTTGTATGGAGAGGTAGTGAAACTTCTTCAGCTTATACAATTTGAATTCATTGATTGGCGTAAAACTGAAAGCAAGCAAGCAAAACTGCATGTAGACTGTGCCAATGCCCCAACCCTGCAGAAGTTGACTTCAAAAGTCATTCTGTAAGTATTGGTTTCTAGGACAGGTTTGTGACTGTTATGATTGAGACAATAGCGATTCTGGATACAGGTTGTTCACAAAAAGCCTTTGACCTTGATTTTTTCTTTCTTTAGAGCATTTAACCCATAGGCTTGATTTCCATTTGCTGAATGATGCCCATTGCAGGGTTTAATGCTCCACTAGGTTCCCTTTCATTGCAGCTACCCCATATGCTCCTCTACTGGGAAATGTCATTCACAACTAAACACAATAGTATTTTCAATGACATGTGAATTATTTGCTTTCTCGACCTAACTGCCTGTTTATATTTCCGTACGATGTAATCAGCATTCGTAAAATGCCTTTTCTCATACTTAGCATTCTAAACCATAGTGTGTTTAAATTCTTATATCCATAAAAACTGAGAGAAGATTGAGTTTCCCCTCAGGTAAGTACTTCCAGGCATGTTATCTTCTATATCATTACAACTTTACTCCATTTGTTACTGTACCATGTAATACAATCCTTGCATTATATTCTACATAAAAAGCTGTTTCTGTAGCATCTTGTCATCATCCCGTGAGCATGTCTTTGAAGCCGTTTCAGATTCTGAATTCTGCATAAAAGCAAAGGCTCAATTGCACAACACAGTATTATTTACTCAGATGGGGTTAATTGCTGAATAAAAGAATGGTTCCTTTCAGTTTACCTTTTTTACAATCTCACTCACTCGGAAGACAGAAACGTCTATGATAAATATCAAACTTTCTAATCAGAAAAAGGGTCCAGTTGTATTTGAAATTTTAAACTCAATCCAAAATCAGGAAATGCAGTCATTTGTGTTAATGTTGCTGAAAGAAGAAAAAAGACCTTTATTCCTCCCCCTTAAAATTGTAGCACACATTTCCCATCGTTCAAAGGATCCAGTACCAAAGCCGTACACTCTAAGCATCTCATGCGTTGCACTATTCTTACAATTTTATGGTCTCTGTTGCACAAAATGGGGTTTATAATTGTTTTGCAGGGGATATCTGCCAATTTGCTTTGTGCCTTGCAGTTGGCATAAAGAGTTTGTGGAAGGGTTCATTGTTTTACTGAAGGAAACATTTTTTTCTAATAACAGAACAAAGACTGAAATCTCAATAGGATTATTATGTACAAATTACAGTAGAAAAACATTTGTCATAGATAAATTTATGTTGTTCTAATTTATGTTGTTCTTGAACCCAGAAAGAGTGTGGTTTTTTTTTTTATAGTGTAGACCAGGGGTCCCCAACCTTTTTTGCTCGTGAGCCACATTTAAATTTAAAAAAGAGTTGGAGGGCAACACAAGCATGAAAAAGTCCATGGGGATGTCAAATAAGAGCTCTGATTGGCTTTTTAGTAACCCCTATATGGACTGGCAGCCTATAGGAGAGAATGTTTGGCAGGACATCTAGTTTTTTATGGAACCAAAACTTGCCTCTAAGCCATTAATTAAAAAATAAGCACCTGCTTTGAGGCCACTGGGAGCAACATCCAAGGGGTTGGAGAACAACATGTTGCTCACGAGCTACTGGTTGGGGATCACTGGTGTAGACCCTTGAACGTTCCTCTGCTGCTTGTCTACCAAAAATAAAGATAAGGCTTGAGTAAGAAATACTGAATGGTTTTACTTTTACATTAATTTGATTCCTGAGCTAATTAAGCATCTGATATTCTAAAATTCTTCTGCTCAAGTTAAATAGGCTCAAAATAGGCATTCTTTCATGTACGTGGCTAGATGAAGAATCTGAGCTATGGAGAAATTATAGGGACAAATGTTGCTCAGCTTGGGCCTGTTTTATAAGTAACAATGGTTAAGGCAGTGGTTTCTGACTTTTTCAGTTAAAGCTTCCCGTTGAGATTCAAGATTTAGTCCAAGCTATCTTAGCTTATGACACGGTTACTGAGAAACATTGATGTATTATCAGTTCAGACAGAGTTTCAATAATATCTAGGGCATCAAATACATTTTCACCTCAAATATGACCCTTAAAGACTGGGTTTATCTAGAATAGGGGTCCTCGACATTTTTCATCCTTGAGCATCATTCTGAAAGAGTTGGGGAGCAACACAAGGATGAAAAATGTCCCTGGGGTGCAGCAATTGGCCATTTAGTAGCCCCTATGTAGATTGACAACCTACAGGAGCCTCTCTTTGGCAGTACACCTGGTTTCCATGCAACCAAAACTTGCCTCCAAGTCAGGAATTTAAAAATAAGCTTTGAGGGGAGCAACATCCAAGGGGTTGGTGTCAGGATCGCGCCGCCCGGAGGCTTACCTTTAGCTCCGGGCTGCATGTCCTCTCCTCTTCGGCGCATATCCACAATGGCGGCGCCCATAGCCGCCACGTGGATATGTGGCGCCAGACAGTGACGTCATCGCATCGCGCTTGACGCGATGACGTCACCGCGCTCGTTTTGGCGCCAAATTTAAATATTTAAAGGCGTATTGAAAGCCATTATGGGCCCAATGATAGGATTACATGCTATGATCCTGGGTATTGCTATATTGATCCTGATATTGCTTTTTGATCCTGTTCCTGTACTTTTGTTCCTGTTTTCCTGTATTTTTGATCATTGCCTGGACTTTGTGTTTATTCTGTTCCTGCTAATACACTTTTTGCCTGGACCTGTCTGACTCCTGCTTGATCCTTGCCTTGCTGCGTTATTGGACCCTTTGGCCCCTAAGCTTCCTCCTTGGTCCACTTCTTCCCCTGGGCGCCTAACGAAGGCCAACCCGTGACAGTTGGTGAGGAACATGTTGCTGACAAGCTAGTTGTTGGGGATCACTTATCTAAAATAACATTTTTATACTTTTCGTTAGGCACAAGTACAGTTAAAACCATGTGTCCTGCCTTCTTGTTCGCTAATAGTGTGACAGGCAAAAATATATGTGATTAACTGTTTTATATTGTACAAAACCCCTAACTTAGTATTAATAATTACTGGTATATTCAGCATTTTGGCACTCGGCGGTGCATGCAATGGAAAACTAACAGCAGTATAAATGAAACTCTTTAGAATATGTAGTGATGAGTGAATTTATTCGGCAGGCATTGACTCCTGGCAAAATTCCATACCTCACTACCGGTGAATTTTTTTGCGAAACTGAGGCAAAATTGTGCCATGGAAAATTACACAAAATACGACAAAAAAACACCCACTGACTTTAATGTATTTGAAGTGAGAAAAATAGTGGTGGGCGTAAAAATTGTCACTCATAAAAGATTTTTGCTCCCATTAACTTCAATGTGTTTTATGGATTTTTCGCAATTGTTTTCTGAGGTTTCGCAAAGTTTTTTGGAGAAACAAAACAGGACAGATTCACTCATCCCTATGAATATGGCATTGATGCAAAGGCCCATGATTAATTAAAGCAGACCTCTCATATTTCCAAGCACTTCCCTGTACATATTCTACAACACCTTAGAGCAGATTGCTTCTATAGACTAATTAATTACTAAATAAGGTCTGATGGAGTCATCTGAGATGGATAACAATTGCAGAATAGAAATAAGGGTTTCAGAGCACCCCTTTAAGGCATGATCGTACATTTATTGTTTATGTATGTGACTGTGATTGTCAGTATTTTAGACAGATATCAGGAGACACCTTAGTCTGGCGTAGGCAGATCAAAATTGTGTCATTATGTGATTATAATTCATTTGTGAGTAAATGCTATGAAAATTTACTTTTTGTCTCAATATGAATGGTTCAAAGCAGAATATAAAATACAAAAATCATACAAGAACGCAAAAATAAGCAGCTATAAAATACTAAAATACTAAAATCATACAAGAACACAAAGCAGCTATATTTGTAGTATTTAAAACCTGGTCCATTAACTCTTTTATTCAAAGATAGCTCAATGATATTGAGAACACCATGAAGGCAGGTATTAATGGACACAACATTAAATATTTATATACTGTTTTCTGTTTAATTCAGTAAAGCATAGTTTAGGATTTGTTCTTAAAATGTTCTTAGTATGCATGGTTATTAATTCAAATGTTTTCATTAGTGTTGACAGGGCTTAAGAATGGCTTCAGAGAAGCCACTCGTGGCTGATCCTTACCTAGAGAAGTAAAACATTGCTGTTCCCACCCAGTCACACATTGCTGCTCTAGTACTTGAGGAGCTGCACATTGTTGGTCCAGCCCAAGAGCAGTCAGACATTGCTAGTCCATCCCCAGAGCAGTAACCCATCCCAGAGCCCCAGAGAACCCACACATGGCTGTTACACCCCCTGAGGAGTTGCACATTGCTGCTCCAGCCATAGCTGAGTCGCACATTGCTGTTCCAGCCCCAGAAGAGCCACACATTGCTATTACTGCCATAGAGGAACCACACATTGCTAATTCAGCCCGAAAGCAGTCACAAATTGCTGGTCCATCTCCAGAACAGTCATAAATTGCTGGTCCAGTCCCAGACCAGTTACACATCGTCAGTCCCACTCCAGAGTAGTCATACATTGCTGGTCCTGCCCCAGATTAGACACACATTGCTTTTTGTGGCCCAGAATTGTCATACATTGCTGGTACAGCCCCTGAGCTGTCAAACTGATTCAGCCCCTGAGTTACCCATCGCTGGTCCCACCCCAGAGCACTGATAAATTAGTGGTCCAGCCCCTGAGCAGTCATATACTGCTGGTCCTGACCCAGATTATTCACACATTGCTAATTGTAGCCCAGAGTCATCATGCATTGCTACTCCAGCCCCAGAGCAGTTGCACACTGTTGGTACATTTCCAGCCGCTAAAAATTATCCCAGCTTAAACTTCAGAATTCTTTTCTAATGAATTTGCTCAATTTTCGTACACCAGCTGTTGCTCTGATCCAACATCAGGGCACAATAAAAATAAACTGATCAACTCCAATCTAGTTTAGGTTTTGGCACACTGGTTGTCCCTAAGTCCCTAGAATTTAAATGTTTTTCTTTTTGTAAAATAAAACTGTTAGGCCTACTGGACAGTAAAGAGGAAGGTTTAATACCCTTATTGGAGTCTGAAGGAGCCAATAAGAACTAAAGTCTTTAGCCACAAAGAGTCTTCTATGATACACTACATTAAAATGCATGATTAACTGTTTATCAATATATTTAATCACTTTACCAGTAATCACTATATGGCATTAGCCACAGTGAGTGTACCACAATATCATCATTGTTTAATTTAAATTTTCAAAATACATTTGTACATACTTTCTGTCTTGTCCAAGGTGTATTTGTCAAAGCATTGCAGTTAAACATGAAAGGTTATACTGTATTTCAATATAAAAGTCAGGCAAATAATAAAGATCTTGAACTTTATTGATGGTAGTGATAATATAATCTGGCAGAGTGGCAGAAATGCACTATATTGTATTAGCTACAGAGTAGTAATTTAGCAATAAAGTTATAGATACGGTATGCATTGTCAGAATTTAGAGTAATGAACAGAGTTCAAATGTAAACCATATGTCCCATAAAACCCCTGTATGCTTCCCACTATTTTTAGTGTAAGAAGCCATAATTTATCCTATCAAACTGTCAAAGCTTGCAGGCGAATGCCAGATGTTGAAGAATTGCCTCCCGTACTGCTCTTCTCAAGCCCATAAACAGCTGAGGTAGGTACAGGGTCTCAGACGCTGGTGAAGAGGCAGAAGTATTGATAAAAACTATAGAACTTGGGCAGAGAAATAAAAGGATGGCAGTAACTAATAGCAGACAAGCTATAGGCATCTATATAAGCCAGTGTTTTATTATAGAAATTCATTAGATATGAAGCTACACAGCCTACAGCACACAAACTATAGGGAAATGGCTCAGTAACTTTCCAAATTCTCACTGGGAACCTTCAGTATACCTACATCTGTAAGTGTGCCATCAATGCTCGTGTCATCATAATGTACAGTGATCCAATACAATCTCTGGTGCAAGCATAAAGATGGCCTTCTATGCCATCAATGCTGCATCAGCGCTACGAAATAATTTGGCGCTATAGAAATACATAATAATAATATGACTACAGCTTAATGCAGGCTCCTGGGAATTTGGTTTCCAAGCCTCTTCCAGAGGACCAGCCATAGATACCAGAGCATATCCACATAACTATCAGAGTGTGCTTATCATTGGATATTAATTGGACTTACCAAAAAAAAGTGTTGCAGAGAAAAATGTGCAAGAAACCTATTGTGCTTGCTAGGAATAATAATTAGGAGATATGGCTGGAAGGCTGAATCTTTGAGAAGAATTTATGGGAACAAGATGCCACAACAGTTTGTGAACCTCCCTAATGCAAAGGAACATATAGAGTGTTTTGAATGACTCAATATAATAGCTACCCGTTTTATGATCTGAGATTTGACCTTCAAAATTTGACCCTCAAAGTATTTTTAAAGGGCTTTTTTGATCGAAAATTGACCTATTTCAATCAAATAGGTCCATTTTTGATCAAATAAAAACTTGTTTGAATCTTTCGATTCGATTCTCTGCAAAAACTTTTGAATTCTTGGAACTTAGAAAATTTTTCAGGACAGGTTCCATGAGGTCCCACATAGGCTAAAATTACAATTCCACAGCTTTAAGCTGGCAAATAGTCGAAGGATTTTTTAAAGGGCAAATACTTCAAAATTATAAAATTCGAATTTTCAGACTTTCAATTCGAATCAAATTTTGAACTATTCGATAGTCGAAGTAGCACGAAATTACTTCGAAATTCGAATTTTAAAAATTCTTTTTTTGTTAATTTTCACTTCAACCTTTAGTAAAGGTGCCCCTAAGTGTATCATGCAAAAGGAACTAAGAATAACAACTCCACTTTTTTGGGATTTTTTTTTTACTTATAGAGAAGCAGCTGTTGGACTTTTTCAGTTTCAGAGGTTCAAACAATGCTAACCTTAGTTGAAACCAGAGGATACAGATATAAGAAAACACTGATATATCAGTCATCCAATCATAGTTCCAAGAATATTTAGAGTTCCAAGTTCACGACAAATCTTACCTTAACTCACCTTCAAGCTGGTCTTCAAGCTGAGAAAGCAAATAGTAGTCATTGTCACTAAATCACATTCTTATTGGCCTAAAACTCCAACCAGTAGCTTGTGAGCAACATGTTGCTCTCCAACCACTTGGATGTTGCTCTCAGTGTCCTCAAAGCAGGTGCTTATTTTTGAATTCTAGGCTTGGAGTCACGTTTTATATGCATAAAAACTAAGTATACTGCCAAGTAGAGTCTCCTGTAGGATGCCAGTCAAGATAGGGGCTACAAAAAAGTAAACACAGCCTTATTTGGCAGCCCAAGGGACTTTTTCCATCACTTATGTTGCTCCCCAACTCTTTTTACTTTTGAATGTGTCTCACAGGAATAAAAGGTTGGGGACTCCTGGTCTAGACTTAAATCCATGATATTGCTACACATAGGAGCGTAACTATACAGGAAGCAGACCTTGCGGCTGTGGGGGGCCCAGGAGGTCCAGGGGCCCTATGAGACCTGGTAAAACAATTCAACCTCTAGACATTTATGGGGCTTGAAAAATAATTTGCTGTGTGTCCAGCAATATCTAGGTACACCACTGACTCCAAGCACCCTTTGCAGCAGTGGCCCTCCCTGCAGTTTGTGAAGCACTCTTACAGAGCATCAAATAGCCTCCACCATCTCCATTTCTTATGCACAGCAGCAGCCATTAGCCACTGCACAGAACACAAAAACCGCAGGCCACATTGTTCCCTTCAGAACATCACATTTCTGCCTTATTCCCTTCCATGATCACAGTCAAGTCAATCCCATAATCTTTTACCATTTACAGTATAATGTCCCAGTATCTTCTGCCTGCTCCATTATATTGCTTACTATAACATACCGTATGTGTGTCCTAGTCTTAAACTCTAATTGAATGGTTTACTCTAACTGGGCCCCTGGATCATTACAAACAAGGGCATACAAACAAATGAGGGAATTAAAAAATACCACCAGTTTGTATAAGATAATATAAATAGTGAAGGAACTGGAACACATTACAGGTGATTGTGATCCTAGGTTAAGCAGTGCAAGCATTATGACACACATACAAATTTCAGGAGATTACTCTAATGTTTATGATGAACTTGCAATGAACTGGCATATTTGTGGTCTTTGATATTTTTTTTCTTTGTGATGATTTTCCATTTTTGAACCAGATGTGGCCAATGATCTAGCGCTATGTTTATATCTTTGTAAATAACCATAACATTTCTAACTTAATTCCTGATAGAACGTCAAAACAGTTTTTCTCATTCCTTGCATTATGACATTTTTGTTTGGAAACACAATATGATGCCTTTCAGTTTCCTTTTTGTGCTGCTTCCATTCGACTGTGTGCACCACGGATTGTTCGTTCCCTATTAATCACCTGCTGACAGCAATAACAAATACACCACGCGTATCGGACACTTTTCATTTTGGGCAAACACTGTTTCCGCTGCAAGATGAGATAACAATTTATTTATGTGAATGTAGCACACAAAATGGGTACGTTTACGGTGAGAAAGTGAACAACTGTACATAATGATCTAGGGACTGGTCCAATTGCCATTTTGGAGTCAGGAAGGAATTTTCCCCCTCTGCGGCAAATTGGAGAGGCTTCAGATGGGGTTTTTTTTATCTTCCTCTGGATCAACTAGCAGTTAGGCAGGTTAATATAAAGTTTACAGTTTGAACTTGATGGACGTGTGTTTTTTGCAACCTACAGTTACTCACTATGTTACTATGTTACTAGTAATCATGAAACTGAGTAGTTGTGTATCAACCATTTAAATACACTGATAGGATAATCTCTCCAACAGGAGACCATCTTCATGTACAGGTGTAAGAGCTACTAACGTAGCTGCAGGTAACTTTACCAACGGTGGATTAAAGTGTGAATTATATACAAAAATAACTCGTCCACAGATTCTTCATAATACAAAACAGTCAGACAGATTTTAACAGCAGTGAAAACAAGTTGTACCTGTTAAAATTAACATCTATACTTTAGGGTTTCACACAATGAGCCCCAGTGCTGTTCCCTTTCTGGTGTCATGTACAGTGCCCTTGAATTTACGGCACATAGATCTCTTTGATATTCCCCTTGAATAGTTTTTGTTGTCTAATCTGCCATATTGGTGGGATCTACAATGTCCTTTCTCTAATCATTGCACAGGCTAATTCTATATCTGTGGTTGAAGCATGTTAGGGCTTTCCAATTAGGGATATTTATTATGTTGAGGGTAAATATGGGACTACCTCTACCTTGTAGGATCACCTTTTTATCAGTTAAAGCTTCTTCATTGTGATGAGCGAATATGTCCCGTTTTGCTTCTCCGAAAAATTCGCTAAATGTATTGACGTCAATGGGCACCTACTCCATTTGTATCTAGAAAAATGGTTGTTCTGGAGCAGTGATCCCCAACTAGTGGCTTGTGAGCAAGATGTTGCATGTTGTTCCCAGTAGCCTTTTTGTATTCCTGACTTGGAGGCAAGTTCTGTTTGCTTAAAAACCAGGTGGATGCCAAACAGAGCCTCCTGTAGGCTTCACACAGGGGCTACCAAATAGCCAATCGCAGCCCTTATTTGGCACCCCAGGAACTTTTGTTCATGCTTGTGTTGCTCTCCAAGTCTTTTTACATTTGAATGTGGCTCATGCGTTAAAACAAAACGTTTGGGATCCTTGCTGTAGAGATATGTTCCTTTGGTAATTCTTGTAACTTGCAGCTTTTTGTATTAGTGAAGCTACCCTACTGCAGGTTATGCTTTTGTACTGCAGAGACTAATGAGACTGGTTGCCTAACAGTTATACTTACCATAAATTATCACAGCTCTCTGTGGTTTTCTGGTACATCATGAAAATATTTTCCTACCAGGTGTTTGGAGCTCATGGTACATGATCAGATCTGTTCTTTCAGAATATTCCTGTTGCGCCAATGAAATGGTTTTACTTTGACCAGCTAAAGCCTGGCAGCTTCTATACATTTTCAGAATCATTTCACAGTTCTTAGAAGGCACTAATATCTTAAAAGCAAAGTTTTTTTTTCCTTTTATTATTTGTCATACCTTTCACTACTTTAATTTGGATCAGTTATGATTTCAAGATGTTACAAGTTACAGTAGTGATACATGTTCTTGGCAACATTACTCTGATAAATCATTGTTGAGTTATCGCGGTGAGGCAAATGTTTCTAATGGCAATGTGCCCAATGTACAGAGCTACTTGGGCCCTCTTAACTTAATAATACAGCCAATAATGTATGTCACTACTGAAAAGTCAGGATAGCAAAATGCATCAAATAAATTCCTTGTTGAAGTAATGAAAGCATAAATATGAATACGGGGCTCTTAATGCATTGCTACACGAGAACGCTAAAGTCAACAACAAACAGATGTGATTTCATGGGTAAATGTCAAATTTGGACGATCAAAGCGATAGCAAATGAATTTTGGCGTAACATATAAATGGATCGTTATAGAATGCAGGACACGTACTCTGAGTGCAACATTTCAGGGGATTTAAGAATTGATAAGAGATTTACAATTTGAAAATGAGAAACATGATGTAGTTTGGAAATGTATGAGGTTCGGAACAAAGCTCCCGAGTACTGTGAGATATTCAGCAGTGGAAAACATAGCAAGGTGGATCGACAAATGAAACTAACAAAATACAGTACGTCTCAATCCCTTTGTTTTCTGTGAAATGGGAAATAGGAAACGCATAGAAATAACATCTGGAATATCAGGACTACACTGTAAACACATAGTAACTGCAGTGGAACATTCAAGACTGGTAGTGGGGGACAGGAACTACAGGATTTGGATTGGTCTGTCAGAAGGCTCCAGTGGGCCCCAGTCAAAGACAATTTTCATTAAAACAGGTAGAAGGTGTGGGGGGTGGTTAATCTTTCCCTTCAACCCTCTCTTTCATGTGAGCCCTTACTTGGCACATTGAAATGGTTGAAACAATAGATCTGATAGGCAGTTCCATGTTTATAGAAGGTTCACGAAATGATGAAATCAAAACTCAGAAAAATTATTTGAGCACTTCTGCAATTTATATAAATTTTCTATATCTTATGGTTTCTAAAATATCGTTGTATTTAGACAGTTTAAAAAATTAATTGAGAACATTGAGTTTTTTTGAGCCCTGTCAAAAGCAGGCTGCAGAAGTAAACAGTCTGCTGACGGGACTAGACAACTGCCATCTTGGAGTCAGGAAGGAATTTTCCCCCCTCTAAGGCAAATTGGAGAGGCTTCAGATTAATTTTTTTTGCCTTCCTCTGGATCAGCTAGCGTATAGGCGTATAGCGTATAGGCAGGTTATATATAGACTATATGGGTTGAACTTGATGGACGTGTGTCTTTTTTTCTTTACTTACTATGTAAATTACTATGAACCAAGTCTGCTGCGAGTAAACACAAAAAAAATTTTTTTTTTTTTCGTCTTCCTGGGCTCCTGGGGGTGATATCAGATGGCTTGCTTTTTGCGTTTCATCGAACGTCGACTTCCTCAGAGGCTTCAGTAGCCTCTAAGGAAGTCGAAGTTCGACAAAACGCATAAGGTAAGGCGTCCCACACCATGTCCAGGAGGACACACGCATTAAGGACAAAATGCTGGTCATGGTCAAACAACCAAACCCGGATTATCCTCATGCAGGGCAAAGGGAAAAGGGGGACTCAATACGCTCATTTTAATCCCACAATTGTGATTGCAATTTTAAATGGTTTTATATTTTATAAAAAGATCTACACTATCTCTGTGCTTCGTATCCCTCAAACAGTGAGAGGCAGCTACAGGCTAGACAACATGGTTTGTATGGTTTCTATTTTTGCAGATGATACTAAATTGTGCAGAACTATAGGTTCCATGCTGG
>CM044442.1:119826364-119840647 GCA_024363595.1 Xenopus borealis | reverse complement strand
CAAACTTGGTGGTGCAAGTGACCCGATGTTGGATCACAACGTGTTTGCCAGAGTGTGGATATATATATATAGCTATGGGCATATATAGTTTGTGTGAAAGAGTGTAGGGGTGTGTGTGTGTGTGTGTGTATGCTGGGTTTTTAATTTGGAGAGGTTGAACTTGATGGACTTTGTCTTTTTTCAACCCAATGTAACTATGTATGTAACATTGATAAATTTGATGAGTGCAGAAATAGTTTTAACATTTGTAGGTACCCATGGATCACATCAAACATGTGGTGCATTTAAAGGAGAAGTAAACCCTGTTGGCCCCAAATGCCTCCCCCCGGCCCGGCAAATGCCCCTAACTTGTTACTTACCCCTCTCGTTCTATGGGGGGAGGCCTTTGGGCCCGACAGGGTTTACTTCATTTGCAAATTATACACACTCTGGGCTGAATAAGGTTGGAATGTGGGAGTGTATGAGGGTGTAAAACTACAACATTAAGAAATTTACTACACTATATATTTTTTTTTTCTCTTCTTCCTTTCCTTGCTTATTTCATGATTTGCTATGTGCTCAATCTACAAAGCTTTTTAGTGCTGACTCGCTAAAAAAATTGTGTGTGTGTGTGTGTCTGGGGGGGGATTCTACAAGTTATACACTCGAGTCACAATAGAGGAGAACTACAAGGACTTTGGACTAGTTATTTTTCTAAAGAAGTGAGTAAATACAAGCAAAATCTATGGAATTATCCAGTGTGTCTCTGCCTAACCACTTCTTCCATTTGATTGAATTCCCACAATGTTGTGTGTGTACGACAAAGAGTTCAATTTGCAGATACATTTTGTCTCCTGGTTATGACTCAAAAAGTAAACATTCGAAGCATTTGCTTCTGGAGTAGTTTATTTACTTTCCCGAAGTAAACTATTTGACAACATGTTTGCGGGAAGCTTCCAATTCTTTTTGCGATTTCTGCCTGCTCCAAAATAATAGGGGGGATGCAGCTGTTCTGAGTGTTTCATTCTGATTGGGAGCAGTGATTATCTGTTGAATGCCATGGTGGAATTCCTGTAGCCAACTGAAAATTCTTACTTTCTCATATTCTGCTTATTATGAAACAGCAATGCCTATAGCAGGTCAGGTCAAATCAGGGATTATCGTAGTGTCTCAAGTTAAGATCTACTGGGAAATAAAATATCAAATGCTAAAGGCTTCCAGCCACCCAAGATGTAATGTTCTTTATTGATTTAAAAAATAATAGGCAACTTTCTTCTTAAATCTGGCAGCAAAATCTGCGTTGAGTGAATCCTTTTTATTTTTTGCATTTTTATATGAACATTAGATAACTTTTAAGAATGTTCTTGCGTCAGAATTCTCTGATCTTCATGGTGACACAAATTGATAGTAAGTTCATTCCAATACGTTTTGCCACAACGATTCCAAGCAGCGTCTTCAGGGACGACATAGTATTTCTATATCAATTGACCTCACACAGTGAGATTAAGCTCAATGAGTACAAAAATCACAATACTGAAATAAAATAAATTTTCTAATCTGGTGGAAGAAAGACCAAAAAAAAAAAAAAAAACTTTCTGGACAACGTGTTGCTAGATTTCCTTGACATTTAATTACGGGAAATGATTCCTTGAATGTAGTTTCATAGGGAATCTGCTGAGTGTTTTGGAAAGGAAAACACTGATATTTTTTTTCTTTTAAAAAAATGTGTATCTGGGGCTTGACAAAATGCACTTCTTTTTTAATTTATTGACAAAATGTATCAGGAATTTGCTTTCATTCATCTTAAAAATCCTTTCCATAGTTATAGGATCTGAATCAGCAAGTGACCTGGTTAAGCAGCAGAGCCAAGTACCATATGCATTGATCCACGTTCAGAGCACCCTTGCTTCTGCCCCTCCATCTGATCTATAGTAATTGAATCATTATAAAAAATATGTATGTATATCTTAAAGATAAAGAAGGAATATCCTGGACATTATATCCTTAGAAATGGCGCTTTGTGATGCCATCAGTTAAAATTGGTGCTCAATGCAATTTGTGTCCTATTACTCACTGAATCTTGTGTATTATAAAAATTAACATAGCCCTCGTAAAATGTGAGAATACTAGAAGTCACGCTGGAGTTCCACGTTACTGTAAAAGCATGAAGCCAAAGGTCGAATGCTTTTATACAGGTCATGGAACTCCACGGTACAGTAACTTATAAGTGCAGTGAGTAATTGCAATTTCAAGTACAATTTACAAGTTTTCCCCCCACAATGCAGTCTCTCCCCCCCCCCAGAATTCCACTGTTGTAGCTTTCTCTTCTTGTGTTCTGTATGCAAAATAGCTGCTCCTTTGCCTTTAAAGGGGTCTTCTGTCTCTTTTTTCTTAGTTTCCTCCTTTTGCTCTTATTTTCTTTCAGAGAGATCTTTCAGAGTCTGTTATCTACAGTATTATGTTACCTAAACAATCAGATTTATTCTTGGCCTCCTATTAACCAAGAAAGTCCTTCTATAGTCCAGTAGAGAGAGAGACTCAGGTTCTGACTGTGCTGGTGGGACACTGGGAAAAAAACCCAGTGGGCCCCAGTCCTTTTGCAGTGCCGGTTCTGGGGCTGCCGCCGCCTGAGGCTGCAACCCCGATGCAGTCCCCCCTTCCCACTCCCCTAATTGTGAGCCATGCCATGCTAAGTTCAACAGCTTCTCAAAGATGGATTTATTTATTGTATATGATATGTGCCAATGCCTCTTACAATTTCAGATTACAGTTTCTACACTGCGACATTTCACTGTGTCTACGTTTTCAACATGGTCATGGGAGTTGGGGACACATGCTCTGATGATTTATGTTGGTTATTAACCATATCTATAAAATATGTATATAATTATAAATTCAAAAAAAGGCAAAAACTAGCCACGTTCACACAATAGCACCTGCTTACTCACTTTTACTTCTTATTCACAGGTGCTAACATAATTTGAGAGGCTAACCAGACACATACAAAGCAAACAGTAGGTATAGGATCCATTTTCCGGAAACCTATAAGGGCAGATTTACTAAAGGGGGAAGTGACTAAACTTCACCAACCTGGTGTCATTTCCTTCACGGATTTATTAACGAACGCAGGCGCTGCTTCGATAGCAAAGGAGAGGTATGCTAGCGCTGCGTTGCACTCTAATGCCAGGTGAATGTTCGCTCTGGCGAATGAATGTAACTGCTAATTCACTAAGAATTTACTGAACCTTACCTCTTCGCCAGACTTGCCTTCGCCACCTCAGACCAGGCGAAGTGCAATAGAGTAGATAAGTCCCAAAAAACACTAGCTTCTTCATGTATAGGGCAACAACTCTATTTTCTTTCATTAAAGGGCACCAATCAGGCAAAATCAAACACATATTAACAACCTGACCAGTACAACCTAAACATGTTTAATCAAACTACATATACAGTTTTTTGGGGAAAAAACAGCAGTTTTTAAAAAATCCCATACTTTGTCAAATGTTCTCTCACTGAGGGAGTCCATACTGTGACTACAACATGCAAATGAGTTCATGAGCGTGCTCAGATTGTAGCTGAGTATTCTACCCAGAATGCCTAGCTTTAGTAAACTCTAGAAGTATCAAGAGAAGTGCACACACCAACTTCCACAAGGTGGCAGCACTAACACAGAAGTTTGGCAGATTTAAAAATAGCTTAGAAGGTTTATTAGGCAAGCAAGAGATTTCAACTGAGCATGTGCGAGATTTCAGAGCTACAGTTGGCTGTGAAGATATAGGTAGGAGGAGTCAGTGAAATCCAAGATGCCTGCCTCAGCTAGAACTGAAGTGGAGATAGGGGAGATTTTGCAGAAGGTATAGTGAGCTGAGTACAAACAATTCTAACTGTTTTAAAAATCGGATTTCTTGAACTTTCACATTATGCATTTACTTAGTAAATGATTTTGGTTATGATTGGTGCCCTTTAAGGTTTCCCGAGCTTGTGAAATGTAATGTATTTGCTGCAACATATATGTCCGTATAACTTCACGCTGTATGCAAATTAGGCAACACTAGCACAACTTCGCCAGCGTTCGGCGCCCTGGGTGAAACTTCGCACTTTAGTGAATTTGCATTATCTGAGCATTTTGCCGGGGAGGTGTTGAGATGCATGCAAAGCCATCGCTAGTGAATTTTCACACATTAGTAAATTTGTAAATAGACTCTTTTTTAAATCAAATCATTAATTGTTTTTTAAATTATTTCCTTTTTCACTGTAATAATAAACCAGTACTTTGTGCTTAATCCAAACTAAAATATAATAAATCCTTACTGAAGGCAAAGCAACCCTATTGTATTTAAATAATGTTTATGCGATTTTTTTTAGTTGACCTAAGGTATGGAGATGCCCCAGGTCTGAACATACCCCAGGTCCAAGATCCCATAACTGTAGTACACAGAACCACCTTGATAAAGATCAGTGTTATAGGAACAAGACAGGCAGACATAGAAATGGAAAATCTACAGGTTTTGTGTGCCTGTACCTATATAGGCACCTATATACCTATATGTTTTACTTACCATTTCTAACTGAAGTATTGTAGAAGTCTTATAGTTAGTGATGGGCGAATCTAAAATTAGCGAATTTCCAGTGAAATTCGTGAAACTGTCGAAAAATTCATGAAACGAGTTGCGTCACATTTTTGATGCGTGCGCATCGTTTTCGATGCGAATCGTGTCATTTTCTGCGTCATTCTCATTTTTTGACGCCAGCTAATTTCCCGCAGTCGAATTTTCGGTGGTGTTTCACAAATTTATTTGCCGGCGGCGAATCGCGGGAATTCACCGCAAATTCGCGCCTGGCGAATAAATTCTCCCATCACTACTTATAGTTAACGATGAGTGCAATTTCTCGGCAGGCATGGATTCTCTGTGAAATTTTGCATTTCGCCTTCTGTAAAACTGCATTAAAAATCCGCTGTGATAAATTTCGGCTCACCAAAAAAAGTTGCCAAAACAAATTTGATGTACAGACAAAAAACTCACCATAAAAAAAACTCCCAATAACTCTAATGCATTTGGAGAAAAAAGTTGATGAGACTAAAAAGTCGATGAGATGAAAAAGTCACTGAGACAAAATACATGTGTACTTAAAAATGTGTTGCACATTGTAAAAAATGTTGATGTCCATTGACTTTAATGTATTTCTCAAAGTGTTCGATGTTTCACTAATTGTTTTTTAATTCGCTCATCGCTACTTATAAACGTTACACTCAAAGCCAGAAGAAGCCTTGCACTTTTGGGAAAGAGGGAAATTAATGATTGTGCACACATGATGGTTCTCCGGTAGTGATGATTGAATTGTTTTGCCAGGTATGGATTCACAATGAAATTCAGCATTTCACCATCTGCACATTTTTTGCAAAACTGTGGCATTAATCAGCCACAAAAATTTTCGTAGCGACAAAAAAGTTGCCAAGACGAAATCGTTGCAGAGACAAAAAAGTCACCGTAAGAAAAAACGGCAGTTGACATCAATGCATTTTGACAAAAAAGTCGCTGAGGCACAAGAAAAACACCTTTTGACTTTGATGCATTGGAGTGAGAAAAAATTGTCACGTGTGTAAAAAATTGTTGCACTAAAAAAAACTGTTTGCCGCCCATTGAGTTTTGCACATTTTTCAGCAAGCAAAACAGGAAAGATTAGCTCATTGCTATTCTCCAATACTGGCAGATACCCATATGCTATTGGTATTGATAGGTCTAGGGACCAGGCAGGTTTCAAAATGTCTGCCAATGCATATTGCATGGGGCATCAGAAAAAGAGAAAGTGTAGAGGAACCACAGCTCCTCCAGTTGTTTGTCTGCACTTGTGTACCGATCAGTCAGAAAGCATATGAGATAATCCGTGTATTATTAACTTAGCTAAGAATTCATTAAATGTGCATATAAATGGATTTGAGGTAGAAGAAACATTTACATCAATTAATACCAACCAATAGGTTGCCCAGGGACATGTTGTTACCCTTCAAAAGATTTATAAGGTTGACTGCCCAGAAACTTCTATGTAGAACATAATTTTAATATAGTGATAGCTAGGTGAATCTGTCCCCCTCGCTTCACCGAATAATTTTCAGAAGAAATTTGCGAAGCAGCGAAAAATTCTCAAAACCTAATTGAGTCTGTGGGTGTCAAAATAATTTTGACGTGCAACAGTTTTGATGTGAGAGACAATTTTTATAAGCATGACTATTTTGTCCGAATGCATTAAAGGGCATGGAAAGGCAAAAAAATTAAATCCAATTTTTACTTTCTTTAATGAAAAAGAAACTTATCTCCAATATACTTTAATTAAAAAATGTGTACCGTTTTTCACTGTATTCAGTGAAATTCTCCCTTCATTTACTGCTGTGGATAGGAATTGTCAGACAGTCCCTAACTGCTGGCAGGGGAACACTCATACTTATGAACAGCAGGGGGAGCCCCCAGCTTAATTCCAAGCCATGCAGAACTCCAGCAGCTTTGATTGTTTCCCTGTTTTTATAATTTATGATGATCCCTAAGACCACACTGAGCATGTGCACAGTCTTGATCTTGCAAAGATGTATAACAAAGTTACAAGATGACAGCTCCCTGTGGCCAACTTTGAAAGCATAAATCATTTGTTTGATTAGGCTTGTGGTGCAGTAAGTTCATGTTTATGTTTAGTATACAAAATACAGCATTTCTAGCCTTATTCTATTTTACACTTTCCTTGTCCTTTAAAGTCAATTTTGACGTGCAACAATTTTTATGCGAGCGACAATTTCGATAAGCGGCAATTTTATGCGCGAAACAATTTTTCAAAGCAAATTTTCCACTGCGAATTTGCGCAGCAGTTTTTAAAAAACATTCACGGGCAGAGAAATGCGGAAATTCACCATGAATCCATGCCTGGCGAATGAATTTGCCCATCACTCTTTTAATACAGTCCTTCTGCAAACATACCAGTAGTGATGGGTGAATTTACTCGCCAGGTGCGAATTCGCAGCGAATTCCCACGATTCACTGGCGGTGAAAATTTGCCTGCTGAAAATTCACTGGCATAAAATGACACGACGCGTCAAAAACAACGCGATGCATCAAAAACGTGCGATGACTTGTTTGCAAATTTTTCACCAAAAAGCTAAATTCGCTAATTTTTCGGTGAAGCGAAACGGGATAGATTCGCCCATCACTACATGCCAGGTACTAGATAAGTCACTTACTAATAAATCGAAAGCTCTGAGCTAGATGAATCTGAGTTATTAGCACTATGTCCACAAAACTAAAGGAAAAACCAAAAAAATCTAAAGCACATTACTGTAGAGATAGCTCATTGTATGTCATCGCTTTCTATGATCTTTATCTCGCTGCTTATGTTATTCATCAACAGCTTCATGACACTATTTACTGGAAAGATAATTTAATCATTTACTCATTGTTTCCCTGGACTGTATAAACTGACCTTTCCTCCCCTCCAATTCTACACTGAGCTGTTCCCAGTGCCAAAGCCGTATTTGTTTTAATCAGACATATGTAACACATCTTCAGTGATGTTCGGTGATTCCTATACATTTCTATTTGCACGAAAAAGATTAAAAACAGACACAAACAATGAAGGCCTATTTTCTGCTCAATTATTTACTTAGAGGAGGAAGCTATTATCAATCTTGCTACTGGAAAAGATGATATTTTCTAAATATATAGGAAGATGACATTATTGTGGCTTGATTTGAAAGATAACATCTTCTGCACATGTTTTGTAATCAAATATCCATAAAATAACATTTGTGTGTTCTGCCCTTTATTAAACCTCAAATCATTTAAATGTGTCTTTTGGAACATCACATTTGAAATCTGGTTTTAATCTGGAGTGAGAGTCAACAATCAAAGAGTGTTGGTAAAAAGAATCAATTTTTTTACAAGCCCTGTACTTTATAAGCCCCTTTGTCCCTCCAAATATATACAGGGACTATAATGATACCAACAATGGGACTGTCTTAAGGGGAACTAGTATTTAGCATAGATGAACACAGAGAGAAACAAAGGCATAAAAGATAAAGGACAGAAAAAGCCAGAAAACATCTTTTACACTAGAAATCTTTCTAGTATAACGCTTAACGCTCCTAATATAAAGATATTTTCACCATAAGACATATACAGATCCAGGATCTGTTATTCCCATTATTCAGAATACTCCAAATAATACTCCATTTACTCCAAATAAGCCAATATGATTTCCCTTTTCTCTATAATAATAAAACAGTAGCTTGTACTAAGATATAATTAATTCTTATTGGAGGCAAATCCAGCCCACTGGGTTTTTTATGTTTACAAGATTTTCTAGTAGACTTAAGGTACTGTATGAAGATCCAAATCATGGAAAAATCCATTATCTATAAAACACCAGGTACTTCCGAGCATTCTGGATAACAGGTTCCATACCTGTACTAGAAGAAATGGTTTTTTTTATACTTGCTTTTAAAGGAAAAGTAAATGTTTTTCTTTATCTCTCTGTAAATTTGCTCTAAACAGCCCCCCAGATTAATGTACCTTAGTCCCTGCTGCAAGTCTGCTCTGGTTTCTGTGTTATCAGCAGCTTGTTTCCCCTTCTTCCTGGTGCAGAGTGAAGCCCAGCCCCTTAGTTTACTGAGCAGTCCATTTGCTGCTGTTCCACAATAGAGAGGAAGAGGGAGCCAGTTTGTGCATTAGTAAGCTAGTTTCCCCAAGCAAAAGGTGCTAAACACACTGCTCTCTGCTATGTCACATTATGCAAATGATCTCCAAGACTAGTCTGAGAGATAAGGTCAGCTCAGTAAGCTATGGGGCGGGGCTTCACTCTGCACCAGGAAGAAGGGGAAACAAGCTGCTGATAACACAGAAACCAGAGCAGACTTGCAGCAGGGACTAAGGTACATTAATCTGGGGAGCTGTTTAGATTAAATTTACAGATAGAAAAAAAAAAGGTTTACTTGTTCTTTAAAGGGCACCAATCACAGCCAAAATCAAAATCATATTAACAATCTGACCAGTACAACCTTAACATGTTTAATCAAACTACATATACAGTTTTTAAAAAAAAAACTACAGGAGTTTTTAAAAAATCCCATATTTTGTCAAATGGGTTCTCTCACTGAGGGAGTCCATACTGTGACTACAACATGCAAATGAGTTCACGAGCATGCTCAGATTGTAGATGCCCAGAGTATTTTACCCAGAATGCCTAGCTTTAGTAAACTATAGACATATCACGAGATTTCCCTATCTTATCCCCTGCTGGTGATGTCATTATGCAAATGAAGGGCACACAGCAACTTCAAGAAGGTGGCAGCACTATCCTCCTTCAATGTTTTTAAAACAAAACTCAGAGACTACCTCTGGGAGCACATGGATAACACCTGAACTGGGAACTGGCACTTATTCGACAGTTTCACCAACTGTAAATCACAGCACTTTAATACCTGTCTGAATTGTGTCTGTACGTTACCCTCCCATTTAGACTGTAAGCCCCACGGGGTAGGGACCTCCATCCTTTTGTCTCCTTGACACTGCAGAATTATATTCTATATTTATGTGAATTGTACTTCTAATAATGCACTTGTTCTTACTTATTAATGCAGTGAACCCTCGTTTGTTACAACTAATTTATTGTTGCTGTACAGTACTTTGCCCTCAAGGAGCGCTATACAAATAAAAATATACATAAATACATACATACATACATACAACACAGAAGTTTGGCAGATATATCTTAGAAGGTTTATTAGGCAAGCAAGAAATTTCAACTGAGCATGTGCGAGATTTCAGAGCTGCAGTTGGCTGTGGAGATATAGGTAGGAGGAGCCAGTGAAATCCAAGATGCCTGCCTCAGCTAGAACTGCAGTGGAGATAGGGGAGATTTTGCAGAAGGTATAGTGAGCGATGATTTACATTATACAAACAATTCTAACTGTTTTTAAGATCGGATTTCTTGAATTTTCACATAGTTTATTAACTTAGTAAATGATTTTATTTATGATTGGTGCCCTTTAAGTGTCTGGAAGGTGATGTACAATAGATGTCAATATGGGTGAGCTACCGATTTGAATTAAAATAAAGGCAGTAAACGCCCAATAGAAACTAAACGCCCATAAAACTAAAGTTTATTTATTTTAGTTTTGAATATTTGCTAAAAAATGAAAAAGTTACTTGGAACAGGGAACCATATAATATATTGCATTTCTGTGTTTATTTATATGATCAGAAGCAGTCGTGTATGGTCTGATAAAGAAATCTCACCCACAAAGTCATATGAAAAGTTCCCCAAAGTGGCCATTTTATTAGAAATTAAAATGGTACAATATTGGTTTGGTTTACTAAGTAGTAGCTTTTGGATGAAGCATCTCACAGACTCTCTATAAAGTATCTTTATATTGTAAATGTAAGCCAGTTGAATATTTGGTATATGTTAAGCCAGTGGCTATTATGACATTTAAATTTTTTCTGAAAAAATTTAATGATGAATAACTTAAAAATTATTATGTGGGAAAAATCTTAAAAAGATCCTAAAAAATCAGAAACTGCTACTTTTTCGGATTTGACGCCCAAATATAGAAACGTTTTCGTAAACCAAGCTCAAATAAGGATGTCTACGGGTCATCTGCCATTGACTTCTATATGATCTCGGCAGGTCTTTTTTTATTCGTACTTTTAACACCACTGGACTTTAATAAATCACAAAAAAAGTTTTTTTTCTCTGAAAAATAGTGTTTTCCCCTTTAAAAGTTTGAATAGAAAAAAATCTGAATTTAATAAATAACCCACTTGATGTCCTACAAAGCTAGAGAATTTGTCCCTATGCTTCTAGATATTGCTTAATTCCTTCCTTGATTCTTGCCCCAAAAACAAATATCCATGTTTTACCCATAATTCAGCATTTTCCTTATAATACCAGAATTGGCAACATGTATTAATGACCAGGATGGATTTGTGACAAGGCCACAAAGGTGGCAAAAAAAATTTGGCCTAGGGTGGCAAAATTTCAGGGGCAGCATGCCACCCAGCCACATACAAAGAGGCAAACTGGAGTCCCACCTCCTCAGTAAACCAGCATGTCACTTGCAGGAGGTGGTACACCAAACAGTGTGGGTGCTAGTGGCCTCAGGGCAGCTCCTCGGTGAACTGGTGCATTGCTCGCACAATCGCAGAGGCTAGGACCTGGTGGCTTCGGGGGGGCCAGATGAGTTAATGACCCAAATGTGTTTATATGCGTGTGTATGTGTGACAGGAGTCTTAGAATGTACAACGCCATTATGACAGGGACTGATGTGTGAAATAACTTTGTAATTTGTGAGTGCTGTCAGTGGCGTAAATAGAGTTTGCCGGGCCCACCTGCAAAAAACATTTTCAGTGCATTGAAACCCCCAACCTCCGCCCAGCCCCGCCACACGCCTGAGTCTTCTGGCAAACTGAATTCTCCTTCCCCAGTAGAAGGTAAGAAAGCAGCTGGCGAGAGGGGGTTCCATGTAACTTTAGAGGAAGCAGACCCTGAGGTCCGGCCCCTTCCTCTATAGTTACAACACTTAGTGCCATATAAGCCTTCAGATTTTCTTATAAGCAGAGAAATAATTGTTATGCACTAAATACAGCTGAAAGTGTGCTACTAAACTATGCTATAATAGCCAAGTTAACTTTTAATTCTTTCTTCTATAGCAGTGATCCCCAACCAGCAGCTTGCTCACCAACCCCTTGGATGTTGCTCTCAGTGTCCTCAAAGCTTATTTTTGAATCCAGGCTTGGAGGCAAGTTTTAATTTCATAAAAAAAAAAGTGTGTTGCCAAGAAGAGCCTCCTGTAGGCTCCCTGTCCACATAGGGGCTACCAAACAGCCAATCACAGCCCTTATTTTGGCACCCCAATGGACTTTTTCATGCTTGTGTTGCTTTCCAAGTCTTTTTACATTTGAATGTGGCTCACGAGTGAAAAAGGTTGAGGACCCCTGTTCTATAGATTACTCTTGGATCAGCTTGGTCTTTCTAAGGGGCAGATTTATTATTGGTCGAATTCGAGGGTGAATTTGAAACCTTCAAATTCGAATATCGAATTTGAAGGTTTCTACCCTATTTCGAATGATCAAATAAAAAAATTTGATCGAACGATTAAATCGTTCAAATCAAATAATTTTTATTCGATCTAAAAATTAAAAAAAAAACCCTACGGGAGCTTCCCATAGGGTTTAATAGCAATTCAGTAGGTTTAATCTGGCAAACTAGGCAATCGAATAAAGATTTAAAGGGCAAGTAATTCGACCGACGAATATTCGAATATTAAATAGAATTTTATTCAAATTATTTGAATGATTTGATCGACTTATCAAAATTCGATGGTCAATGTGGTCTTCAAAAATATTCAAAAATTCAAATGTTTTTGATAATTCGATCGAATTTCAAATCATTCATGAGAATTTAGTAAATCTGCCCCTAAGTGTTCTTGAACTCTTCTGGACAACAAAACAAAAGTCCAAGGAGAGCTTATTTAACCTCTAACTGGATCTAATGGAGAGCTCAGCCTCCAAACTGCTTATTACTGGGTGTTATTGAAGCTCGGCTTGCTACTTGTTGGCAATTCCAACTCATGCTCGGTATCTTTTCTAGGTGAAGTCTGCTAGGATCTCTTAGTAAAACATATTGCAGAATGTGACCAGTGGGGTGGCTTTAGCAGTGAGCTATATCATGGAAACGGTGCTTGTACACAACAGCAAGAAGTTCAATCATTAGATGCACCATCTTTTTACCAACTGGTCATACTGTAGGTTATAAAACAGATAAGCAAAAGGCATCCCAAAAATTCCCTGCATAGTATTACTTGCCTTTCCTATTGAGACACAATTGGCATCAATAATAGGAAGGATTGGAAAATCCATCTGCATCTGTTAAGAGTTGGAAATGAAAAGATCCTGCCAAGAAGTCAAGTGTGCTAGTATAGTCACAGCTGTTTAACCAGGGCCAATACGAGTTGCTATTTTAAAGTGCCATGCCCTAGATATATTTTTGCTGTTATTATATGCTTCCAAAAAATTAAGGTTGGGCATGCTAGCATGAGAGGGCACTGAACCTTACTAGTTACATGTGAGAGCATGCAGCAGTAATACTGTTATCTGAATTGGTAGGAAAAAACCTACACAAAAAGTGACTTCCATGCAAATACATTCCCGGAACAGAAAGACGTTTCCCTATTTCATTTTTATCCTGAAGCAGTTTGGCTGACACAGATTTAGTAATGCAAGTACAAAACAACAAAATCTGCTCAAAATAATGATACAAGTATAGGATCTGTTATCTGGTAAAGATCAGAATTAGGGAAGGGTGTCTCTCATAGACTCCATTTTCTCCATATAATCCAAATTTTTAAAATTTCCAAACTAAGATATAATGAATACTTATTGGAAGCAAAACCAGCCTACTGGGGTTATTTAATGATTTTCTAGTTGACTTAAGGTATGAAGATCTAAATTACGGAAAGATCCATTATCCAGAAAGCCCCAGGTCCCGAGCATTCAGGATAACAGGTCCCATACCTCTATTAAGATATATTAATTGTGCAGAGGAAGAAAACCTATAGGGAATAATATAATCTATTGTAAAATCTTCCAAAAGGATTCCATGTCCAAAAGCCAAGTGCTTTTATACAAGTCTTGCAATTTGGAGATGACTTCTAATATCCTCATCATTCACACCAGAGGGTACATTTTTTGTTCTAATTCCCATAATACCTTCATCCTAATTCATATGATATCCTAATCATTCACACCGTAGGTTATATTTTATTGTTCTAATTTACAATTTTCAGGGAGTCATGGGACACAAGTTGCATCACTAAAAACCGATTAAAAATGATGATATCTTTAAATAAAGTTTATAAGGATATGTTTTCAGAATATCCATGGCTCTTGTGTTATATATGTTGTTAGCTGGTCTCCAAGCTTTTTACAGAAGTCAAGATCATAATAACAATACAAGGATCAGTATGGGCGAATCGGCTGCTTTGCGCTTCGCCAAATGGCGAAAAATTTGCTAAACGCTGTCACGTCTCGTTTTTGACGTAGATGTCCATTTTTGACATCGGTGCCCATTGCCGGCGTCCAAAAAACGGATGCCGGCGAATTTTTATGGGAATTCGCCGCAAATTCGTCGCAGGTGAATAAATTCACCCATCACTAAGGATGGTAGCTAAATTATTACAAGAATTGTGATCCATAAGAGAACAGTACTTAAAGGAAAACTATACCCCCCGAACAATGTAGGTCTCTATTAACAGATATTGCCTAA
>CM044442.1:119799028-119823813 GCA_024363595.1 Xenopus borealis | reverse complement strand
CTTTAATATGTCACTTGATTTGATATAAACTATCTGTTGCTCAAAATTTCATTTTCGGGGAATAGTTTTCCTTTAACTGCTACACCAACTACTCTTGGGAATTTAAGGAATAGGGAATATAAAATTTAAGGAAATAAGGAATATAAAACAGTGATACCATAAAGTGAAGTGAAGTCTAATGAAGTTATGCTGAAAGTTGAGTTTACCTTAAAATTAACTGTTGGTATATTGTAGACAGCATGGGAAAGCATTCAAGAACATTTTTATTGGAAAGCACAAATTGCCATTCCTGTCTGATGTGAGATTTTATCGACATCAAGCCAATATTTTTTCATGTTTTTACAAATGGGTCCACTGAGTTTTATCCTTCACCTTCTCAGACCCAGACTGCTACAGCCCCTTGTCTGAATTTCATACTGTTACCCACCCTTCACAAGTATTTAGTATTCAGGGCGGCATTTCTGGAAAGTACCGCAAAGGCATTGCAAATAGACTTTATTGTATACAGCACTATTGTTAGAATAGCGAAGGAATGACTACACTTTTATTTCTGTTCTACATGTATTGTCAAGCTAAAACTATTCTTGGAACTAAAAGGAATTTATTTCTATCATCACTTTCAGCACATGTATCGGCTTTCATAGGATGGCATGGAATCTGTACTCTTTGGATTCAATGAAATACCAAATCTTCTGCAAATGATCGTAAACATGAAACACCTAATCAGCACCCTAAACTACATATTCCAATAAAGCCAAAAAAAATGAAACTAATGTGTACTATCATGGTTCAGCTGAACTTTAAAGACCCCGCCAAATCCAAATCCTAGAAAAAGGGCTTGGATATTGTTCTTGTCCAAATTGAATGGATTGTATTTAAACTGTGCCATGTGTAGAGAGCAACGCTTACAAGTGGTGGATAATTTAGTGCAGCAGGCAGTTATTATGCCATGTATTGTCAAGCATTGGCAAAGAGGAAGCTTGTTTCCGTAAAGTGGTTGAGGAAAGAGGCTGCTTAAAGAAGTAATAATATACCATGATGTCATAGTAACAAGAAGGGGCAATGGGAATTACATTTTTAAATGAGCATGTAAGAACTGTTGTTGATAGCTACAATACAGGGAAAATAAACGTCTCTGTAGGAAAAATTAAACAAAAAGCCATATTCCACATCAACAAATTTGCAAGCCTATGAGATGTATGAGAGAAATTCACAACTTATTGCTCATAAATTTATTAGTAACCCCATCATTCTTGGCAAGCAAAAAGCCAACAAGCTTCATTAAGATTTGTGTTTGAGCCATTCAGAATAAAATGAACTGTTACTGTCCTGTGGGCAGCATGGTGGCTCAGTGAGTAGAACTTCTACATTGGGGTCCTGAGTTTGATTCTGGCACTGCATGAAGTTTGTATGTTCTCCCTGAGCCTGTGTAGGTATCTACACAGATGCTCTGATTTCCTTATATGAAGGAAAACTAAAGCTTTACTAAAGAACTAGGCTATAAATGTTGTACAATATGTTTTGGGCTTCTATACCAGTCCAAGGGAACTCCAACCCTTTAGCAGGTGAGATATGTGCCTCCGAAGATGTCCCAGAAGCTCCCCATCTTCTTTTCCGCTTAGGGACCCACTCATAATATACAGTACACATATAATATAACTGTCACAATACTGATTAGTCATTAATACAGTACTATATAGCCCTGTAGCATCAGCTTATATTACAGGTCAATTTCATTTTCTGCTGGATAATTTGCAATGACCCCTAAGCTTCTCAACAGCTGCTCAGAGCCCACTGAGCATGTGAGTGTCACAGACACTTTCCAAGAGGAAAATGCCTAGGGTGCAATGCCTCGGGGGGCTGGGCACTCACCTCTTGCCTGTATACCCCTAGTCCTGCACTCGAGTCACCCAGTCCTGCCTACGCTCCTCCGCCCACACATATCCATACCCCCTGCTGCAATTACATGTCTGCACATGCGCACTCGAGCAGGGGTGGAGCGCTGTTGTTGGCCAGGTTGCCTAAGGTGCCTAGGGCTCGGCTTAGGTTGGCCATATATTTCCAGATCATTTGGTTGATTTTGAGAATACTGCCTGACCATTTGTATGAGTATTTCTGAACAGGTTTGACAATTTCAGCTGCTGAGGCACCATTTCAGAAGGTTTGTTGTGCAATGGCAGAAGAAGTGAATAAGAGACAAAGCTGAATAAGCAGGCCATACCCACACATGACCATTTATACAGCAAGAGGTTTATTTATTTAACCTCAAATTTATCTGTTTGGACTTTTTAGGAAGAAAAAAATGAAAAAATCCATGATCTCAGACCTGTTGAGGTCCTGTATAAGTCAATGGGAGATGCACCAATCTCAGTATAAAGATATCATGGTTTGCGCTGTGTTTAACTTGAAAATTCAGGGTTTTCGAACAAAAACCTGAAAAAAGTGTGAAAATGTTAGAAAAATTTGTGAATAACCCACTAACTGTCAAGTTGGTAGGCGTGCCATTCATTGAGATATCACTGAGGATTCACTTGTGCATGGCCACCTTTAGGTGTATAAAAAGGCTATATTATTTTCTATGGAGATACCATAGACTGAGTAGACTATGGAGAACAATGAAATACATCTACTGATGTCACTATTAGGAGCACTACATGTCAAATAGGCCTGTAATCTTAAACCAGAAACAGATTTAAATTGCAGCATTACAGCCATGTATGACATTAACTTTACTGGAATATTATAATTTATTCCAATTAAACACTAAAACTCAGCTTAGGAATGGTACATTTCCATTTTAGTTCTCATCACCTCCCTCAAATGACATCTCTTAGGAAATTGTTCATCTGTCTGCAGTGTTTAGCCCAGATGACAAGTGTGTTTAATGTGCCAGCAAACCTGACCGACTTCTCAGAATAGAATATGCCCTACGCAGTAATGCCATCAACATCAGCTGAAACGAATGTTTTTCATATGCATTTGACAATTTAATAGCTTTCATGGCTTCGCCTGTAATTCTGTCTTTCTTAAGAGAAAAAGCCAAGGAAAAGGGGACTTGTTTGTCTCAGCACCAACCTCATTAAGAACATGTGTAATTGACCATATGTTCACATTTCTGTAAATCTGAGGAATGATTGTTGGACACTTGGTATATTTCTTAAACCATATTAAATCTAGTACTACCAGCAATGACATATCCGATCTCAAAGTGAAATTTCAATGGTAAGAAATTTTGGAATAGTTGGAAATATTTCACTCCCTAGGAAATAACCTCAGTAATGACAAGTACACAGAAATACAGTAACCTTTTACCTTAAACCCTTTCCCTGATGACAGTGTAGATTCAATGTTGCAGGCAAGGAAGTATAGAAAGTCAGTATTGTAGAATCTAGTTTCAGCAATCTGTTCAATCAGTGGTGGCTATGATAATGTCTATAAGTTAAAAAAAAAAAGCATCAGACGTTGAAGTTGATTTAACTGTAAGCTGCCTTTGGAGTATATGTGCATCTTTGGATATGGATACAATGCTTGCTTGATGCATTTAATAAGTACCGCTTGCTATCCATTTAAAGGGATCCTGTCATGGGAAAAAAAAAATGTCAAAATGAATCAGTTAATATTGCTGTTCCAGAAGAATTTTGCATTGGAATCCATTTCTCAAAAGAGCAAACAGAATTTTTTATATTTCATTTTGAAATCTGACATGGAGCTAGACATATTGTCAATTTCCCAGCTGCCCCAAGTCATGTGACTTGTGTTCTGATAAACTTCAATTACTCTTTGCTACTGTACTGCAAGTTGGAGTGATATCACCCCCTCCCTTCCCCCCCCAGCAGCCTAACAACAGAACAATGGGAAGGTAACAAGATAACAGCTCCCTAACACAAGATAACAGCTGCCTGGTAGATCTCAGAACAGCACTCAGTAGTAAAACCCATGTCCCACTGCATACTATTCAGTTACATTGAGAAGGAAAAACAACAGCCTGCCAGAAAGCAGTTCCTTCCTAAAGTGCTGGCACAAGTCACATGACCGGGGCACCTGGGAAATTGACAAAATGGCTAGCCCCATGTCATATTTCAAAACTGAATATAAAAAAATCTGTTTGCTCTTTTGAGAAATGGATTTCAGTGCAGAAGTCTACTGGAGCAGCACTACTAACAGATGCGTTTTAAAAAAAAAGTTTTCCCATGACAGTTTCCCTTTAAGATTGTTTTAATGTTAAAGGATTAACCAGCCTTAAATGCAGCATTTAAACAGGACAACAACACAGAAGCAAATGCTTTAATGGGGTTGCTTTGTTATAAGAACATCTGCCAAAAAGTCACCATGGCATTTTTTTGAAGAATAAGATTAATTTTCCTGTTAGCAAATGTATAAAATACCCAGGGAGAAGATTTATCATCCTAGTAGTCTCTGTAAATGTCCTTTCAGTTATATTGGCAAATATTTATACCCCCAGCTGCCAAGTTCTTCAGTTAATTTTTTTAAGTGCACATAACGAAAGAGTTCAGAGGATCCATGCAGGAGATCGCCTTCTAGGTATGCACAGTAGACAAGATGCATCCCGAGCAGAAGATCCCCCTCACATAAATAGGGATGGCGCGAACCGCGGAAAAAAAGTTCGCGAACATGTTCACGAACTTCCGGAAAATTGCGAACGGTTCGCGAACGGTTCGCGAACCCCATAGACTTCAATGGGAAGGCGAACTTTAACAGCTAAAAAAGACATTTCTGGCCAGAAAAATTATTTTAAAGTTGTTTAAAGGGTGCAACGACCTGGACAGTGGCATGCCAGAGGGGGATCAAGGGCAAAAATGTATCTGAAAAATCCATTGTTGACACAGCGCTGCGTTTTGTGCTGTAAAGGGAAAAAAGTCACTCAGGTGGTTGTGGACACTGTAATATTATGGATATTTAGACAGAATGTGAACAAGCTCACACAGCTAGATGGCAGTTGTTTGAAGAACAGTAGATTACTAGCCAGCAAACTTACTATCCACTGTCCCTGAAATCACTAACAGGCAGCTCTCTCCCTACACTAGCTCTTCAGCACACACAGGCAGAGTGAAAAAACGCTGCAGGGCTTCGGTTTTTATAGGGAAGGGGAGTGGTCCAGGGGATGTGGGGGTGGTCCAGGAGGGAGAGCTTACTGATTGGCTGCCATGTATCTGCTGGTCTGGGGGAGAAATGGCAAAAAAAAAGCGCCAACTAAGGCGAACCCAAATTGGCGAACGTCGCGCGACGTTCGCGAACTTCCGGCGAGCGCGAACAGCCGATGTTCGCGCGAACAAGTTCGCCGGCGAACAGTTCGCGCCATCCCTACACATAAATGTTAAAGCAATAAACAGAGTCAGACTGGGGGGTCTGCAGTGCTGAAAGGGGATCTGGGCTGGCAGGGCCCACTGGGTTTTTTGCCAGTGTCCCGCCAGCCCAGTCCGACTCTGGCAACAAATATTAGGTCATAAATCCTGTTGTCTACTTATAGTACTCATCAATTGCCCCGAGTGCCTTAGTCCTTCATTTTCAGAGGAACAAGATAAATATAGTTGTCCTTCAAAAGAACAAAATAATAATTGTGATGATTGAGTGGTCCTACTGCAGCATCGTCCAAATGGCATTCCCTTCCAGAAAATATTTCCCCCAAGCTACAGAAAACGTGGCACTATTTGCAACTTTCTCATGGTCTACCCAAAATACAGTATGGTTTCTTGTTATCTGTAGCCACACAGCAGTCTGAACATTACCCAACTTTCCCACATACAAGTTAACATGGATTTGGCATGTGTCTAAACACCTTTAATATTATTTATAGTTGTTGTACATGAACAAAAACTTTGCGAAATTTGTTGCAACAAATCCAGGGAGGCACTGTTTTATTTCTATTTCAGTAGAACTTGATTGTTTACTGTCAGGAAAATAGCAGCAAATTCAACAAACCCTGAGCAGGCAAATAATTTCTTAATTTTTTTTGTAGAGTCAGTCATTTGTGACTGAAGGTTGTCTAGCATAAATGGCCTTCGAACCCATATGTAAGCACCAAGTACAAGCGTAAGGCCTCACTCAGTTCCAAATTTCTTTAAGAAATTGGCAAAAAGACTAATGGAAGCTGGACTGAACCAAGATCAGTATCTATTAGACTAAATGGGACTGTTAGCTTACTTTTATTCAAGGCCATATCAAAAAATACTAATAAATATACCCTCAAGTAATTTTTGTGGGATTAGCTTGCATGTACTTTCAGAATTTTTCATAAGGATTAAGGATGTCAAAGTGGCATTGTATGTTGATGACAAGCATTGTTGCAATTTATTGGGATTATTTTTTTTGGTATAAATACCTCCTTCTCACCTCTTTCAAACCATCTCTTGGTCATCGTCTCAGTTCACAATATGCACATTGCAGTCCTCATAAGAAGCCCTAAGCTTTTTCCAGTTCCAAAAATTTTGGAGAATTTTAAGCAAACATTACGTTCCCGTCCAAAGCAAGCAACATCCTGAGACAGAATTGGTACCCCCAAAGACCCAATGCACATGTAAAGTAACATGGATTATGTTGTCCAGTGTAGTGAAGAATGCTCACATACATACATTGGATAAACTAGACAAGCACAAGAGAATGGCCCAACATAGGAGGGCTAAGGGTGGCCATACACTGAGAGATCCGCTCGTTTGGCAATGTCGCCAAACAACAGATCTCTCCCCAATATGCCCACCTTGAGGTGGGCAATATTGGGCTGATCTGATCATGGGCCCTAGGGCCCAACAATTGGATCATAAGGGAAGCCATATGGGCGTCAGATCGCGGGACCGCATCAACGAACAGATGCGACGGGATTCCCGCCCGATCGACATCTGGCCGACTTTTCGGCCAGATATCGATCGGAAAAGCCCATCGGAGGTCCGCATACAAGGGCCGATAAGCTGCCGACTTGGTCTATCGGCAGCTTTTATCGCCCCTTGTATGGCCACCTTAACACCTCAGGACAAGATTCAAGAGTCTATCTACATACAATGAAAAAAGGGACAGTTCATTGAGGACAGCAGTGTGCATATTTTGGAATGTTTAAAAAGGGGTGAAGGAATCAATCCCTGAACAGGGAAAGGGAAAGATTAACAGCAGCTTCAGTGACATCTGTGCGTTTCTGCCAACACCAGCTAAATAAGTTCAATGGTACCTTTGCGATGGGACATCTGTGACTGTACTAATTTTGGTTTGAAATGCCGGATTGCCTATCACTGCTTGAAAAAGCTGGTTAGATGAGTGGTTTTCAAGAAAACATAAAAAAAGTCCAATTGCTTTAAACTGAATTCCACTAGATACTATAAGAAATGTACCTGGTGGTCTAGTGGGGGTGCAACGGGGATGTCAGTCCTGGAGTGCCGAATCGTAATGGCATCTCTTCCGTGCCTCTGCATATGACATCATTGTGCATCGGTGTGAAATTCAAATATTTAATGGGCCCATTCCAGATAACTCATTGCCCAATGTACAGTAGGTCTATTCCAATCCTGGAATCCTGTTCCTGGGTGTGATATCTCCTGTTTTCTGACCTTTTCTTCACCCTGCCTGACCCAACCCTTGCCTGTACTTTGACCATTCTCTCTGGATCCTGTCTTGTAACTGCTTTATTGGTATACCGACCCAGCCTGTGACACTACACTCCTGCCTTCCGAATTTGTACTACGCTGCCTGTTTTGGTATTGACTCTGGCTGCCCTTTGACCACACTCTTATTCCCCATTCCTGTTGCATGTACATTTCCCTTGCCCAGAACACTCCCCTTGGTCTTCTCACATTAAGACCTGGATCCAAGTAGCAGAGGGCTCCTCCTGAAGTAAAAGGCAGTTTTTATAGGGAGAATAGTGAGCCGGGAACCTAGGGGTTTGCTCTGGGTTTGGGATACCTAACATCCATCCTGTGGGCAACAAAGCAGACATTGCAATTACGTGATTCATGTGTTGTGGTTCTTCAGAGTTTAATTGGCACCAATTTTAAGGTACATTCAGGAGATATGTCACCCATGCGTAGTGCTGATTTCCTGTGGATGACAAATCTTCCCATGTCCTGTAGGCCTAATACCCTTGACAGCAACAAAGAAAATGAAGTCAAAGATTTCTCCTCTTCCTGCACAGAATTTGTAGATAACACTTTGATCATCTTCGTATACCAACATAGATAAACAAAAGGAATTCTGGGAATGAATTCCAAATGAGCTCCAAGAAAATCCCATTTGCATGGGTTTATCCTATTGGCTAAAGCTCACCCACTGGGTTTTTAAGCTAAAGCCAGGATAATAGCTGATCAGATTTCCCAACTGCAGACCGGTTTCGCCTTTCTTGAGGCTCATCAGTGCAGTGCAGGTTGTGTGATCAGCTTGCACTGATGAGCCTCAAGAAAGGCGAAACCGGTCTGCAGTTGGGAAATCTGATCAGCTATTATCCTGGCTTTAGCTTAAAAACCCAGTGGGTGAGCTTTAGCCAATAGGATAAACCCATGCAAATGGGATTTTCTTGGAGCTCATTTGGAATTCATTCCCAGAATTCCTTTTGTTTATCTAAGTCTGTATGAGGCAGTCTCCTCAACCCTTGTCACATCTTCGTATACCAATAATACGTTGTGCATGCTGCAAATGATATGCATTAGCCTTCCCCTTGTACAAATAATTTATAGCATGATAGCTAGGTAATGTAAACTGAAATTACTCGTTCAGAACAAAGGCTGAATGGGATGTAAAAGATCTCTTGTAAGATAAGAGCCCTCAGCTATTGATATCCCACCTCGGTAATGTATCAAATGAAGAACAGTTCTACATCTTTATGATGTCCATTTCCAAACCATGGTGGTTTCATTATTTAAGAACTTCATTTTTTTTTTTTAAACATCTCTGGTTAAATGGAAATTTTGACTTTGTGCCCAGGACACCCTCGAAGCAGCTCCTCAGGAAAATGGAGAGCATTATAAATTCCAACTTTTACTGTAAACAAGAAATCATTTAGTCACATTTACATATGCTTCTCTTTCAATTTTGTATCTAAAATATTCCTTTGTATTGTAAACAAGGGTCCATTAATCTCTGTGGACAACTTTACTGATGGTGCTTTAATGGGCAAAACGGCAACCCTTTATTTTTTTTTCTTATCAGATTTGTAGCGGGTATTATTAATCACAGAGATGCAGCCTTGCCATGGACAAGCAGTGTGTGATATCAGAAAGAATACCATGAGCAGTGACATATATGAGGTCCAACGTGGAATTTTAGATAGAATGTCCCAAGCAGCATGACCTTCTATAAGCCCTGCTCTTTATATCAAGCCAACAGGTAGAGAAGAGATTATACTGATAAATTATAGCCATGCCCTTAATCCAGGATGTAGCAGAACCCATCTAAACCCCATAAAGTTAATGTTAATATTTTCCCTTTAATGACCATGGGAACATCTTAGAGTATGAAGCAATTCAATACTGTTTTGGCTGCTCTGAAAATTTTTATCGTGGATTATATTACATAATTGTCTCTAGAATTACTACCATGGGCAATTATGTACTACAATGAGGAGAGTGAGTCATAATACTGTGTGTCATACAATATTGTACATGCTCAGATTGGTTAAACAGCACGGCCAATTTCAACCGTACTGCCTGACCACTTGGGCATGGGTGGCACAAAGGGGCCAGTACCACTGCATTGCAGAAAAGCAAAAATAATGATTAGCTATTTTATTACAATGTAAGCTGTTTACTTTTGCCTGAACAAATCAATACCTACAGTTGAGTTCCCCTTGTTTGGGCAATGATCCTACTGGTGAGTCCTGGCATTCCCATCTTTAACAAATACACTTAATACAGTTAATACACACCAGGGCCGGTCCAAGGTATTTTGGCACCCTAGGCAAGGGCTTCAATCAGTGCCCCCCCCCACCCAGTCCAATGTAATGTATTACATTATTACTCACCTTACCTTTCATATTGCCCTGTGTACCTGTGCCAGCAACTATCATAAATTGCCCCCATTTGTACCTATGTCAATGGCAGTCAATCCCTCGTATGGCCCCCCAAGTCCCCAATCTGTACCTGTGCCAGAATAAGTTAAAAAAAATCCATCATTTACCCCTAACTTGTACCTACCCCCCATTTGTACCTGTTTATAAAAATTGAAAAGCTATTAAAGGCCAAGCAAACCAGGGTTTAATAAAAAAGAAAAAATTCCCCTTAAAAGTGTGCCCTCCCCCATGATTGTGCCCTAGGCGGGAGCCTACTCTGCCTACCCCTAGTTCCGGCCCTGACTCACACACACACACATTTGTAATGTAAGTGCCAGTAATTGCTGTTTATTTTAAGCCTGTTACAATAGACAGATAAGTGGAAAGTCCAACTAATAGCCAGAACTATTTTGGCACCTTCTTTATTATTACTGTAATTATTATTATAATACTATCTTAAAGGTAAAGCATTTGATTCCTGGAACCCTAACCACCCTAGTTTTATATATATATATATATATCCTTATTTGTATAAGTAACAGCACTCACTCCAATGTCTCTATGTGTGGTGCAAGTCCAATCATGAGGTTTCCGATATTCCATCAATATTTAGTTTGTCTACTCCCCCATAGCATCCACTCACATGCTTTAATAACCTCATTATGGGGTATGGAGGTATAAAGACTGGACACGTCTAACATGGCCAGACTTACATTATCTCCATCTTGTATATTGAGAGCATCCAGTCTTTCAAGAAAATGTCCACTATATCTCACATAGGATAAAGTGTTTTTAACCAAAGGTCCAAGGACCCAGTCCAACAATGGCGCCCAAGATGGCGCCCATAAAGTCAGTTGCCTGAATCTGCACCGAGTGTTAAGCAAAACGTTAGGGGCATTTGCCAGGGGTAACACTTGGGGTCTGTGGGGTGGGGAGGGAGATCTTGGTGGGGATGGGGGGTAGGGTTTTTTAAATTTAGGATTAAATTCTCCTTTAAAGGTACAGCACATGAAAAAAACACTTATTTTCAACCAGAAAAATACAGGAAACCACTTTCAATTCTGGGCAAACCAACATTAAAAAAAATCACAGTGTTCAAAAAAAAAAACCCTCTTACTCTCTTTATGCTCTGTGATAATTATTTACAGTATATACAGTATATTTCCTTACAAGCACACTACCAGATTCATTTTGTAGCAGCTGCAAGTGTGGAGTCTGCCTGCTCCTCCGCTGGGATATTATTATGAGCTTATACATCATTAAATCATGTGGTGCTCCGAGTGCCTGGAATTTGAAGCTGAATATGCTTTACAATGTGTTTATTTTTTGGTATGCAATATTTTATTTTAACATGGAGTCATGAAATCCAAAACCGCCAGATGTAGCACTACCTATTTCAAGGGCCCTTTTCCACTTTAAAAAACTGATTTATGCAGACAGAGTAATGAAGGCTAAATAATTACAATAAAAACAATAATATTGTTACAAATCTTACATCTTAATATCTTAAAATTTACAGCTATATCGTTGCAAATGATGCATTCGTCACTTAGCGAACTAACTTGGCACCATGAGTGGGAGAATTAAAGCAAATGCTTGAAATTCCACGTTAAAAAATAACTTTTCAGAACAAGCTGATGATGCCAATCCAGTCATCAATGTGTGAAGATGTATGTAAGTGTTTTAATTTCTTTATTTTGTTTTTCTTGTTCCTAGCTTTTATGAAAAATAAAAACATAATACAGGGACATCTGTTTTCTACATTTTCTCTAACGGTAGAAAACTGAATATTTATCATTCTGAAGATGTTGTTTTAATGCTCAGGTACCTGGGGTTTACCAGATATTTACCCATATCTTAAGTTGAAAAAAAAAATCCAACATTTAATTGACCCAATTGTTTTGCCACCAATAAGGATTAATTATTTAATAATAATAATAATGTATTCATTTTAATATTTCTAATTTTATTTGTTGAAAGTTTCTGCATTCTTTCAGGGCCGGATTTCAAGTAGTGGTGCCCCAAGGCTGCATGGTCCCAGTGCCGGCCCCTTAAGCGTGTACGCCCCCACCCACCCATCGCTGCCACCTGGTCCTAGCACCGGCTGCACATTTGCAAGCACAGGAGCACAGGTGAGCTTCAGTCCCCAATGTTCCTTAAGGACGTGGCTGGGAGGCGTGCCGCCCTAGGCCCGGGCCTGCATTCTTTAACAAATTGGCAAATGCAGTAAGAACCAACAGCAGGCGTGGTGAGCAGCTTGTGCTTTTCCCCACAATGAGTCAAAACGTGCTCCTTGCACTTTCATATAAATGCACTCTGAGCTACACAGTGCTCTACCTTTACGAATTGGTAAGGGAACCCCAATGTGCTACCCCCTCCTGACCAGGCAGTAACTTCAGGGTTCTCGGAGTCGTAGATCTCTGCATCAATAGGAATTTTTATTATAAAAAATACACTTACATTAATTAATCAAACAGAACATCAACAAATCAAAAAGCCAGAAACCCAGACCCTCCAGTCCGCAGAGTCCATTCCTCTGTCCATAGACAACAATCCAAAACCATTTGCCTAACCACCAATGCATCAATAGGCGCAGCATGTTTGTGCCGAAAGAATCGGTTGCAGACATCTCTGCATTGTCAGAAAAAAAATAGAAGTGGATCTTGAAACTGCACCTTGCTCACTGCGTCTAGGAAAGTGAAGGTGCCGTATTGTGTCTATTTTTATTGAGTACAATCAAGGATTGTAAGGGGAGAATCTTGCCTCAGGTGGCAGGGAACAGCCAGTTGCAAGGGGTGGCAAAAAGCCGGGCCGAGTGAGAGAGAGGGGGGCGGCATCTGATCTTTCCTGTTGCTACTTACAGTATATAGAGAGAGTTTCAGACTATACAAAACATAACAAATAGCGCTTAATCATAAACATCAAACCATATATCATCTTCCAGGCCTCAATGACCTTAGCCTTCAGCACTTACACTCAACAGAAACAGCCATTCTCAAAGCAACATAATCCAAAGAGCCAAACAAATATGACATTTCATTATTCTCCTGCATCATGGCTGCTAAATATCCCTTGGCACTGTTTGGGTTTTTTTTCCTTATCATCAAAATCAACATCAGCCTTTGAGCTTGATTCACTTAAGAAGGCAAGTATTACCTCTTGTTCTAGTTGCAAAAATATAAGCAATTCTAAACCAGATCACTGAAACGTCACTAAACATTTTGCTAATAACAACACCTTTTGGCAGAATTAAATCCAACAATGTTATTATCTTCTATTATCTCTCTGTTACAACATGAATTTTTATGATTTTTAAGCAACACAAATACCACCAGGTCTGAGGATCTGTCATATTAAAAGACAAGGAAAGGCAAAAAAATAAAATCCCATTTTTACTTTCTTTAAAGGACAAGGAAAGGCTGGATACATTTGGGGGTGACAAAGTTAGGCACCTCCAAGTGATTATAGCGATGTACCTCAAACTAAGGGCTGGTGCTCCAATCAGGAGAAATCTGCACCAGCTCTGGGTCGTAGAAGTGAGCACCACGCATAGATCTTACTTCCGGGCGTTTAGCTAATTTATTCGCCAGCTGTGAATCGCTGCAAGTTCACCCCAGGCGAATAAATTCACCCATCACTAATCAAGATTTATCAAGGGTCGAATTTCAAATTTCGAATTTTTTTTAAATTTGATTTTCTTAAAAATTCGATTGGGGGGGTAATTTATTTTAAAAAATGGAATATCTAAAAGTTGGATGAATTTTACGAACCCGAAAATCCAAATCGAATTTGACCAAACTTGATTCAGGTTTTTTCTCCAAAAAAACTTAAATGTCAGGAAGGCTGCAAACATCTTCAGATTGGTCCCTGGACCTCTCCCATTGACCTATACATTAATTTAGCAGATTTTACGTGTTGAATAGTCAAATTTGAATTCTTAAAGGCCAGACTTTAATAAATCTCGAAAATCAAATTCACTAGTTGAATTCGAGAGTTTAGACCATAAAAATGTTTCCCTTAACAATTATGCCCCTAAATGTAAAAATTACGGAAAACTATAAGACAAACATTAATTAAGTAATAGCAATTGAGGTCTCATAGAAGTTAATGGGAGCTGTGCTGACCCTATTGGACCATTTTTAATCAATTCAGACTTTTAGAGGCTTTCTGATTTTTTTCTAGTCATTTCCAATCATTTAGGTTTAATTGGTATTCTAAAGATGTCTGAGGTAGATATATTATGTTGTATTGATGAAGACAAGTGAACACACACAGGGGCTTATTTACTAAGGGTCAAAGTGAAAATTCTAATTAAATAATTTTGAATTTCGAAGTAATTTTTGAAAAAAATTTGACCATTCGAAAATAGAAGTACTTTCTCCGTAAAAAATTTGAATATAAAACGGTGCCACCTTAAACCTGCCATATTGCTATTTGAGCCTATGGGGGACCTCCTGGAACCTTTAAAAAGTGCTTATGAAATTTTTTGGATTCACGAAATCGTTTGAATCGAACGACACATTCAAACAATTCAAACGATTTTTATTCTATCGAAAACAGACCTATTTGATCCATTTTCGAAAATACACTTTAAAAAAATTTGATTTCGTAAGGCTCAAATTTCAAATAAAAAAATTCAAAATTCGAGCCTTACAAAATCTGCCCCACAGTGTATGTATGTAATTCCCCAATTCCATTTTCCTATTTAGGGGGGTTTTGCAAAACTCTACTTTTTCTCTCTAAAATGTTAAATAAATTCTACCAAAAACCCAAACCTGAATCCCCTTCATTTACAATTACAACGTCTCGAAAAAAATTGGTGCAAAAAAAACACTTGCTTCAAAATTTGAATCAGGTGAATTTTTAGACTTTAAACTCGACTTTATCGAATTGTTTCTGCGAAAACTCAAATTTATGGGATTATGGAATGAAAACCAGGTCAGACAAGCCCGAAATGATCAAGAATCCTGAAGGTAGAAAACATGTTCCAATTATTAAAATTAAAAACTTTAAACTTTAAAAACTCTCCCAGCAAAAATGTAAGTTTAATAAAAAGGCCCCTTAGTGTACAACAAGGGAATAAACTCTTAAATTTCCAGGACCAAATCGTTGTTTACCTGATGGAGTAAGTTGACAATGAAAGTGACTAATGATCGGTGCTACTAAATGTATATGGCATTTGTATAGACTTTTATAACATTTTGAACATGTATTTCCTAAGCAACATTTAGGCTAAGGGCACACATGCTGCCATGTTTCTACCATGGTGTCTTTCTAGTAGAGAAAAGCTTGTCATCTGCCTGCTATTCCCCCAGCTCCTGCTTTAGTTTCTTTACATCTGACTATCACTGCACACAGAAAAGATTTTATATTGAGAAGATATTATATATATATATATATATATATATATATATATATTCACCTCAAAATCCAGCCTTTATTTGCAGTAGTAGATGGATGAAAGTAATGTGCAGCAGGAGGTAGAGGCAGTATATGGCCTATATTTAAACTGGCAGAGGATCCTGCATGTGTAGCCTTAAAGGGATACTGTCATGGGGAAAAAACATCTTTTCAAAATGCATCAGTTAATAGTGCTGATCCAGCAGAATTCTGCACAGAAATCCATTTCTCAAAAGAGAAAACAGATTTTTTTATATTTCATTTTTAAATCTGACATGGGGCTAGACATATTGTCAGTTTCACAGTTGCTCCAAGTCATGTGACTTGTGCTCTGATAAGCTTCACTCCCCCCCCCCCCAGCAGCCTAACAACAGAACAATGGGAAGGTAACCAGATAGCAGCTCCCTAACACAAGATAACAGCTGCCTGGTAGAGCTAAAGCTCCCCATAGATGCAACGATCTTTCCCTGCCGAACGACCGATCTTAGGGAAGTCCGACCAATCTGTCAAATTATCGTGCGGTTAGTGGGATACCAAAGATCGTTCATCTTATGATTTTTCGTCCGACATCGGTCTGAAGATTGATCGGCCAGGTTAGAAAATCTTTATTGGTCCCCATGCAATCTACCTATGTTTGCAGGGCCAAGCTGGCTGCGATCCTTCAGTTTTGCTGGCAATATCGCCTGAAATGGTCTTTTTAGTTGATGGACACATCAGGCATTTAAACGATCGTTTTGAGACAATCGTGGTCTCACGATAACAATTGGATCTTTCAAAAATCTTTACGTCTATGGCCATCTTAAGAACAACACTCAATAGTAAAAGCCCATGTCCCACTGTGACGCCTTCAGTTACATTGAGTTGGAGAAACAACAGCCTGCCAGAAAGCAGTTCCATCCTAAAGTGTTGGCTCAGTCTGAAATCACATGACCAGGCAAAATGAGCTGAGATGCACCTACACACCAATATTACAAACTAAATAAAATACATTTTCTGGTCCAGGAATTAAATTTTATATTGTAGAGTGAATTATTTGCCATGTAAACAGTGTAATTTAGAAATAAAAAAATACATTATAAAAATCATGACATAATCCCTTTAACCTACTACTGCACTGAATCTTTTTAAACCATCAATTTTTTGTGTAAATAAAGCGAAAGGTAACAATATCAAACTGTTGCCTAATCTCAACAAGGTAACATTAATGATTTTTATTAACTGTGTGTTGCTTTCAAATAAACCACAGGCTTTCTTTTCACCGATAATTCCAAAAGGCAAGAGGGTGTTAAACCTGAAAAGATCTGGCTAAGCTTAACAGCTTACTGATTTTCATGAAAGGCCAATATTTGCTCACCATAGCAATTTACCATTGCACATTTTTGGAATTCCAGATCAAATAAACAAAAGCGTGTTTTAGATGAGAATTTGTCAACTCACTGTCTGCCAGTGAATGGTCTTCTTCCCAATTCCTGCATTACCTGCTGATATATGTTGGCTTTCATTAACAAATAATGAGGCATTATTGTTCTTGCAAAAGTCAGGTTTGTTCTATTGTTCATAGAGAAATCTTGATATGTTGATATATTTTAATTACAAACAGGCTTGTGAATTTCCCCTTAATACCATGAATTTATGATAAAAAAATGAAGTTGGAGCCATTATATCATTTTTGAAATCGAAGTTAAAGTGAAAAATTATGCAAGTGGTAGTCCTAGGGGCTTATTTATCAAGCTCAGACTTTATCTCAGTATTTTATTTTAGAAACTCTGAGCAAATCCACAAGGGTTTTTTAGGCTTATTTAGGACATTTTCCCGAAAATTATCTTTTTGGGAAAAACTCCAATTTCCACAACTCTTTGGATTTCTTTTCCGAAAACCATAATTTTTTTGGATTTCCCTCCCTGAAAGCTCCGATAATGTCTTGCAATTGCACAAAATCCAGCGCACATCAAAACATCAATGGGAATTCTGCTGCTTAGTTATATGCAACCTCGGCAGCTTTGAGATGCAGGATTTTAATATTCAGAGTTTTTCATCCCTGGGGTTTAAAAAATCCTGAAAAATGTGTGATTCTAAAAAGGGCCTATTTTAAAATAAAAAAAAAATTATTTTCGTAGCTTAATAAATAACCCCCATAACAAAATACATTGTGGGGGTTATTCATCAAAATCCGAAATGTTCTCATTATTTTCTGAAAACCACTCTGACCAAATCCACACTGACTTTTTCACCCTATTCATCAATACATTTTCACAAAAATTTATCGATAAAATTGCAAAAACATCTGAATTGGGAATTCACCAATCCAAGTCTTCGGATTATTGAACAAAACCCAGCGCAGATCAGTATATCTTCAAAATGTCAACAGGACATCTGCCATTGACTTGGAATTTGAGTACTTTTTTTCGGACTTTTAACACCATCGGGGTTTCATAAATCTAAAGTTTTTTTTCTATGAAAATTTTTTTATTTTTTCCCTTTAAAAGTCTAACCAGAAATGAGACCCCCTATATTTTTATAATGTTTTTTAGTATAATTAGATTAAAAGTATTATATGTTGATGGAAAATCATATCATAAAAATGTTGATGGTTTTCTGGTGCAAAAAGCAAATTTTACATCACTTTACTCAAATTTTCTAAAAACACACTTCAGGAGAAATAGGTGTCCCAAGGACCAGTAGCTGAACACTGTTTCTACAACCTCTTATTCCCAAAGGGTAGAATGTTCAAGTTACACTATTTTTTATTTGTAAAGGAAAAAATTACAATTAGTTTTGAATTGCATATAATTTGTTTTATTATTATAACTAACAATATTAAAAAATTCAAGTAACATATTTGTCAAACTCACAGTTTATGATTTCTTTGAAATCATTTTTTTCCTTTTATTTTGCTTTCAGATTCTATCCAGGTTTGAGCATTTTACACTACGGAGCCTATTTACCAACATTCAAATTTATATTTTTTTCAAAAATCATTTTTTTTCTCTAAAGATGTGTTTTTTTTTCTCTAAAACTCAAACAATTTAAGATTCATCAAATGCAAAAAAACATTTGAAAGTTTTTTTGAACCAAGACAAACTCAAAACCTACAATTGCATTCATTAAAAGATCCAAAAATAAAAATGATGACTGTAAAAACCTCTGAACAATGAGCTAAAAATAAGAATACCTCACAAACCTCTAAAAATTAAAAATTTTCTGCAATTCTCAGCAAAAAAACCCAGAAAATCTCTAAAATTCTGATTGGATCAAAAATGGTCCGATAGGACCAGCACACCTCCTACTGACTTCTATAGCACCTCAACAACTTTTACTTTGCATAATTTTAGTTTTTCGGACTATACTCAGCTAAAAATAAAATCTTAATATGTCTAAAATTGTGATTGGATCAAAAATGGTCGAATAGGATGAGTAAACCTCCCATTGACTTCTATAGCACCTCAACAACTTTTACTTTGCAAAGTTTGTCATTAAAGGCTTTCGTGGTTTTTTCACTTAATAAATTCAAAATGAAAGCTTTTTAAAAAATATAGATAAACCTAGAATTTTTCATGATTTGTGGAAAAAATTGCAATTCGATTGGGGGTTTTTTTTTTGCTAGAGGTTTTAATCAGAAAATCTGATTTAAGAAAAAAAAACATTTAAAACACATATTTCTGTGATTCACTGTTCACAGACACAGATTTGAAGCTCACCCCTTTGTCAGAAATTAAATTAAAGCACTTTTTTTACGGAAATAAAATCATAAAGAATATTAAGATTATTATTTTTTCTATAAAATACAATTAAGATTTTGAACTGTTAAATTCAGGGCTAAACCTCTAAACCTTTTTTTTTTATTATTAAATCATTTAAAAAGTCTGATAATCTTTTTCTGTTGTATCACTTTTTTTTTCTGGAGTTAAAGGGGAAATTAGCCTTAGGCCTCCAAACACCTGAGAAAGTCATGTAATTAAGATTCACTTCTACATAATCAAGCAATTTTTTTCTGCCCTGTTGGCCATACTAAGAAAGCTCAGTAAGATTATACCTGCTTGGCATTCAACTTTGTAAAAGTCTTAGCCTTTCAGGTCCACATGCACAAACCGTGCCCCCACACCTCCCCCTGTGGATTCTGGTCAACATGTTGGCTTTCACTGAAAATGATGGGACAAGAGCTAAAATAAAGAAACCTTTGCTACTTCAGATCATTCTAAACACAGGTAAATAATTAAAGCTTAGTTTCTCCAGCTGGAATAGAAGTCAAGCAGAAAAGCAGAATGTGGCTTTTACCTGATCTACTGATAAGGACCTCACATAGATTAGGTGGAACAATTTTCACCTTATTCACTCGCTGAACGAATACAATGAAGGAAGCAAATACCTGGTATTCTTGGGAACTTTTTTTATTATTTGCAATACTTGGAAAGCTAAAACAAATATTTAAATGTACATTTTAAAGCCGAAAAGGCAATCAGATATGGAGGGTATTATTTCAGCGAAGTATTTTTGGAGGAATTGACAGAATTTTCATTAGTCTGACAGTTTATTGAAATACAATTGTGCAGCTGTTGTGTTCTCCCATTATTACTTGAAAAATAAAGAAAGCAGATTTGAATAATAATTTACATTATATGTAAGTGCAAGAAGAAGAAGTAGGCAAACACAATTGTAATATTTACCGTTTAGTAAGGTTTTTGTCATTGATTTTTTTTTTTTTCAAAATAATGAAAACAGTGCAAAAATGTTAACAATGATTTCTGAATGTAAAATTTCCGTTGTTAGCAGCAGCCCCGCAACCAAAACATACTGTCAGTGTTTTTCTGCATTTGCAAAAGTCCCTAATAGTAAGGTTATCCCACAAATCCATGTAGAAGAGGTATATGGTCCCTATTGTTTCATAGCTAAAATAGATTACATTATGGGGCAGCTTTACTAATGGTCGAATTTTGAAGTCAAGACACTTCGAAATTCGGCCATCAAATTTTTTTAAGGCTATATTCGATAAAAAATGGACCTATTTTGAATAGGTCAATTTCGATCGAATAAAAATCGTTCAAATGCATCGATCAATTCGAATGATTTGAACGATTTTAACCAAAATCCGTCGAATTCCTAGAACTTTCAGGACCCCATAGGCTACAATGGCAATTCGGCAGCTTTTCGCATATTTTCTATTTGAATCGAATTATTTGGTAGTTGAATTAGCCCAAAATTATTTAAAAATTCAAATTTTTTAAATTCTAATTTTATTCAAATATTCACTTTGACCCTTAGGGGTAGATTTACTAAAGGCTGAAGTGAAAAAACTGCAAAATTCGACCCTCAAAGGTTTTTTAAATGGGTCTTTCGATCGAAAATTGACCTAATCGTTTTGAATCGTTCAAATGTATCAATCAATTCGAACGATTTGAACGATTTTAACCAAATTCCTTCTAATTCCTTGTCCCCCATAGCCTAAAATAGCAATTCGGCAGCTTTAAAGGGGTTGTTCACCTTTGAGTTAACTTTTAGTATAATGTAGAGAGTGATATTCTGAGACAATTTGCAATTGGTTTTAATTTAAAAATTTTTGTGATTTTATAGTTATTTAGTTTTTTATTCAGCAGCTCTCTAGTTTGCAGTGTCAGCAATTTGGTTTCTAGGGTACAAATGACCCTAGCAACCCTGCATTGATTTGAATAAGAGACTGGAATATGAATAGGAGAGGGACTGAATAGAATGATAAGTAATAAGAAGTGGCAATAACAATACATTTGTAGCCTTAAAGAGCATTTATTTTTAGATGGTGTCAGTGACCCCCATTTGAAAGCTGCAAAGAAACAGAAGAAAATTGCAAATCATAAAAAAACTATGAAAAATAAATAATGAAGACCAACTGAAAAGTTTTTTAGAATTGGCCCTTCTACAATATACTAAAAGTTAACTTGAAGGTGAACCGCCCCTTTAAGCTGGCAAATAGTCGAAGTTGAAGGATTTTCAAAGGCCTGTACTTTGAATATTCGAATATTTTCAATTTGAATCGAATTTTGGGCTATTCATTAGTTGAAGTATCCCAAAATTACTTTGAAATTCAAATTTTAAAAATTTTAATTTTATTCGAATTTTCACTTTGACCCTTAGAAGCACATTTGCTAAAGGTCGAAGTGAAAATTTGAATAAAATTTTAATTTCAAAGTATTTTTGGGCTACTTCGACTATCGAATATTATTACTATACTATCGACTACCGAAAATTTGATTAGAATTGAAAAAAAGTACATGCCCTTTAAAAATTCTTTGACTATTCGCCAGCTTAAAGGTGCTGAATTGCCATTTTAGCCTATTGGGGACCTCATAGAACCTGTCCTGAAAAATTTTCTAAGTTCCAAGAATTCAAAGGATTTTGTGGAGAATCGTTTGTATCATTCGATCTAATTGAACAATTTTTTATTTAAAAAAAGTTTTTTCACTTCTAAAATTAGGCCCTTGGTAAATCTGCCTCTTAGTAAATCTGCCCCTAAATGTAAGTGCAAGAAGAAGTTGGCAACATTAGCAATAGCCAAACACAATTGTAATATTTACTGTTTAGTAAGGTTTTTGTCATTGATTCTTTTTTTTCAAAATAATTAAAACAGTACAAAAAAATGTTAGCAATGATTTCTGAGTGTAAAATTTCCATTGCTAGTAGTAGAACAGTACATACAACAAAGGACAAGGAAAGTGTAAAATAGAATAAGGGTAGAAATGCTGTATTTTGTATACTAAACATAAACATGAACTTACTGCACCACAAGCCTAATCAAACAAATGATTCATGCTTTCAAAGTTGGCCGCAGGGGGCTGTCATCTTGTAACTTTGTTATACATCTTTGCAAGACCAAGGGGCAGATTTATCAAGGGTCGAATATCGAGGGCTTTTTGCCCTCAAATTCGACCATTTTACGATTTTTCTAAGTAAAATCCGACAAAATCGAACATCGAATTTATTGGATTTTACTGCTATTCGATTTCTCAAAAAAAAATCATAAAATTTCCTCCGAATGTTTGAAAAGATCGTACGATTCGAATGATCAAAGCGTTCGATCGTAGGATTTCTCTTCAAACATGGAACTTAGAAAAAAGGCCTACGGGGGCTTCCCATAGACTAATATTGCAATTTGGTAGGTTTAATCTGGCAAATTGGCACATCAAATTCATTTTTAAAGGGGAAGTACTTCGACCATTGAATGATCGAACGATCAAATAGATTTTTATTCGATCTATTCGATTCGATCGAATTTAGCAAATTCGATGGTCGAAGTAACCTAATTTGCATATTAGAAAATTCATGAATTAGAAAATTTTTAATTGGATCGAATTTCGAATCCTTCACCCGAATTTAGTAAATCTGCCCCCAAGACTGTGCACATGCTCAGTGTGGTCTGGGCTGCTTAAGGATTGTCAAAAATTATCAAAACAGGGAAACAAACAAAGCTGCTGGAGTTCTGCACGGCCGTGAAGTAAGGCAGAGGCTCCCCCTGCTGTTCATAAGTATGATTGTTAGGGACCGTCTGACAATTTCAATCCGCAGCAGTAAATGAAGGGAGAATTTCTGCATACAGCCAGGTTTCTTATAAAAACAGAACACATTTTTTAATTAAAGTATATTGGAGATTTCTTTTTCATTTAAGAAAGTAAAAATGGGATTTTATTTTTTGCCTTTACATGCCCTTTAATGGCTGACAGCAGCCCCACAACCAAAAATACTGTCAGTGTTTTTCTGCATTTGCAAAAGCTCCTAATAGTAAGGTTATCCCACAAATCCTTGTAGAACAGGTATGTGGTCCCTATTGTTTCTTAGCTAAAATAGATTTGCAAAATTTTTTGCCACTCACAAAAATGTGAATTTTGCAATGAATCTGTTTAGGGCAAGAAAATTTGCTCATCCCTAGAGACAACCGTATTGCTTTAAAAGAAAATTATTATTTACTAATTCATTTGATAGAAGGATTTTGGAAAAAAATCTTTTCTTCCAACATATTTTCTAGATGGCTTGCTCAGAACGGAAAAAGTGACTAGTGATGGGCGAATCTATCCCGTTTCGCCGAAAAATTTACGAATTTCGCGAAAAATTAACGAAACAAGTCGTGGCACGTTTTTGTTGGGCGACTCGTTTTTTTGCTGGCGAATTTTTGCTGCCGTTTCGCAAATTTATTCGCAGGAATTCGCTGCAAATTCGCGCCTGGCGAATAAATTCGCCCATCACTAATAGTGACAAATGTTCAACGTTACATAGCTGTAACATGGCTTTGCACATGTTTCCTCGTTTTCCTTTCTATTGGTTTTAAATTTATTGAAGCTGAATGTCAAATAAGAAAGAACTCTGTAACTGCATATTTGTTTATCTTCCTCTGTAAAGTCTCAGAGCTTACAGTATATGAAAACATTTGTTGGAACAGCCGCACTGTTTGGTCTGAGTCTACAGAGGTCTCACTTAAACTTAAAAACCTCAGCACAGGGCTGTCACAATGACGCTTTGCTACTGAATTAGTTATGATGGAGATGTATTGTTCATTAAGCCATTACAGCACCTTCTGTTTATATCAAATATACCACCGGGAATTCTTAAATACTCAGGATCACGAAACTGCAAAAAAAAAAAGAACAATAAAGGATATCCATTATTCCTGCAACCTTTGGCCTCACTACAATCATTCCTTATAATGTGTTAATATTGGAAGCTTTATAGCGAGACAAATCCTACAGGAAAACATGTCACGCAGAGCACTGCTTGACTGAGAACAGATCCACTGCCTTGATCGCTAAAGGTAAACACTTAAAACATTTAGCCTAACAGAATTGTTTTAAATGGAAGCGGATGGGTCATCTGGATTATGAATTACCTAAATGACATATGATGAGGGAAACCTGGATGGTTTCAAAGTAGAAAAAAAAGGTGTTTTCTGCGTGCCCCCAAACTACAAAAGAATGTCAACTTTATATGGAAATGGGCCCCATAAACAGGCAATGCCATTGGTGACAGTATTATTTACATGCTATTGCACTGGTATTTGTGTCAAGCAACTGATGAACAGCATTTCTAGGAATCCCTCAACAGTAAAAGGTAGAGGGAAGGCAAAGTGGGAGAGGAAGAAAGAGAACACAAGAGAAGGACAAAGCAGTCAAGATGAAGGTGTTACATTTTATGAGGATAGTTACACACAGCATCCAGTCATCAGTTTGTTTTGTTCTGCGCAGGCCCGGATTTATAGGAAGGCCTCAAAGGAATGGGCCAAGGATGACAACATTTTATGGGTGGCCTGTTGCATCCTTACTTTTTCAGAAGCACAGAGGACACACAGCTCAATGCCTAATCCCCAAAGCTTTGGGTTGAACCTGCAAATGTGGGTGTTCATAATGAGGTAAGGTGCACTTGTGGGGGGGATGTCAAGACCCTCTGG